>OU744723.1:5280513-5535593 GCA_916613615.1 Steromphala cineraria
ATTGCGCACCCGAGTCTTCCACATTTGGGAAGATCGCAGGGGTCAACCAAGCCGAGGTGCAATGGAAAGGTCTCGCCCCCGGGCCCACAACCTTGCGGATCATTGTAGAGCCTGTGCCAGGTAAGTATGCTTTTCCTCCGAGCAAGGTTCGACTCCTTTCAGCGGCAATTTTCACTAGCATGGGTGTGACGGAAAACAAAATAAACAAAGATAATTAATGCGCACTCCAAAAAATACAACACGAGCGTCCACACCTTCTATAACATGTTTATAACATTGTGATGAAAAAATATTTCATATAAGTGAAGTTTAACAACCATTAATTCGTCAAATGGACACTCTAATTTGCAGACATAACGTTTCTCCTACGTCAGATACGCACGGCCGGAAGTAGGCTGAAATCTGAGTGTGCAGCAGTCGGAGTCTTGTAAATAATGTTTGAATGCAATAGAAGAACCTGAAAAAGAAGTTTGCGACTTGTTATTAACATGAATGAATAAAGATGTAAATAAACTTGTAATAACATTTGTTGTATTGTTTATTTAAGAGTTGAATGGAAATAAAAACAACACATAGAGTGTAAATGTGAAAAAGTTTTATTAGGGCCGACACAAGAGATGGAGTGACATGTAGATGGAAGATTTTGAGGGGAGAGAGATTTGAAAGTTCTATTTTTTAGTTTGAAAACCAGGGGAGAGCGCGAACGCAGTCCCCCACACTTATAAATTGCGCACCCGAGTCTTCCACATTTGGGAAGATCGCAGGGGTCAACCAAGCCGAGGTGCAATGGAAAGGTCTCGCCCCGGGCCCACAACCTTGCGGATCATTGTAGAGCCTGTGCCAGGTAAGTATGCTTTTCCTCCGAGCAAGGTTCGACTCCTTTCAGCGGCAATTTTCACTAGCATGGGTGTGACGGAAAACAAAATAAACAAAGATAATTAATGCGCACTCCAAAAAATACAACACGAGCGTCCACACCTTCTATAACATGTTTATAACATTGTGATGAAAAAATATTTCATATAAGTGAAGTTTAACAACCATTAATTCGTCAAATGGACACTCTAATTTGCAGACATAACGTTTCTCCTACGTCAGATACGCACGGCCGGAAGTAGGCTGAAATCTGAGTGTGCAGCAGTCGGAGTCTTGTAAATAATGTTTGAATGCAATAGAAGAACCTGAAAAAGAAGTTTGCGACTTGTTATTAACATGAATGAATAAAGATGTAAATAAACTTGTAATAACATTTGTTTGTATTGTTTATTTAAGAGTTGAATGGAAATAAAAACAACACATAGAGTGTAAATGTGAAAAGTTTTATTAGGGCCGACACAAGAGATGGAGTGACATGTAGATGGAAGATTTTGAGGGGAGAGAGATTTGAAAGTTCTATTTTTTAGTTTGAAAACCAGGGGAGAGCGCGAACGCAGTCCCCCACACTTATAAATTGCGCACCCCGAGTCTTCCACATTTGGGAAGATCGCAGGGGTCAACCAAGCCGAGGTGCAATGGAAAGGTCTCGCCCCGGGCCCACAACCTTGCTGATCATTGTAGAGCCTGTGCCAGGTAAGTATGCTTTTCCTCCGAGCAAGGTTCGACTCCTTTCAGCGGCAATTTTCACTAGCATGGGTGTGACGGAAAACAAAATAAACAAAGATAATTAATGCGCACTCCAAAAAATACAACACGAGCGTCCACACCTTCTATAACACATGTTTATAACATTGTGATGAAAAAATATTTCATATAAGTGAAGTTTAACAACCATTAATTCGTCAAATGGACACTCTAATTTGCAGACATAACGTTTCTCCTACGTCAGATACGCACGGCCGGAAGTAGGCTGAAATCTGAGTGTGCAGCAGTCGGAGTCTTGTAAATAATGTTTGAATGCAATAGAAGAACCTGAAAAAGAAGTTTGCGACTTGTTATTAACATGAATGAATAAAGATGTAAATAAACTTGTAATAACATTTGTTTGTATTGTTTATTTAAGAGTTGAATGGAAATAAAAACAACACATAGAGTGTAAATGTGAAAAGTTTTATTAGGGCCGACACAAGAGATGGAGTGACATGTAGATGGAAGATTTTGAGGGGAGAGAGATTTGAAAGTTCTATTTTTTAGTTTGAAAACCAGGGGAGAGCGCGAACGCAGTCCCCCACACTTATAAATTGCGCACCCGAGTCTTCCACATTTGGGAAGATCGCAGGGGTCAACCAAGCCGAGGTGCAATGGAAAGGTCTCGCCCCGGGCCCACAACCTTGCGGATCATTGTAGAGCCTGTGCCAGGTAAGTATGCTTTTCCTCCGAGCAAGGTTCGACTCCTTTCAGCGGCAATTTTCACTAGCATGGGTGTGACGGAAAACAAAATAAACAAAGATAATTAATGCGCACTCCAAAAAATACAACACGAGCGTCCCACACCTTCTATAACATGTTTATAACATTGTGATGAAAAAATATTTCATATAAGTGAAGTTTAACAACCATTAATTCGTCAAATGGACACTCTAATTTGCAGACATAACGTTTCTCCTACGTCCAGATACGCACGGCCGGAAGTAGGCTGAAATCTGAGTGTGCAGCAGTCGGAGTCTTGTAAATAATGTTTGAATGCAATAGAAGAACCTGAAAAAGAAGTTTGCGACTTGTTATTAACATGAATGAATAAAGATGTAAATAAACTTGTAATAACATTTGTTTGTATTGTTTATTTAAGAGTTGAATGGAAATAAAAACAACACATAGAGTGTAAATGTGAAAAGTTTTATTAGGGCCGACACAAGAGATGGAGTGACATGTAGATGGAAGATTTTGAGGGGAGAGAGATTTGAAAGTTCTATTTTTTAGTTTGAAAACCAGGGGAGAGCGCGAACGCAGTCCCCCACACTTATAAATTGCGCACCCCGAGTCTTCCACATTTGGGAAGATCGCAGGGGTCAACCAAGCCGAGGTGCAATGGAAAGGTCTCGCCCCGGGCCCACAACCTTGCGGATCATTGTAGAGCCTGTGCCAGGTAAGTATGCTTTTCCTCCGAGCAAGGTTCGACTCCTTTCAGCGGCAATTTTCACTAGCATGGGTGTGACGGAAAACAAAATAAACAAAGATAATTAATGCGCACTCCAAAAAATACAACACGAGCGTCCACACCTTCTATAACATGTTTATAACATTGTGATGAAAAAATATTTCATATAAGTGAAGTTTAACAACCATTAATTCGTCAAATGGACACTCTAATTTGCAGACATAACGTTTCTCCTACGTCAGATACGCACGGCCGGAAGTAGGCTGAAATCTGAGTGTGCAGCAGTCGGAGTCTTGTAAATAATGTTTGAATGCAATAGAAGAACCTGAAAAAGAAGTTTGCGACTTGTTATTAACATGAATGAATAAAGATGTAATTAAACTTGTAATAACATTTGTTTGTATTGTTTATTTAAGAGTTGAATGGAAATAAAAACAACACATAGAGTGTAAATGTGAAAAGTTTTATTAGGGCCGACACAAGAGATGGAGTGACATGTAGATGGAAGATTTTGAGGGGAGAGAGATTTGAAAGTTCTATTTTTTAGTTTGAAAACCAGGGGAGAGCGCGAACGCAGTCCCCCACACTTATAAATTGCGCACCCGAGTCTTCCACATTTGGGAAGATCGCAGGGGTCAACCAAGCCGAGGTGCAATGGAAAGGTCTCGCCCCCCGGCCCCACAACCTTGCGGATCATTGTAGAGCCTGTGCCAGGTAAGTATGCTTTTCCTCCGAGCAAGGTTCGACTCCTTTCAGCGGCAATTTTCACTAGCATGGGTGTGACGGAAAACAAAATAAACAAAGATAATTAATGCGCCACTCCAAAAAATACAACACGAGCGTCCACACCTTCTATAACATGTTTATAACATTGTGATGAAAAAATATTTCATATAAGTGAAGTTTAACAACC
The DNA here is from genome assembly GCA_916613615.1 of Steromphala cineraria. NCBI lineage: Eukaryota > Metazoa > Mollusca > Gastropoda > Trochida > Trochidae > Steromphala > Steromphala cineraria. Next base: position 5,284,461 of record OU744723.1, read on the forward strand.
ATTAATTCGTCAAATGGACACTCTAATTTGCAGACATAACGTTTCTCCTACGTCAGATACGCACGGCCGGAAGTAGGCTGAAATCTGAGTGTGCAGCAGTCGGAGTCTTGTAAATAATGTTTGAATGCAATAGAAGAACCTGAAAAAGAAGTTTGCGACTTGTTATTAACATGAATGAATAAAGATGTAAATAAACTTGTAATAACATTTGTTTGTATTGTTTATTTAAGAGTTGAATGGAAATAAAAACAACACATAGAGTGTAAATGTGAAAAGTTTTATTAGGGCCGACACAAGAGATGGAGTGACATGTAGATGGAAGATTTGAGGGGAGAGAGATTTGAAAGTTCTATTTTTTAGTTTGAAAACCAGGGGAGAGCGCGAACGCAGTCCCCCACACTTATAAATTGCGCACCCGAGTCTTCCACATTTGGGAAGATCGCAGGGGTCAACCAAGCCGAGGTGCAATGGAAAGGTCTCGCCCCGGGCCCACAACCTTGCGGATCATTGTAGAGCCTGTGCCAGGTAAGTATGCTTTTCCTCCGAGCAAGGTTCGACTCCTTTCAGCGGCAATTTTCACTAGCATGGGTGTGACGGAAAACAAAATAAACAAAGATAATTAATGCGCACTCCAAAAAATACAACACGAGCGTCCACACCTTCTATAACATGTTTATAACATTGTGATGAAAAAATATTTCATATAAGTGAAGTTTAACAACCATTAATTCGTCAAATGGACACTCTAATTTGCAGACATAACGTTTCTCCTACGTCAGATACGCACGGCCGGAAGTAGGCTGAAATCTGAGTGTGCAGCAGTCGGAGTCTTGTAAATAATGTTTGAATGCAATAGAAGAACCTGAAAAAGAAGTTTGCGACTTGTTATTAACATGAATGAATAAAGATGTAAATAAACTTGTAATAACATTTGTTTGTATTGTTTATTTAAGAGTTGAATGGAAATAAAAACAACACATAGAGTGTAAATGTGAAAAGTTTTATTAGGGCCGACACAAGAGATGGAGTGACATGTAGATGGAAGATTTTGAGGGGAGAGAGATTTGAAAATTCTATTTTTTAGTTTGAAAACCAGGGGAGAGCGCGAACGCAGTCCCCCACACTTATAAATTGCGCACCCGAGTCTTCCACATTTGGGAAGATCGCAGGGGTCAACCAAGCCGAGGTGCAATGGAAAGGTCTCGCCCCGGGCCCACAACCTTGCGGATCATTGTAGAGCCTGTGCCAGGTAAGTATGCTTTTCCTCCGAGCAAGGTTCGACTCCTTTCAGCGGCAATTTTCACTAGCATGGGTGTGACGGAAAACAAAATAAACAAAGATAATTAATGCGCACTCCAAAAAATACAACACGAGCGTCCACACCTTCTATAACATGTTTATAACATTGTGATGAAAAAATATTTCATATAAGTGAAGTTTAACAACCATTAATTCGTCAAATGGACACTCTAATTTGCAGACATAACGTTTCTCCTACGTCAGATACGCACGGCCGGAAGTAGGCTGAAATCTGAGTGTGCAGCAGTCGGAGTCTTGTAAATAATGTTTGAATGCAATAGAAGAACCTGAAAAAGAAGTTTGCGACTTGTTATTAACATGAATGAATAAAGATGTAAATAAACTTGTAATAACATTTGTTTGTATTGTTTATTTAAGAGTTGAATGGAAATAAAACAACACATAGAGTGTAAATGTGAAAAGTTTTATTAGGGCCGACACAAGAGATGGAGTGACATGTAGATGGAAGATTTTGAGGGGAGAGAGATTTGAAAGTTCTATTTTTTAGTTTGAAAACCAGGGGAGAGCGCGAACGCAGTCCCCCACACTTATAAATTGCGCACCCGAGTCTTCCACATTTGGGAAGATCGCAGGGGTCAACCAAGCCGAGGTGCAATGGAAAGGTCTCGCCCCGGGCCCACAACCTTGCGGATCATTGTAGAGCCTGTGCCAGGTAAGTATGCTTTTCCTCCGAGCAAGGTTCGACTCCTTTCAGCGGCAATTTTCACTAGCATGGGTGTGACGGAAAACAAAATAAACAAAGATAATTAATGCGCACTCCAAAAAATACAACACGAGCGTCCACACCTTCTATAACATGTTTATAACATTGTGATGAAAAAATATTTCATATAAGTGAAGTTTAACAACCATTAATTCGTCAAATGGACACTCTAATTTGCAGACATAACGTTTCTCCTACGTCAGATACGCACGGCCGGAAGTAGGCTGAAATCTGAGTGTGCAGCAGTCGGAGTCTTGTAAATAATGTTTGAATGCAATAGAAGAACCTGAAAAAGAAGTTTGCGACTTGTTATTAACATGAATGAATAAAGATGTAAATAAACTTGTAATAACATTTGTTTGTATTGTTTATTTAAGAGTTGAATGGAAATAAAAACAACACATAGAGTGTAAATGTGAAAAGTTTTATTAGGGCCGACACAAGAGATGGAGTGACATGTAGATGGAAGATTTTGAGGGGAGAGAGATTTGAAAGTTCTATTTTTTAGTTTGAAAACCAGGGGAGAGCGCGAACGCAGTCCCCCACACTTATAAATTGCGCACCCGAGTCTTCCACATTTGGGAAGATCGCAGGGGTCAACCAAGCCGAGGTGCAATGGAAAGGTCTCGCCCCGGGCCCACAACCTTGCGGATCATTGTAGAGCCTGTGCCAGGTAAGTATGCTTTTCCTCCGAGCAAGGTTCGACTCCTTTCAGCGGCAATTTTCACTAGCATGGGTGTGACGGAAAACAAAATAAACAAAGATAATTAATGCGCACTCCAAAAAATACAACACGAGCGTCCACACCTTCTATAACATGTTTATAACATTGTGATGAAAAAATATTTCATATAAGTGAAGTTTAACAACCATTAATTCGTCAAATGGACACTCTAATTTGCAGACATAACGTTTCTCCTACGTCAGATACGCACGGCCGGAAGTAGGCTGAAATCTGAGTGTGCAGCAGTCGGAGTCTTGTAAATAATGTTTGAATGCAATAGAAGAACCTGAAAAAGAAGTTTGCGACTTGTTATTAACATGAATGAATAAAGATGTAAATAAACTTGTAATAACATTTGTTTGTATTGTTTATTTAAGAGTTGAATGGAAATAAAAACAACACATAGAGTGTAAATGTGAAAAGTTTTATTAGGGCCGACACAAGAGATGGAGTGACATGTAGATGGAAGATTTTGAGGGGAGAGAGATTTGAAAATTCTATTTTTTAGTTTGAAAACCAGGGGAGAGCGCGAACGCAGTCCCCCACACTTATAAATTGCGCACCCGAGTCTTCCACATTTGGGAAGATCGCAGGGGTCAACCAAGCCGAGGTGCAATGGAAAGGTCTCGCCCCGGGCCCACAACCTTGCGGATCATTGTAGAGCCTGTGCCAGGTAAGTATGCTTTTCCTCCGAGCAAGGTTCGACTCCTTTCAGCGGCAATTTTCACTAGCATGGGTGTGACGGAAAACAAAATAAACAAAGATAATTAATGCGCACTCCAAAAAATACAACACGAGCGTCCACACCTTCTATAACATGTTTATAACATTGTGATGAAAAAATATTTCATATAAGTGAAGTTTAACAACCATTAATTCGTCAAATGGACACTCTAATTTGCAGACATAACGTTTCTCCTACGTCAGATACGCACGGCCGGAAGTAGGCTGAAATCTGAGTGTGCAGCAGTCGGAGTCTTGTAAATAATGTTTGAATGCAATAGAAGAACCTGAAAAAGAAGTTTGCGACTTGTTATTAACATGAATGAATAAAGATGTAAATAAACTTGTAATAACATTTGTTTGTATTGTTTATTTAAGAGTTGAATGGAAATAAAAACAACACATAGAGTGTAAATGTGAAAAGTTTTATTAGGGCCGACACAAGAGATGGAGTGACATGTAGATGGAAGATTTTGAGGGGAGAGAGATTTGAAAGTTCTATTTTTTAGTTTGAAAACCAGGGGAGAGCGCGAACGCAGTCCCCCACACTTATAAATTGCGCACCCGAGTCTTCCACATTTGGGAAGATCGCAGGGGTCAACCAAGCCGAGGTGCAATGGAAAGGTCTCGCCCCGGGCCCACAACCTTGCGGATCATTGTAGAGCCTGTGCCAGGTAAGTATGCTTTTCCTCCGAGCAAGGTTCGACTCCTTTCAGCGGCAATTTTCACTAGCATGGGTGTGACGGAAAACAAAATAAACAAAGATAATTAATGCGCACTCCAAAAAATACAACACGAGCGTCCACACCTTCTATAACATGTTTATAACATTGTGATGAAAAAATATTTCATATAAGTGAAGTTTAACAACCATTAATTCGTCAAATGGACACTCTAATTTGCAGACATAACGTTTCTCCTACGTCAGATACGCACGGCCGGAAGTAGGCTGAAATCTGAGTGTGCAGCAGTCGGAGTCTTGTAAATAATGTTTGAATGCAATAGAAGAACCTGAAAAAGAAGTTTGCGACTTGTTATTAACATGAATGAATAAAGATGTAAATAAACTTGTAATAACATTTGTTTGTATTGTTTATTTAAGAGTTGAATGGAAATAAAAACAACACATAGAGTGTAAATGTGAAAAGTTTTATTAGGGCCGACACAAGAGATGGAGTGACATGTAGATGGAAGATTTTGAGGGGAGAGAGATTTGAAAGTTCTATTTTTTAGTTTGAAAACCAGGGGAGAGCGCGAACGCAGTCCCCCACACTTATAAATTGCGCACCCGAGTCTTCCACATTTGGGAAGATCGCAGGGGTCAACCAAGCCGAGGTGCAATGGAAAGGTCTCGCCCCGGGCCCACAACCTTGCGGATCATTGTAGAGCCTGTGCCAGGTAAGTATGCTTTTCCTCCGAGCAAGGTTCGACTCCTTTCAGCGGCAATTTTCACTAGCATGGGTGTGACGGAAAACAAAATAAACAAAGATAATTAATGCGCACTCCAAAAAATACAACACGAGCGTCCACACCTTCTATAACATGTTTATAACATTGTGATGAAAAAATATTTCATATAAGTGAAGTTTAACAACCATTAATTCGTCAAATGGACACTCTAATTTGCAGACATAACGTTTCTCCTACGTCAGATACGCACGGCCGGAAGTAGGCTGAAATCTGAGTGTGCAGCAGTCGGAGTCTTGTAAATAATGTTTGAATGCAATAGAAGAACCTGAAAAAGAAGTTTGCGACTTGTTATTAACATGAATGAATAAAGATGTAAATAAACTTGTAATAACATTTGTTTGTATTGTTTATTTAAGAGTTGAATGGAAATAAAAACAACACATAGAGTGTAAATGTGAAAAGTTTTATTAGGGCCGACACAAGAGATGGAGTGACATGTAGATGGAAGATTTTGAGGGGAGAGAGATTTGAAAATTCTATTTTTTAGTTTGAAAACCAGGGGAGAGCGCGAACGCAGTCCCCCACACTTATAAATTGCGCACCCGAGTCTTCCACATTTGGGAAGATCGCAGGGGTCAACCAAGCCGAGGTGCAATGGAAAGGTCTCGCCCCGGGCCCACAACCTTGCGGATCATTGTAGAGCCTGTGCCAGGTAAGTATGCTTTTCCTCCGAGCAAGGTTCGACTCCTTTCAGCGGCAATTTTCACTAGCATGGGTGTGACGGAAAACAAAATAAACAAAGATAATTAATGCGCACTCCAAAAAATACAACACGAGCGTCCACACCTTCTATAACATGTTTATAACATTGTGATGAAAAAATATTTCATATAAGTGAAGTTTAACAACCATTAATTCGTCAAATGGACACTCTAATTTGCAGACATAACGTTTCTCCTACGTCAGATACGCACGGCCGGAAGTAGGCTGAAATCTGAGTGTGCAGCAGTCGGAGTCTTGTAAATAATGTTTGAATGCAATAGAAGAACCTGAAAAAGAAGTTTGCGACTTGTTATTAACATGAATGAATAAAGATGTAAATAAACTTGTAATAACATTTGTTTGTATTGTTTATTTAAGAGTTGAATGGAAATAAAAACAACACATAGAGTGTAAATGTGAAAAGTTTTATTAGGGCCGACACAAGAGATGGAGTGACATGTAGATGGAAGATTTTGAGGGGAGAGAGATTTGAAAGTTCTATTTTTTAGTTTGAAAACCAGGGGAGAGCGCGAACGCAGTCCCCCACACTTATAAATTGCGCACCCGAGTCTTCCACATTTGGGAAGATCGCAGGGGTCAACCAAGCCGAGGTGCAATGGAAAGGTCTCGCCCCGGGCCCACAACCTTGCGGATCATTGTAGAGCCTGTGCCAGGTAAGTATGCTTTTCCTCCGAGCAAGGTTCGACTCCTTTCAGCGGCAATTTTCACTAGCATGGGTGTGACGGAAAACAAAATAAACAAAGATAATTAATGCGCACTCCAAAAAATACAACACGAGCGTCCACACCTTCTATAACATGTTTATAACATTGTGATGAAAAAATATTTCATATAAGTGAAGTTTAACAACCATTAATTCGTCAAATGGACACTCTAATTTGCAGACATAACGTTTCTCCTACGTCAGATACGCACGGCCGGAAGTAGGCTGAAATCTGAGTGTGCAGCAGTCGGAGTCTTGTAAATAATGTTTGAATGCAATAGAAGAACCTGAAAAAGAAGTTTGCGACTTGTTATTAACATGAATGAATAAAGATGTAAATAAACTTGTAATAACATTTGTTTGTATTGTTTATTTAAGAGTTGAATGGAAATAAAAACAACACATAGAGTGTAAATGTGAAAAGTTTTATTAGGGCCGACACAAGAGATGGAGTGACATGTAGATGGAAGATTTTGAGGGGAGAGAGATTTGAAAGTTCTATTTTTTAGTTTGAAAACCAGGGGAGAGCGCGAACGCAGTCCCCCACACTTATAAATTGCGCACCCGAGTCTTCCACATTTGGGAAGATCGCAGGGGTCAACCAAGCCGAGGTGCAATGGAAAGGTCTCGCCCCGGGCCCACAACCTTGCGGATCATTGTAGAGCCTGTGCCAGGTAAGTATGCTTTTCCTCCGAGCAAGGTTCGACTCCTTTCAGCGGCAATTTTCACTAGCATGGGTGTGACGGAAAACAAAATAAACAAAGATAATTAATGCGCACTCCAAAAAATACAACACGAGCGTCCACACCTTCTATAACATGTTTATAACATTGTGATGAAAAAATATTTCATATAAGTGAAGTTTAACAACCATTAATTCGTCAAATGGACACTCTAATTTGCAGACATAACGTTTCTCCTACGTCAGATACGCACGGCCGGAAGTAGGCTGAAATCTGAGTGTGCAGCAGTCGGAGTCTTGTAAATAATGTTTGAATGCAATAGAAGAACCTGAAAAAGAAGTTTGCGACTTGTTATTAACATGAATGAATAAAGATGTAAATAAACTTGTAATAACATTTGTTTGTATTGTTTATTTAAGAGTTGAATGGAAATAAAAACAACACATAGAGTGTAAATGTGAAAAGTTTTATTAGGGCCGACACAAGAGATGGAGTGACATGTAGATGGAAGATTTTGAGGGGAGAGAGATTTGAAAGTTCTATTTTTTAGTTTGAAAACCAGGGGAGAGCGCGAACGCAGTCCCCCACACTTATAAATTGCGCACCCGAGTCTTCCACATTTGGGAAGATCGCAGGGGTCAACCAAGCCGAGGTGCAATGGAAAGGTCTCGCCCCGGGCCCACAACCTTGCGGATCATTGTAGAGCCTGTGCCAGGTAAGTATGCTTTTCCTCCGAGCAAGGTTCGACTCCTTTCAGCGGCAATTTTCACTAGCATGGGTGTGACGGAAAACAAAATAAACAAAGATAATTAATGCGCACTCCAAAAAATACAACACGAGCGTCCACACCTTCTATAACATGTTTATAACATTGTGATGAAAAAATATTTCATATAAGTGAAGTTTAACAACCATTAATTCGTCAAATGGACACTCTAATTTGCAGACATAACGTTTCTCCTACGTCAGATACGCACGGCCGGAAGTAGGCTGAAATCTGAGTGTGCAGCAGTCGGAGTCTTGTAAATAATGTTTGAATGCAATAGAAGAACCTGAAAAAGAAGTTTGCGACTTGTTATTAACATGAATGAATAAAGATGTAAATAAACTTGTAATAACATTTGTTTGTATTGTTTATTTAAGAGTTGAATGGAAATAAAAACAACACATAGAGTGTAAATGTGAAAAGTTTTATTAGGGCCGACACAAGAGATGGAGTGACATGTAGATGGAAGATTTTGAGGGGAGAGAGATTTGAAAATTCTATTTTTTAGTTTGAAAACCAGGGGAGAGCGCGAACGCAGTCCCCCACACTTATAAATTGCGCACCCGAGTCTTCCACATTTGGGAAGATCGCAGGGGTCAACCAAGCCGAGGTGCAATGGAAAGGTCTCGCCCCGGGCCCACAACCTTGCGGATCATTGTAGAGCCTGTGCCAGGTAAGTATGCTTTTCCTCCGAGCAAGGTTCGACTCCTTTCAGCGGCAATTTTCACTAGCATGGGTGTGACGGAAAACAAAATAAACAAAGATAATTAATGCGCACTCCAAAAAATACAACACGAGCGTCCACACCTTCTATAACATGTTTATAACATTGTGATGAAAAAATATTTCATATAAGTGAAGTTTAACAACCATTAATTCGTCAAATGGACACTCTAATTTGCAGACATAACGTTTCTCCTACGTCAGATACGCACGGCCGGAAGTAGGCTGAAATCTGAGTGTGCAGCAGTCGGAGTCTTGTAAATAATGTTTGAATGCAATAGAAGAACCTGAAAAAGAAGTTTGCGACTTGTTATTAACATGAATGAATAAAGATGTAAATAAACTTGTAATAACATTTGTTTGTATTGTTTATTTAAGAGTTGAATGGAAATAAAAACAACACATAGAGTGTAAATGTGAAAAGTTTTATTAGGGCCGACACAAGAGATGGAGTGACATGTAGATGGAAGATTTTGAGGGGAGAGAGATTTGAAAGTTCTATTTTTTAGTTTGAAAACCAGGGGAGAGCGCGAACGCAGTCCCCCACACTTATAAATTGCGCACCCGAGTCTTCCACATTTGGGAAGATCGCAGGGGTCAACCAAGCCGAGGTGCAATGGAAAGGTCTCGCCCCGGGCCCACAACCTTGCGGATCATTGTAGAGCCTGTGCCAGGTAAGTATGCTTTTCCTCCGAGCAAGGTTCGACTCCTTTCAGCGGCAATTTTCACTAGCATGGGTGTGACGGAAAACAAAATAAACAAAGATAATTAATGCGCACTCCAAAAAATACAACACGAGCGTCCACACCTTCTATAACATGTTTATAACATTGTGATGAAAAAATATTTCATATAAGTGAAGTTTAACAACCATTAATTCGTCAAATGGACACTCTAATTTGCAGACATAACGTTTCTCCTACGTCAGATACGCACGGCCGGAAGTAGGCTGAAATCTGAGTGTGCAGCAGTCGGAGTCTTGTAAATAATGTTTGAATGCAATAGAAGAACCTGAAAAAGAAGTTTGCGACTTGTTATTAACATGAATGAATAAAGATGTAAATAAACTTGTAATAACATTTGTTTGTATTGTTTATTTAAGAGTTGAATGGAAATAAAAACAACACATAGAGTGTAAATGTGAAAAGTTTTATTAGGGCCGACACAAGAGATGGAGTGACATGTAGATGGAAGATTTTGAGGGGAGAGAGATTTGAAAGTTCTATTTTTTAGTTTGAAAACCAGGGGAGAGCGCGAACGCAGTCCCCCACACTTATAAATTGCGCACCCGAGTCTTCCACATTTGGGAAGATCGCAGGGGTCAACCAAGCCGAGGTGCAATGGAAAGGTCTCGCCCCGGGCCCACAACCTTGCGGATCATTGTAGAGCCTGTGCCAGGTAAGTATGCTTTTCCTCCGAGCAAGGTTCGACTCCTTTCAGCGGCAATTTTCACTAGCATGGGTGTGACGGAAAACAAAATAAACAAAGATAATTAATGCGCACTCCAAAAAATACAACACGAGCGTCCACACCTTCTATAACATGTTTATAACATTGTGATGAAAAAATATTTCATATAAGTGAAGTTTAACAACCATTAATTCGTCAAATGGACACTCTAATTTGCAGACATAACGTTTCTCCTACGTCAGATACGCACGGCCGGAAGTAGGCTGAAATCTGAGTGTGCAGCAGTCGGAGTCTTGTAAATAATGTTTGAATGCAATAGAAGAACCTGAAAAAGAAGTTTGCGACTTGTTATTAACATGAATGAATAAAGATGTAAATAAACTTGTAATAACATTTGTTTGTATTGTTTATTTAAGAGTTGAATGGAAATAAAAACAACACATAGAGTGTAAATGTGAAAAGTTTTATTAGGGCCGACACAAGAGATGGAGTGACATGTAGATGGAAGATTTTGAGGGGAGAGAGATTTGAAAATTCTATTTTTTAGTTTGAAAACCAGGGGAGAGCGCGAACGCAGTCCCCCACACTTATAAATTGCGCACCCGAGTCTTCCACATTTGGGAAGATCGCAGGGGTCAACCAAGCCGAGGTGCAATGGAAAGGTCTCGCCCCGGGCCCACAACCTTGCGGATCATTGTAGAGCCTGTGCCAGGTAAGTATGCTTTTCCTCCGAGCAAGGTTCGACTCCTTTCAGCGGCAATTTTCACTAGCATGGGTGTGACGGAAAACAAAATAAACAAAGATAATTAATGCGCACTCCAAAAAATACAACACGAGCGTCCACACCTTCTATAACATGTTTATAACATTGTGATGAAAAAATATTTCATATAAGTGAAGTTTAACAACCATTAATTCGTCAAATGGACACTCTAATTTGCAGACATAACGTTTCTCCTACGTCAGATACGCACGGCCGGAAGTAGGCTGAAATCTGAGTGTGCAGCAGTCGGAGTCTTGTAAATAATGTTTGAATGCAATAGAAGAACCTGAAAAAGAAGTTTGCGACTTGTTATTAACATGAATGAATAAAGATGTAAATAAACTTGTAATAACATTTGTTTGTATTGTTTATTTAAGAGTTGAATGGAAATAAAAACAACACATAGAGTGTAAATGTGAAAAGTTTTATTAGGGCCGACACAAGAGATGGAGTGACATGTAGATGGAAGATTTTGAGGGGAGAGAGATTTGAAAGTTCTATTTTTTAGTTTGAAAACCAGGGGAGAGCGCGAACGCAGTCCCCCACACTTATAAATTGCGCACCCGAGTCTTCCACATTTGGGAAGATCGCAGGGGTCAACCAAGCCGAGGTGCAATGGAAAGGTCTCGCCCCGGGCCCACAACCTTGCGGATCATTGTAGAGCCTGTGCCAGGTAAGTATGCTTTTCCTCCGAGCAAGGTTCGACTCCTTTCAGCGGCAATTTTCACTAGCATGGGTGTGACGGAAAACAAAATAAACAAAGATAATTAATGCGCACTCCAAAAAATACAACACGAGCGTCCACACCTTCTATAACATGTTTATAACATTGTGATGAAAAAATATTTCATATAAGTGAAGTTTAACAACCATTAATTCGTCAAATGGACACTCTAATTTGCAGACATAACGTTTCTCCTACGTCAGATACGCACGGCCGGAAGTAGGCTGAAATCTGAGTGTGCAGCAGTCGGAGTCTTGTAAATAATGTTTGAATGCAATAGAAGAACCTGAAAAAGAAGTTTGCGACTTGTTATTAACATGAATGAATAAAGATGTAAATAAACTTGTAATAACATTTGTTTGTATTGTTTATTTAAGAGTTGAATGGAAATAAAAACAACACATAGAGTGTAAATGTGAAAAGTTTTATTAGGGCCGACACAAGAGATGGAGTGACATGTAGATGGAAGATTTTGAGGGGAGAGAGATTTGAAAGTTCTATTTTTTAGTTTGAAAACCAGGGGAGAGCGCGAACGCAGTCCCCCACACTTATAAATTGCGCACCCGAGTCTTCCACATTTGGGAAGATCGCAGGGGTCAACCAAGCCGAGGTGCAATGGAAAGGTCTCGCCCCGGGCCCACAACCTTGCGGATCATTGTAGAGCCTGTGCCAGGTAAGTATGCTTTTCCTCCGAGCAAGGTTCGACTCCTTTCAGCGGCAATTTTCACTAGCATGGGTGTGACGGAAAACAAAATAAACAAAGATAATTAATGCGCACTCCAAAAAATACAACACGAGCGTCCACACCTTCTATAACATGTTTATAACATTGTGATGAAAAAATATTTCATATAAGTGAAGTTTAACAACCATTAATTCGTCAAATGGACACTCTAATTTGCAGACATAACGTTTCTCCTATGTCAGATACGCACGGCCGGAAGTAGGCTGAAATCTGAGTGTGCAGCAGTCGGAGTCTTGTAAATAATGTTTGAATGCAATAGAAGAACCTGAAAAAGAAGTTTGCGACTTGTTATTAACATGAATGAATAAAGATGTAAATAAACTTGTAATAACATTTGTTTGTATTGTTTATTTAAGAGTTGAATGGAAATAAAAACAACACATAGAGTGTAAATGTGAAAAGTTTTATTAGGGCCGACACAAGAGATGGAGTGACATGTAGATGGAAGATTTTGAGGGGAGAGAGATTTGAAAGTTCTATTTTTTAGTTTGAAAACCAGGGGAGAGCGCGAACGCAGTCCCCCACACTTATAAATTGCGCACCCGAGTCTTCCACATTTGGGAAGATCGCAGGGGTCAACCAAGCCGAGGTGCAATGGAAAGGTCTCGCCCCGGGCCCACAACCTTGCGGATCATTGTAGAGCCTGTGCCAGGTAAGTATGCTTTTCCTCCGAGCAAGGTTCGACTCCTTTCAGCGGCAATTTTCACTAGCATGGGTGTGACGGAAAACAAAATAAACAAAGATAATTAATGCGCACTCCAAAAAATACAACACGAGCGTCCACACCTTCTATAACATGTTTATAACATTGTGATGAAAAAATATTTCATATAAGTGAAGTTTAACAACCATTAATTCGTCAAATGGACACTCTAATTTGCAGACATAACGTTTCTCCTACGTCAGATACGCACGGCCGGAAGTAGGCTGAAATCTGAGTGTGCAGCAGTCGGAGTCTTGTAAATAATGTTTGAATGCAATAGAAGAACCTGAAAAAGAAGTTTGCGACTTGTTATTAACATGAATGAATAAAGATGTAAATAAACTTGTAATAACATTTGTTTGTATTGTTTATTTAAGAGTTGAATGGAAATAAAAACAACACATAGAGTGTAAATGTGAAAAGTTTTATTAGGGCCGACACAAGAGATGGAGTGACATGTAGATGGAAGATTTTGAGGGGAGAGAGATTTGAAAATTCTATTTTTTAGTTTGAAAACCAGGGGAGAGCGCGAACGCAGTCCCCCACACTTATAAATTGCGCACCCGAGTCTTCCACATTTGGGAAGATCGCAGGGGTCAACCAAGCCGAGGTGCAATGGAAAGGTCTCGCCCCGGGCCCACAACCTTGCGGATCATTGTAGAGCCTGTGCCAGGTAAGTATGCTTTTCCTCCGAGCAAGGTTCGACTCCTTTCAGCGGCAATTTTCACTAGCATGGGTGTGACGGAAAACAAAATAAACAAAGATAATTAATGCGCACTCCAAAAAATACAACACGAGCGTCCACACCTTCTATAACATGTTTATAACATTGTGATGAAAAAATATTTCATATAAGTGAAGTTTAACAACCATTAATTCGTCAAATGGACACTCTAATTTGCAGACATAACGTTTCTCCTACGTCAGATACGCACGGCCGGAAGTAGGCTGAAATCTGAGTGTGCAGCAGTCGGAGTCTTGTAAATAATGTTTGAATGCAATAGAAGAACCTGAAAAAGAAGTTTGCGACTTGTTATTAACATGAATGAATAAAGATGTAAATAAACTTGTAATAACATTTGTTTGTATTGTTTATTTAAGAGTTGAATGGAAATAAAAACAACACATAGAGTGTAAATGTGAAAAGTTTTATTAGGGCCGACACAAGAGATGGAGTGACATGTAGATGGAAGATTTTGAGGGGAGAGAGATTTGAAAATTCTATTTTTTAGTTTGAAAACCAGGGGAGAGCGCGAACGCAGTCCCCCACACTTATAAATTGCGCACCCGAGTCTTCCACATTTGGGAAGATCGCAGGGGTCAACCAAGCCGAGGTGCAATGGAAAGGTCTCGCCCCGGGCCCACAACCTTGCGGATCATTGTAGAGCCTGTGCCAGGTAAGTATGCTTTTCCTCCGAGCAAGGTTCGACTCCTTTCAGCGGCAATTTTCACTAGCATGGGTGTGACGGAAAACAAAATAAACAAAGATAATTAATGCGCACTCCAAAAAATACAACACGAGCGTCCACACCTTCTATAACATGTTTATAACATTGTGATGAAAAAATATTTCATATAAGTGAAGTTTAACAACCATTAATTCGTCAAATGGACACTCTAATTTGCAGACATAACGTTTCTCCTACGTCAGATACGCACGGCCGGAAGTAGGCTGAAATCTGAGTGTGCAGCAGTCGGAGTCTTGTAAATAATGTTTGAATGCAATAGAAGAACCTGAAAAAGAAGTTTGCGACTTGTTATTAACATGAATGAATAAAGATGTAAATAAACTTGTAATAACATTTGTTTGTATTGTTTATTTAAGAGTTGAATGGAAATAAAAACAACACATAGAGTGTAAATGTGAAAAGTTTTATTAGGGCCGACACAAGAGATGGAGTGACATGTAGATGGAAGATTTTGAGGGGAGAGAGATTTGAAAATTCTATTTTTTAGTTTGAAAACCAGGGGAGAGCGCGAACGCAGTCCCCCACACTTATAAATTGCGCACCCGAGTCTTCCACATTTGGGAAGATCGCAGGGGTCAACCAAGCCGAGGTGCAATGGAAAGGTCTCGCCCCGGGCCCACAACCTTGCGGATCATTGTAGAGCCTGTGCCAGGTAAGTATGCTTTTCCTCCGAGCAAGGTTCGACTCCTTTCAGCGGCAATTTTCACTAGCATGGGTGTGACGGAAAACAAAATAAACAAAGATAATTAATGCGCACTCCAAAAAATACAACACGAGCGTCCACACCTTCTATAACATGTTTATAACATTGTGATGAAAAAATATTTCATATAAGTGAAGTTTAACAACCATTAATTCGTCAAATGGACACTCTAATTTGCAGACATAACGTTTCTCCTACGTCAGATACGCACGGCCGGAAGTAGGCTGAAATCTGAGTGTGCAGCAGTCGGAGTCTTGTAAATAATGTTTGAATGCAATAGAAGAACCTGAAAAAGAAGTTTGCGACTTGTTATTAACATGAATGAATAAAGATGTAAATAAACTTGTAATAACATTTGTTTGTATTGTTTATTTAAGAGTTGAATGGAAATAAAAACAACACATAGAGTGTAAATGTGAAAAGTTTTATTAGGGCCGACACAAGAGATGGAGTGACATGTAGATGGAAGATTTTGAGGGGAGAGAGATTTGAAAGTTCTATTTTTTAGTTTGAAAACCAGGGGAGAGCGCGAACGCAGTCCCCCACACTTATAAATTGCGCACCCGAGTCTTCCACATTTGGGAAGATCGCAGGGGTCAACCAAGCCGAGGTGCAATGGAAAGGTCTCGCCCCGGGCCCACAACCTTGCGGATCATTGTAGAGCCTGTGCCAGGTAAGTATGCTTTTCCTCCGAGCAAGGTTCGACTCCTTTCAGCGGCAATTTTCACTAGCATGGGTGTGACGGAAAACAAAATAAACAAAGATAATTAATGCGCACTCCAAAAAATACAACACGAGCGTCCACACCTTCTATAACATGTTTATAACATTGTGATGAAAAAATATTTCATATAAGTGAAGTTTAACAACCATTAATTCGTCAAATGGACACTCTAATTTGCAGACATAACGTTTCTCCTACGTCAGATACGCACGGCCGGAAGTAGGCTGAAATCTGAGTGTGCAGCAGTCGGAGTCTTGTAAATAATGTTTGAATGCAATAGAAGAACCTGAAAAAGAAGTTTGCGACTTGTTATTAACATGAATGAATAAAGATGTAAATAAACTTGTAATAACATTTGTTTGTATTGTTTATTTAAGAGTTGAATGGAAATAAAAACAACACATAGAGTGTAAATGTGAAAAGTTTTATTAGGGCCGACACAAGAGATGGAGTGACATGTAGATGGAAGATTTTGAGGGGAGAGAGATTTGAAAATTCTATTTTTTAGTTTGAAAACCAGGGGAGAGCGCGAACGCAGTCCCCCACACTTATAAATTGCGCACCCGAGTCTTCCACATTTGGGAAGATCGCAGGGGTCAACCAAGCCGAGGTGCAATGGAAAGGTCTCGCCCCGGGCCCACAACCTTGCGGATCATTGTAGAGCCTGTGCCAGGTAAGTATGCTTTTCCTCCGAGCAAGGTTCGACTCCTTTCAGCGGCAATTTTCACTAGCATGGGTGTGACGGAAAACAAAATAAACAAAGATAATTAATGCGCACTCCAAAAAATACAACACGAGCGTCCACACCTTCTATAACATGTTTATAACATTGTGATGAAAAAATATTTCATATAAGTGAAGTTTAACAACCATTAATTCGTCAAATGGACACTCTAATTTGCAGACATAACGTTTCTCCTACGTCAGATACGCACGGCCGGAAGTAGGCTGAAATCTGAGTGTGCAGCAGTCGGAGTCTTGTAAATAATGTTTGAATGCAATAGAAGAACCTGAAAAAGAAGTTTGCGACTTGTTATTAACATGAATGAATAAAGATGTAAATAAACTTGTAATAACATTTGTTTGTATTGTTTATTTAAGAGTTGAATGGAAATAAAAACAACACATAGAGTGTAAATGTGAAAAGTTTTATTAGGGCCGACACAAGAGATGGAGTGACATGTAGATGGAAGATTTTGAGGGGAGAGAGATTTGAAAGTTCTATTTTTTAGTTTGAAAACCAGGGGAGAGCGCGAACGCAGTCCCCCACACTTATAAATTGCGCACCCGAGTCTTCCACATTTGGGAAGATCGCAGGGGTCAACCAAGCCGAGGTGCAATGGAAAGGTCTCGCCCCGGGCCCACAACCTTGCGGATCATTGTAGAGCCTGTGCCAGGTAAGTATGCTTTTCCTCCGAGCAAGGTTCGACTCCTTTCAGCGGCAATTTTCACTAGCATGGGTGTGACGGAAAACAAAATAAACAAAGATAATTAATGCGCACTCCAAAAAATACAACACGAGCGTCCACACCTTCTATAACATGTTTATAACATTGTGATGAAAAAATATTTCATATAAGTGAAGTTTAACAACCATTAATTCGTCAAATGGACACTCTAATTTGCAGACATAACGTTTCTCCTACGTCAGATACGCACGGCCGGAAGTAGGCTGAAATCTGAGTGTGCAGCAGTCGGAGTCTTGTAAATAATGTTTGAATGCAATAGAAGAACCTGAAAAAGAAGTTTGCGACTTGTTATTAACATGAATGAATAAAGATGTAAATAAACTTGTAATAACATTTGTTTGTATTGTTTATTTAAGAGTTGAATGGAAATAAAAACAACACATAGAGTGTAAATGTGAAAAGTTTTATTAGGGCCGACACAAGAGATGGAGTGACATGTAGATGGAAGATTTTGAGGGGAGAGAGATTTGAAAGTTCTATTTTTTAGTTTGAAAACCAGGGGAGAGCGCGAACGCAGTCCCCCACACTTATAAATTGCGCACCCGAGTCTTCCACATTTGGGAAGATCGCAGGGGTCAACCAAGCCGAGGTGCAATGGAAAGGTCTCGCCCCGGGCCCACAACCTTGCGGATCATTGTAGAGCCTGTGCCAGGTAAGTATGCTTTTCCTCCGAGCAAGGTTCGACTCCTTTCAGCGGCAATTTTCACTAGCATGGGTGTGACGGAAAACAAAATAAACAAAGATAATTAATGCGCACTCCAAAAAATACAACACGAGCGTCCACACCTTCTATAACATGTTTATAACATTGTGATGAAAAAATATTTCATATAAGTGAAGTTTAACAACCATTAATTCGTCAAATGGACACTCTAATTTGCAGACATAACGTTTCTCCTACGTCAGATACGCACGGCCGGAAGTAGGCTGAAATCTGAGTGTGCAGCAGTCGGAGTCTTGTAAATAATGTTTGAATGCAATAGAAGAACCTGAAAAAGAAGTTTGCGACTTGTTATTAACATGAATGAATAAAGATGTAAATAAACTTGTAATAACATTTGTTTGTATTGTTTATTTAAGAGTTGAATGGAAATAAAAACAACACATAGAGTGTAAATGTGAAAAGTTTTATTAGGGCCGACACAAGAGATGGAGTGACATGTAGATGGAAGATTTTGAGGGGAGAGAGATTTGAAAGTTCTATTTTTTAGTTTGAAAACCAGGGGAGAGCGCGAACGCAGTCCCCCACACTTATAAATTGCGCACCCGAGTCTTCCACATTTGGGAAGATCGCAGGGGTCAACCAAGCCGAGGTGCAATGGAAAGGTCTCGCCCCGGGCCCACAACCTTGCGGCTCATTGTAGAGCCTGTGCCAGGTAAGTATGCTTTTCCTCCGAGCAAGGTTCGACTCCTTTCAGCGGCAATTTTCACTAGCATGGGTGTGACGGAAAACAAAATAAACAAAGATAATTAATGCGCACTCCAAAAAATACAACACGAGCGTCCACACCTTCTATAACATGTTTATAACATTGTGATGAAAAAATATTTCATATAAGTGAAGTTTAACAACCATTAATTCGTCAAATGGACACTCTAATTTGCAGACATAACGTTTCTCCTACGTCAGATACGCACGGCCGGAAGTAGGCTGAAATCTGAGTGTGCAGCAGTCGGAGTCTTGTAAATAATGTTTGAATGCAATAGAAGAACCTGAAAAAGAAGTTTGCGACTTGTTATTAACATGAATGAATAAAGATGTAAATAAACTTGTAATAACATTTGTTTGTATTGTTTATTTAAGAGTTGAATGGAAATAAAAACAACACATAGAGTGTAAATGTGAAAAGTTTTATTAGGGCCGACACAAGAGATGGAGTGACATGTAGATGGAAGATTTTGAGGGGAGAGAGATTTGAAAATTCTATTTTTTAGTTTGAAAACCAGGGGAGAGCGCGAACGCAGTCCCCCACACTTATAAATTGCGCACCCGAGTCTTCCACATTTGGGAAGATCGCAGGGGTCAACCAAGCCGAGGTGCAATGGAAAGGTCTCGCCCCGGGCCCACAACCTTGCGGATCATTGTAGAGCCTGTGCCAGGTAAGTATGCTTTTCCTCCGAGCAAGGTTCGACTCCTTTCAGCGGCAATTTTCACTAGCATGGGTGTGACGGAAAACAAAATAAACAAAGATAATTAATGCGCACTCCAAAAAATACAACACGAGCGTCCACACCTTCTATAACATGTTTATAACATTGTGATGAAAAAATATTTCATATAAGTGAAGTTTAACAACCATTAATTCGTCAAATGGACACTCTAATTTGCAGACATAACGTTTCTCCTACGTCAGATACGCACGGCCGGAAGTAGGCTGAAATCTGAGTGTGCAGCAGTCGGAGTCTTGTAAATAATGTTTGAATGCAATAGAAGAACCTGAAAAAGAAGTTTGCGACTTGTTATTAACATGAATGAATAAAGATGTAAATAAACTTGTAATAACATTTGTTTGTATTGTTTATTTAAGAGTTGAATGGAAATAAAAACAACACATAGAGTGTAAATGTGAAAAGTTTTATTAGGGCCGACACAAGAGATGGAGTGACATGTAGATGGAAGATTTTGAGGGGAGAGAGATTTGAAAATTCTATTTTTTAGTTTGAAAACCAGGGGAGAGCGCGAACGCAGTCCCCCACACTTATAAATTGCGCACCCGAGTCTTCCACATTTGGGAAGATCGCAGGGGTCAACCAAGCCGAGGTGCAATGGAAAGGTCTCGCCCCGGGCCCACAACCTTGCGGATCATTGTAGAGCCTGTGCCAGGTAAGTATGCTTTTCCTCCGAGCAAGGTTCGACTCCTTTCAGCGGCAATTTTCACTAGCATGGGTGTGACGGAAAACAAAATAAACAAAGATAATTAATGCGCACTCCAAAAAATACAACACGAGCGTCCACACCTTCTATAACATGTTTATAACATTGTGATGAAAAAATATTTCATATAAGTGAAGTTTAACAACCATTAATTCGTCAAATGGACACTCTAATTTGCAGACATAACGTTTCTCCTACGTCAGATACGCACGGCCGGAAGTAGGCTGAAATCTGAGTGTGCAGCAGTCGGAGTCTTGTAAATAATGTTTGAATGCAATAGAAGAACCTGAAAAAGAAGTTTGCGACTTGTTATTAACATGAATGAATAAAGATGTAAATAAACTTGTAATAACATTTGTTTGTATTGTTTATTTAAGAGTTGAATGGAAATAAAAACAACACATAGAGTGTAAATGTGAAAAGTTTTATTAGGGCCGACACAAGAGATGGAGTGACATGTAGATGGAAGATTTTGAGGGGAGAGAGATTTGAAAGTTCTATTTTTTAGTTTGAAAACCAGGGGAGAGCGCGAACGCAGTCCCCCACACTTATAAATTGCGCACCCGAGTCTTCCACATTTGGGAAGATCGCAGGGGTCAACCAAGCCGAGGTGCAATGGAAAGGTCTCGCCCCGGGCCCACAACCTTGCGGATCATTGTAGAGCCTGTGCCAGGTAAGTATGCTTTTCCTCCGAGCAAGGTTCGACTCCTTTCAGCGGCAATTTTCACTAGCATGGGTGTGACGGAAAACAAAATAAACAAAGATAATTAATGCGCACTCCAAAAAATACAACACGAGCGTCCACACCTTCTATAACATGTTTATAACATTGTGATGAAAAAATATTTCATATAAGTGAAGTTTAACAACCATTAATTCGTCAAATGGACACTCTAATTTGCAGACATAACGTTTCTCCTACGTCAGATACGCACGGCCGGAAGTAGGCTGAAATCTGAGTGTGCAGCAGTCGGAGTCTTGTAAATAATGTTTGAATGCAATAGAAGAACCTGAAAAAGAAGTTTGCGACTTGTTATTAACATGAATGAATAAAGATGTAAATAAACTTGTAATAACATTTGTTTGTATTGTTTATTTAAGAGTTGAATGGAAATAAAAACAACACATAGAGTGTAAATGTGAAAAGTTTTATTAGGGCCGACACAAGAGATGGAGTGACATGTAGATGGAAGATTTTGAGGGGAGAGAGATTTGAAAGTTCTATTTTTTAGTTTGAAAACCAGGGGAGAGCGCGAACGCAGTCCCCCACACTTATAAATTGCGCACCCGAGTCTTCCACATTTGGGAAGATCGCAGGGGTCAACCAAGCCGAGGTGCAATGGAAAGGTCTCGCCCCGGGCCCACAACCTTGCGGATCATTGTAGAGCCTGTGCCAGGTAAGTATGCTTTTCCTCCGAGCAAGGTTCGACTCCTTTCAGCGGCAATTTTCACTAGCATGGGTGTGACGGAAAACAAAATAAACAAAGATAATTAATGCGCACTCCAAAAAATACAACACGAGCGTCCACACCTTCTATAACATGTTTATAACATTGTGATGAAAAAATATTTCATATAAGTGAAGTTTAACAACCATTAATTCGTCAAATGGACACTCTAATTTGCAGACATAACGTTTCTCCTACGTCAGATACGCACGGCCGGAAGTAGGCTGAAATCTGAGTGTGCAGCAGTCGGAGTCTTGTAAATAATGTTTGAATGCAATAGAAGAACCTGAAAAAGAAGTTTGCGACTTGTTATTAACATGAATGAATAAAGATGTAAATAAACTTGTAATAACATTTGTTTGTATTGTTTATTTAAGAGTTGAATGGAAATAAAAACAACACATAGAGTGTAAATGTGAAAAGTTTTATTAGGGCCGACACAAGAGATGGAGTGACATGTAGATGGAAGATTTTGAGGGGAGAGAGATTTGAAAGTTCTATTTTTTAGTTTGAAAACCAGGGGAGAGCGCGAACGCAGTCCCCCACACTTATAAATTGCGCACCCGAGTCTTCCACATTTGGGAAGATCGCAGGGGTCAACCAAGCCGAGGTGCAATGGAAAGGTCTCGCCCCGGGCCCACAACCTTGCGGATCATTGTAGAGCCTGTGCCAGGTAAGTATGCTTTTCCTCCGAGCAAGGTTCGACTCCTTTCAGCGGCAATTTTCACTAGCATGGGTGTGACGGAAAACAAAATAAACAAAGATAATTAATGCGCACTCCAAAAAATACAACACGAGCGTCCACACCTTCTATAACATGTTTATAACATTGTGATGAAAAAATATTTCATATAAGTGAAGTTTAACAACCATTAATTCGTCAAATGGACACTCTAATTTGCAGACATAACGTTTCTCCTACGTCAGATACGCACGGCCGGAAGTAGGCTGAAATCTGAGTGTGCAGCAGTCGGAGTCTTGTAAATAATGTTTGAATGCAATAGAAGAACCTGAAAAAGAAGTTTGCGACTTGTTATTAACATGAATGAATAAAGATGTAAATAAACTTGTAATAACATTTGTTTGTATTGTTTATTTAAGAGTTGAATGGAAATAAAAACAACACATAGAGTGTAAATGTGAAAAGTTTTATTAGGGCCGACACAAGAGATGGAGTGACATGTAGATGGAAGATTTTGAGGGGAGAGAGATTTGAAAATTCTATTTTTTAGTTTGAAAACCAGGGGAGAGCGCGAACGCAGTCCCCCACACTTATAAATTGCGCACCCGAGTCTTCCACATTTGGGAAGATCGCAGGGGTCAACCAAGCCGAGGTGCAATGGAAAGGTCTCGCCCCGGGCCCACAACCTTGCGGATCATTGTAGAGCCTGTGCCAGGTAAGTATGCTTTTCCTCCGAGCAAGGTTCGACTCCTTTCAGCGGCAATTTTCACTAGCATGGGT
Source organism: Steromphala cineraria (assembly GCA_916613615.1). Classification (NCBI taxonomy): domain Eukaryota; kingdom Metazoa; phylum Mollusca; class Gastropoda; order Trochida; family Trochidae; genus Steromphala; species Steromphala cineraria. The sequence continues at coordinate 5,307,494 of OU744723.1, forward strand.
GTGACGGAAAACAAAATAAACAAAGATAATTAATGCGCACTCCAAAAAATACAACACGAGCGTCCACACCTTCTATAACATGTTTATAACATTGTGATGAAAAAATATTTCATATAAGTGAAGTTTAACAACCATTAATTCGTCAAATGGACACTCTAATTTGCAGACATAACGTTTCTCCTACGTCAGATACGCACGGCCGGAAGTAGGCTGAAATCTGAGTGTGCAGCAGTCGGAGTCTTGTAAATAATGTTTGAATGCAATAGAAGAACCTGAAAAAGAAGTTTGCGACTTGTTATTAACATGAATGAATAAAGATGTAAATAAACTTGTAATAACATTTGTTTGTATTGTTTATTTAAGAGTTGAATGGAAATAAAAACAACACATAGAGTGTAAATGTGAAAAGTTTTATTAGGGCCGACACAAGAGATGGAGTGACATGTAGATGGAAGATTTTGAGGGGAGAGAGATTTGAAAGTTCTATTTTTTAGTTTGAAAACCAGGGGAGAGCGCGAACGCAGTCCCCCACACTTATAAATTGCGCACCCGAGTCTTCCACATTTGGGAAGATCGCAGGGGTCAACCAAGCCGAGGTGCAATGGAAAGGTCTCGCCCCGGGCCCACAACCTTGCGGATCATTGTAGAGCCTGTGCCAGGTAAGTATGCTTTTCCTCCGAGCAAGGTTCGACTCCTTTCAGCGGCAATTTTCACTAGCATGGGTGTGACGGAAAACAAAATAAACAAAGATAATTAATGCGCACTCCAAAAAATACAACACGAGCGTCCACACCTTCTATAACATGTTTATAACATTGTGATGAAAAAATATTTCATATAAGTGAAGTTTAACAACCATTAATTCGTCAAATGGACACTCTAATTTGCAGACATAACGTTTCTCCTACGTCAGATACGCACGGCCGGAAGTAGGCTGAAATCTGAGTGTGCAGCAGTCGGAGTCTTGTAAATAATGTTTGAATGCAATAGAAGAACCTGAAAAAGAAGTTTGCGACTTGTTATTAACATGAATGAATAAAGATGTAAATAAACTTGTAATAACATTTGTTTGTATTGTTTATTTAAGAGTTGAATGGAAATAAAAACAACACATAGAGTGTAAATGTGAAAAGTTTTATTAGGGCCGACACAAGAGATGGAGTGACATGTAGATGGAAGATTTTGAGGGGAGAGAGATTTGAAAGTTCTATTTTTTAGTTTGAAAACCAGGGGAGAGCGCGAACGCAGTCCCCCACACTTATAAATTGCGCACCCGAGTCTTCCACATTTGGGAAGATCGCAGGGGTCAACCAAGCCGAGGTGCAATGGAAAGGTCTCGCCCCGGGCCCACAACCTTGCGGATCATTGTAGAGCCTGTGCCAGGTAAGTATGCTTTTCCTCCGAGCAAGGTTCGACTCCTTTCAGCGGCAATTTTCACTAGCATGGGTGTGACGGAAAACAAAATAAACAAAGATAATTAATGCGCACTCCAAAAAATACAACACGAGCGTCCACACCTTCTATAACATGTTTATAACATTGTGATGAAAAAATATTTCATATAAGTGAAGTTTAACAACCATTAATTCGTCAAATGGACACTCTAATTTGCAGACATAACGTTTCTCCTACGTCAGATACGCACGGCCGGAAGTAGGCTGAAATCTGAGTGTGCAGCAGTCGGAGTCTTGTAAATAATGTTTGAATGCAATAGAAGAACCTGAAAAAGAAGTTTGCGACTTGTTATTAACATGAATGAATAAAGATGTAAATAAACTTGTAATAACATTTGTTTGTATTGTTTATTTAAGAGTTGAATGGAAATAAAAACAACACATAGAGTGTAAATGTGAAAAGTTTTATTAGGGCCGACACAAGAGATGGAGTGACATGTAGATGGAAGATTTTGAGGGGAGAGAGATTTGAAAGTTCTATTTTTTAGTTTGAAAACCAGGGGAGAGCGCGAACGCAGTCCCCCACACTTATAAATTGCGCACCCGAGTCTTCCACATTTGGGAAGATCGCAGGGGTCAACCAAGCCGAGGTGCAATGGAAAGGTCTCGCCCCGGGCCCACAACCTTGCGGATCATTGTAGAGCCTGTGCCAGGTAAGTATGCTTTTCCTCCGAGCAAGGTTCGACTCCTTTCAGCGGCAATTTTCACTAGCATGGGTGTGACGGAAAACAAAATAAACAAAGATAATTAATGCGCACTCCAAAAAATACAACACGAGCGTCCACACCTTCTATAACATGTTTATAACATTGTGATGAAAAAATATTTCATATAAGTGAAGTTTAACAACCATTAATTCGTCAAATGGACACTCTAATTTGCAGACATAACGTTTCTCCTACGTCAGATACGCACGGCCGGAAGTAGGCTGAAATCTGAGTGTGCAGCAGTCGGAGTCTTGTAAATAATGTTTGAATGCAATAGAAGAACCTGAAAAAGAAGTTTGCGACTTGTTATTAACATGAATGAATAAAGATGTAAATAAACTTGTAATAACATTTGTTTGTATTGTTTATTTAAGAGTTGAATGGAAATAAAAACAACACATAGAGTGTAAATGTGAAAAGTTTTATTAGGGCCGACACAAGAGATGGAGTGACATGTAGATGGAAGATTTTGAGGGGAGAGAGATTTGAAAGTTCTATTTTTTAGTTTGAAAACCAGGGGAGAGCGCGAACGCAGTCCCCCACACTTATAAATTGCGCACCCGAGTCTTCCACATTTGGGAAGATCGCAGGGGTCAACCAAGCCGAGGTGCAATGGAAAGGTCTCGCCCCGGGCCCACAACCTTGCGGATCATTGTAGAGCCTGTGCCAGGTAAGTATGCTTTTCCTCCGAGCAAGGTTCGACTCCTTTCAGCGGCAATTTTCACTAGCATGGGTGTGACGGAAAACAAAATAAACAAAGATAATTAATGCGCACTCCAAAAAATACAACACGAGCGTCCACACCTTCTATAACATGTTTATAACATTGTGATGAAAAAATATTTCATATAAGTGAAGTTTAACAACCATTAATTCGTCAAATGGACACTCTAATTTGCAGACATAACGTTTCTCCTACGTCAGATACGCACGGCCGGAAGTAGGCTGAAATCTGAGTGTGCAGCAGTCGGAGTCTTGTAAATAATGTTTGAATGCAATAGAAGAACCTGAAAAAGAAGTTTGCGACTTGTTATTAACATGAATGAATAAAGATGTAAATAAACTTGTAATAACATTTGTTTGTATTGTTTATTTAAGAGTTGAATGGAAATAAAAACAACACATAGAGTGTAAATGTGAAAAGTTTTATTAGGGCCGACACAAGAGATGGAGTGACATGTAGATGGAAGATTTTGAGGGGAGAGAGATTTGAAAGTTCTATTTTTTAGTTTGAAAACCAGGGGAGAGCGCGAACGCAGTCCCCCACACTTATAAATTGCGCACCCGAGTCTTCCACATTTGGGAAGATCGCAGGGGTCAACCAAGCCGAGGTGCAATGGAAAGGTCTCGCCCCGGGCCCACAACCTTGCGGATCATTGTAGAGCCTGTGCCAGGTAAGTATGCTTTTCCTCCGAGCAAGGTTCGACTCCTTTCAGCGGCAATTTTCACTAGCATGGGTGTGACGGAAAACAAAATAAACAAAGATAATTAATGCGCACTCCAAAAAATACAACACGAGCGTCCACACCTTCTATAACATGTTTATAACATTGTGATGAAAAAATATTTCATATAAGTGAAGTTTAACAACCATTAATTCGTCAAATGGACACTCTAATTTGCAGACATAACGTTTCTCCTACGTCAGATACGCACGGCCGGAAGTAGGCTGAAATCTGAGTGTGCAGCAGTCGGAGTCTTGTAAATAATGTTTGAATGCAATAGAAGAACCTGAAAAAGAAGTTTGCGACTTGTTATTAACATGAATGAATAAAGATGTAAATAAACTTGTAATAACATTTGTTTGTATTGTTTATTTAAGAGTTGAATGGAAATAAAAACAACACATAGAGTGTAAATGTGAAAAGTTTTATTAGGGCCGACACAAGAGATGGAGTGACATGTAGATGGAAGATTTTGAGGGGAGAGAGATTTGAAAGTTCTATTTTTTAGTTTGAAAACCAGGGGAGAGCGCGAACGCAGTCCCCCACACTTATAAATTGCGCACCCGAGTCTTCCACATTTGGGAAGATCGCAGGGGTCAACCAAGCCGAGGTGCAATGGAAAGGTCTCGCCCCGGGCCCACAACCTTGCGGATCATTGTAGAGCCTGTGCCAGGTAAGTATGCTTTTCCTCCGAGCAAGGTTCGACTCCTTTCAGCGGCAATTTTCACTAGCATGGGTGTGACGGAAAACAAAATAAACAAAGATAATTAATGCGCACTCCAAAAAATACAACACGAGCGTCCACACCTTCTATAACATGTTTATAACATTGTGATGAAAAAATATTTCATATAAGTGAAGTTTAACAACCATTAATTCGTCAAATGGACACTCTAATTTGCAGACATAACGTTTCTCCTACGTCAGATACGCACGGCCGGAAGTAGGCTGAAATCTGAGTGTGCAGCAGTCGGAGTCTTGTAAATAATGTTTGAATGCAATAGAAGAACCTGAAAAAGAAGTTTGCGACTTGTTATTAACATGAATGAATAAAGATGTAAATAAACTTGTAATAACATTTGTTTGTATTGTTTATTTAAGAGTTGAATGGAAATAAAAACAACACATAGAGTGTAAATGTGAAAAGTTTTATTAGGGCCGACACAAGAGATGGAGTGACATGTAGATGGAAGATTTTGAGGGGAGAGAGATTTGAAAATTCTATTTTTTAGTTTGAAAACCAGGGGAGAGCGCGAACGCAGTCCCCCACACTTATAAATTGCGCACCCGAGTCTTCCACATTTGGGAAGATCGCAGGGGTCAACCAAGCCGAGGTGCAATGGAAAGGTCTCGCCCCGGGCCCACAACCTTGCGGATCATTGTAGAGCCTGTGCCAGGTAAGTATGCTTTTCCTCCGAGCAAGGTTCGACTCCTTTCAGCGGCAATTTTCACTAGCATGGGTGTGACGGAAAACAAAATAAACAAAGATAATTAATGCGCACTCCAAAAAATACAACACGAGCGTCCACACCTTCTATAACATGTTTATAACATTGTGATGAAAAAATATTTCATATAAGTGAAGTTTAACAACCATTAATTCGTCAAATGGACACTCTAATTTGCAGACATAACGTTTCTCCTACGTCAGATACGCACGGCCGGAAGTAGGCTGAAATCTGAGTGTGCAGCAGTCGGAGTCTTGTAAATAATGTTTGAATGCAATAGAAGAACCTGAAAAAGAAGTTTGCGACTTGTTATTAACATGAATGAATAAAGATGTAAATAAACTTGTAATAACATTTGTTTGTATTGTTTATTTAAGAGTTGAATGGAAATAAAAACAACACATAGAGTGTAAATGTGAAAAGTTTTATTAGGGCCGACACAAGAGATGGAGTGACATGTAGATGGAAGATTTTGAGGGGAGAGAGATTTGAAAGTTCTATTTTTTAGTTTGAAAACCAGGGGAGAGCGCGAACGCAGTCCCCCACACTTATAAATTGCGCACCCGAGTCTTCCACATTTGGGAAGATCGCAGGGGTCAACCAAGCCGAGGTGCAATGGAAAGGTCTCGCCCCGGGCCCACAACCTTGCGGATCATTGTAGAGCCTGTGCCAGGTAAGTATGCTTTTCCTCCGAGCAAGGTTCGACTCCTTTCAGCGGCAATTTTCACTAGCATGGGTGTGACGGAAAACAAAATAAACAAAGATAATTAATGCGCACTCCAAAAAATACAACACGAGCGTCCACACCTTCTATAACATGTTTATAACATTGTGATGAAAAAATATTTCATATAAGTGAAGTTTAACAACCATTAATTCGTCAAATGGACACTCTAATTTGCAGACATAACGTTTCTCCTACGTCAGATACGCACGGCCGGAAGTAGGCTGAAATCTGAGTGTGCAGCAGTCGGAGTCTTGTAAATAATGTTTGAATGCAATAGAAGAACCTGAAAAAGAAGTTTGCGACTTGTTATTAACATGAATGAATAAAGATGTAAATAAACTTGTAATAACATTTGTTTGTATTGTTTATTTAAGAGTTGAATGGAAATAAAAACAACACATAGAGTGTAAATGTGAAAAGTTTTATTAGGGCCGACACAAGAGATGGAGTGACATGTAGATGGAAGATTTTGAGGGGAGAGAGAGATTTGAAAGTTCTATTTTTTAGTTTGAAAACCAGGGGAGAGCGCGAACGCAGTCCCCCACACTTATAAATTGCGCACCCGAGTCTTCCACATTTGGGAAGATCGCAGGGGTCAACCAAGCCGAGGTGCAATGGAAAGGTCTCGCCCCGGGCCCACAACCTTGCGGATCATTGTAGAGCCTGTGCCAGGTAAGTATGCTTTTCCTCCGAGCAAGGTTCGACTCCTTTCAGCGGCAATTTTCACTAGCATGGGTGTGACGGAAAACAAAATAAACAAAGATAATTAATGCGCACTCCAAAAAATACAACACGAGCGTCCACACCTTCTATAACATGTTTATAACATTGTGATGAAAAAATATTTCATATAAGTGAAGTTTAACAACCATTAATTCGTCAAATGGACACTCTAATTTGCAGACATAACGTTTCTCCTACGTCAGATACGCACGGCCGGAAGTAGGCTGAAATCTGAGTGTGCAGCAGTCGGAGTCTTGTAAATAATGTTTGAATGCAATAGAAGAACCTGAAAAAGAAGTTTGCGACTTGTTATTAACATGAATGAATAAAGATGTAAATAAACTTGTAATAACATTTGTTTGTATTGTTTATTTAAGAGTTGAATGGAAATAAAAACAACACATAGAGTGTAAATGTGAAAAGTTTTATTAGGGCCGACACAAGAGATGGAGTGACATGTAGATGGAAGATTTTGAGGGGAGAGAGATTTGAAAATTCTATTTTTTAGTTTGAAAACCAGGGGAGAGCGCGAACGCAGTCCCCCACACTTATAAATTGCGCACCCGAGTCTTCCACATTTGGGAAGATCGCAGGGGTCAACCAAGCCGAGGTGCAATGGAAAGGTCTCGCCCCGGGCCCACAACCTTGCGGATCATTGTAGAGCCTGTGCCAGGTAAGTATGCTTTTCCTCCGAGCAAGGTTCGACTCCTTTCAGCGGCAATTTTCACTAGCATGGGTGTGACGGAAAACAAAATAAACAAAGATAATTAATGCGCACTCCAAAAAATACAACACGAGCGTCCACACCTTCTATAACATGTTTATAACATTGTGATGAAAAAATATTTCATATAAGTGAAGTTTAACAACCATTAATTCGTCAAATGGACACTCTAATTTGCAGACATAACGTTTCTCCTACGTCAGATACGCACGGCCGGAAGTAGGCTGAAATCTGAGTGTGCAGCAGTCGGAGTCTTGTAAATAATGTTTGAATGCAATAGAAGAACCTGAAAAAGAAGTTTGCGACTTGTTATTAACATGAATGAATAAAGATGTAAATAAACTTGTAATAACATTTGTTTGTATTGTTTATTTAAGAGTTGAATGGAAATAAAAACAACACATAGAGTGTAAATGTGAAAAGTTTTATTAGGGCCGACACAAGAGATGGAGTGACATGTAGATGGAAGATTTTGAGGGGAGAGAGATTTGAAAGTTCTATTTTTTAGTTTGAAAACCAGGGGAGAGCGCGAACGCAGTCCCCCACACTTATAAATTGCGCACCCGAGTCTTCCACATTTGGGAAGATCGCAGGGGTCAACCAAGCCGAGGTGCAATGGAAAGGTCTCGCCCCGGGCCCACAACCTTGCGGATCATTGTAGAGCCTGTGCCAGGTAAGTATGCTTTTCCTCCGAGCAAGGTTCGACTCCTTTCAGCGGCAATTTTCACTAGCATGGGTGTGACGGAAAACAAAATAAACAAAGATAATTAATGCGCACTCCAAAAAATACAACACGAGCGTCCACACCTTCTATAACATGTTTATAACATTGTGATGAAAAAATATTTCATATAAGTGAAGTTTAACAACCATTAATTCGTCAAATGGACACTCTAATTTGCAGACATAACGTTTCTCCTACGTCAGATACGCACGGCCGGAAGTAGGCTGAAATCTGAGTGTGCAGCAGTCGGAGTCTTGTAAATAATGTTTGAATGCAATAGAAGAACCTGAAAAAGAAGTTTGCGACTTGTTATTAACATGAATGAATAAAGATGTAAATAAACTTGTAATAACATTTGTTTGTATTGTTTATTTAAGAGTTGAATGGAAATAAAAACAACACATAGAGTGTAAATGTGAAAAGTTTTATTAGGGCCGACACAAGAGATGGAGTGACATGTAGATGGAAGATTTTGAGGGGAGAGAGATTTGAAAGTTCTATTTTTTAGTTTGAAAACCAGGGGAGAGCGCGAACGCAGTCCCCCACACTTATAAATTGCGCACCCGAGTCTTCCACATTTGGGAAGATCGCAGGGGTCAACCAAGCCGAGGTGCAATGGAAAGGTCTCGCCCCGGGCCCACAACCTTGCGGATCATTGTAGAGCCTGTGCCAGGTAAGTATGCTTTTCCTCCGAGCAAGGTTCGACTCCTTTCAGCGGCAATTTTCACTAGCATGGGTGTGACGGAAAACAAAATAAACAAAGATAATTAATGCGCACTCCAAAAAATACAACACGAGCGTCCACACCTTCTATAACATGTTTATAACATTGTGATGAAAAAATATTTCATATAAGTGAAGTTTAACAACCATTAATTCGTCAAATGGACACTCTAATTTGCAGACATAACGTTTCTCCTACGTCAGATACGCACGGCCGGAAGTAGGCTGAAATCTGAGTGTGCAGCAGTCGGAGTCTTGTAAATAATGTTTGAATGCAATAGAAGAACCTGAAAAAGAAGTTTGCGACTTGTTATTAACATGAATGAATAAAGATGTAAATAAACTTGTAATAACATTTGTTTGTATTGTTTATTTAAGAGTTGAATGGAAATAAAAACAACACATAGAGTGTAAATGTGAAAAGTTTTATTAGGGCCGACACAAGAGATGGAGTGACATGTAGATGGAAGATTTTGAGGGGAGAGAGATTTGAAAGTTCTATTTTTTAGTTTGAAAACCAGGGGAGAGCGCGAACGCAGTCCCCCACACTTATAAATTGCGCACCCGAGTCTTCCACATTTGGGAAGATCGCAGGGGTCAACCAAGCCGAGGTGCAATGGAAAGGTCTCGCCCCGGGCCCACAACCTTGCGGATCATTGTAGAGCCTGTGCCAGGTAAGTATGCTTTTCCTCCGAGCAAGGTTCGACTCCTTTCAGCGGCAATTTTCACTAGCATGGGTGTGACGGAAAACAAAATAAACAAAGATAATTAATGCGCACTCCAAAAAATACAACACGAGCGTCCACACCTTCTATAACATGTTTATAACATTGTGATGAAAAAATATTTCATATAAGTGAAGTTTAACAACCATTAATTCGTCAAATGGACACTCTAATTTGCAGACATAACGTTTCTCCTACGTCAGATACGCACGGCCGGAAGTAGGCTGAAATCTGAGTGTGCAGCAGTCGGAGTCTTGTAAATAATGTTTGAATGCAATAGAAGAACCTGAAAAAGAAGTTTGCGACTTGTTATTAACATGAATGAATAAAGATGTAAATAAACTTGTAATAACATTTGTTTGTATTGTTTATTTAAGAGTTGAATGGAAATAAAAACAACACATAGAGTGTAAATGTGAAAAGTTTTATTAGGGCCGACACAAGAGATGGAGTGACATGTAGATGGAAGATTTTGAGGGGAGAGAGATTTGAAAGTTCTATTTTTTAGTTTGAAAACCAGGGGAGAGCGCGAACGCAGTCCCCCACACTTATAAATTGCGCACCCGAGTCTTCCACATTTGGGAAGATCGCAGGGGTCAACCAAGCCGAGGTGCAATGGAAAGGTCTCGCCCCGGGCCCACAACCTTGCGGATCATTGTAGAGCCTGTGCCAGGTAAGTATGCTTTTCCTCCGAGCAAGGTTCGACTCCTTTCAGCGGCAATTTTCACTAGCATGGGTGTGACGGAAAACAAAATAAACAAAGATAATTAATGCGCACTCCAAAAAATACAACACGAGCGTCCACACCTTCTATAACATGTTTATAACATTGTGATGAAAAAATATTTCATATAAGTGAAGTTTAACAACCATTAATTCGTCAAATGGACACTCTAATTTGCAGACATAACGTTTCTCCTACGTCAGATACGCACGGCCGGAAGTAGGCTGAAATCTGAGTGTGCAGCAGTCGGAGTCTTGTAAATAATGTTTGAATGCAATAGAAGAACCTGAAAAAGAAGTTTGCGACTTGTTATTAACATGAATGAATAAAGATGTAAATAAACTTGTAATAACATTTGTTTGTATTGTTTATTTAAGAGTTGAATGGAAATAAAAACAACACATAGAGTGTAAATGTGAAAAGTTTTATTAGGGCCGACACAAGAGATGGAGTGACATGTAGATGGAAGATTTTGAGGGGAGAGAGATTTGAAAGTTCTATTTTTTAGTTTGAAAACCAGGGGAGAGCGCGAACGCAGTCCCCCACACTTATAAATTGCGCACCCGAGTCTTCCACATTTGGGAAGATCGCAGGGGTCAACCAAGCCGAGGTGCAATGGAAAGGTCTCGCCCCGGGCCCACAACCTTGCGGATCATTGTAGAGCCTGTGCCAGGTAAGTATGCTTTTCCTCCGAGCAAGGTTCGACTCCTTTCAGCGGCAATTTTCACTAGCATGGGTGTGACGGAAAACAAAATAAACAAAGATAATTAATGCGCACTCCAAAAAATACAACACGAGCGTCCACACCTTCTATAACATGTTTATAACATTGTGATGAAAAAATATTTCATATAAGTGAAGTTTAACAACCATTAATTCGTCAAATGGACACTCTAATTTGCAGACATAACGTTTCTCCTACGTCAGATACGCACGGCCGGAAGTAGGCTGAAATCTGAGTGTGCAGCAGTCGGAGTCTTGTAAATAATGTTTGAATGCAATAGAAGAACCTGAAAAAGAAGTTTGCGACTTGTTATTAACATGAATGAATAAAGATGTAAATAAACTTGTAATAACATTTGTTTGTATTGTTTATTTAAGAGTTGAATGGAAATAAAAACAACACATAGAGTGTAAATGTGAAAAGTTTTATTAGGGCCGACACAAGAGATGGAGTGACATGTAGATGGAAGATTTTGAGGGGAGAGAGATTTGAAAGTTCTATTTTTTAGTTTGAAAACCAGGGGAGAGCGCGAACGCAGTCCCCCACACTTATAAATTGCGCACCCGAGTCTTCCACATTTGGGAAGATCGCAGGGGTCAACCAAGCCGAGGTGCAATGGAAAGGTCTCGCCCCGGGCCCACAACCTTGCGGATCATTGTAGAGCCTGTGCCAGGTAAGTATGCTTTTCCTCCGAGCAAGGTTCGACTCCTTTCAGCGGCAATTTTCACTAGCATGGGTGTGACGGAAAACAAAATAAACAAAGATAATTAATGCGCACTCCAAAAAATACAACACGAGCGTCCACACCTTCTATAACATGTTTATAACATTGTGATGAAAAAATATTTCATATAAGTGAAGTTTAACAACCATTAATTCGTCAAATGGACACTCTAATTTGCAGACATAACGTTTCTCCTACGTCAGATACGCACGGCCGGAAGTAGGCTGAAATCTGAGTGTGCAGCAGTCGGAGTCTTGTAAATAATGTTTGAATGCAATAGAAGAACCTGAAAAAGAAGTTTGCGACTTGTTATTAACATGAATGAATAAAGATGTAAATAAACTTGTAATAACATTTGTTTGTATTGTTTATTTAAGAGTTGAATGGAAATAAAAACAACACATAGAGTGTAAATGTGAAAAGTTTTATTAGGGCCGACACAAGAGATGGAGTGACATGTAGATGGAAGATTTTGAGGGGAGAGAGATTTGAAAGTTCTATTTTTTAGTTTGAAAACCAGGGGAGAGCGCGAACGCAGTCCCCCACACTTATAAATTGCGCACCCGAGTCTTCCACATTTGGGAAGATCGCAGGGGTCAACCAAGCCGAGGTGCAATGGAAAGGTCTCGCCCCGGGCCCACAACCTTGCGGATCATTGTAGAGCCTGTGCCAGGTAAGTATGCTTTTCCTCCGAGCAAGGTTCGACTCCTTTCAGCGGCAATTTTCACTAGCATGGGTGTGACGGAAAACAAAATAAACAAAGATAATTAATGCGCACTCCAAAAAATACAACACGAGCGTCCACACCTTCTATAACATGTTTATAACATTGTGATGAAAAAATATTTCATATAAGTGAAGTTTAACAACCATTAATTCGTCAAATGGACACTCTAATTTGCAGACATAACGTTTCTCCTACGTCAGATACGCACGGCCGGAAGTAGGCTGAAATCTGAGTGTGCAGCAGTCGGAGTCTTGTAAATAATGTTTGAATGCAATAGAAGAACCTGAAAAAGAAGTTTGCGACTTGTTATTAACATGAATGAATAAAGATGTAAATAAACTTGTAATAACATTTGTTTGTATTGTTTATTTAAGAGTTGAATGGAAATAAAAACAACACATAGAGTGTAAATGTGAAAAGTTTTATTAGGGCCGACACAAGAGATGGAGTGACATGTAGATGGAAGATTTTGAGGGGAGAGAGATTTGAAAATTCTATTTTTTAGTTTGAAAACCAGGGGAGAGCGCGAACGCAGTCCCCCACACTTATAAATTGCGCACCCGAGTCTTCCACATTTGGGAAGATCGCAGGGGTCAACCAAGCCGAGGTGCAATGGAAAGGTCTCGCCCCGGGCCCACAACCTTGCGGATCATTGTAGAGCCTGTGCCAGGTAAGTATGCTTTTCCTCCGAGCAAGGTTCGACTCCTTTCAGCGGCAATTTTCACTAGCATGGGTGTGACGGAAAACAAAATAAACAAAGATAATTAATGCGCACTCCAAAAAATACAACACGAGCGTCCACACCTTCTATAACATGTTTATAACATTGTGATGAAAAAATATTTCATATAAGTGAAGTTTAACAACCATTAATTCGTCAAATGGACACTCTAATTTGCAGACATAACGTTTCTCCTACGTCAGATACGCACGGCCGGAAGTAGGCTGAAATCTGAGTGTGCAGCAGTCGGAGTCTTGTAAATAATGTTTGAATGCAATAGAAGAACCTGAAAAAGAAGTTTGCGACTTGTTATTAACATGAATGAATAAAGATGTAAATAAACTTGTAATAACATTTGTTTGTATTGTTTATTTAAGAGTTGAATGGAAATAAAAACAACACATAGAGTGTAAATGTGAAAAGTTTTATTAGGGCCGACACAAGAGATGGAGTGACATGTAGATGGAAGATTTTGAGGGGAGAGAGATTTGAAAATTCTATTTTTTAGTTTGAAAACCAGGGGAGAGCGCGAACGCAGTCCCCCACACTTATAAATTGCGCACCCGAGTCTTCCACATTTGGGAAGATCGCAGGGGTCAACCAAGCCGAGGTGCAATGGAAAGGTCTCGCCCCGGGCCCACAACCTTGCGGATCATTGTAGAGCCTGTGCCAGGTAAGTATGCTTTTCCTCCGAGCAAGGTTCGACTCCTTTCAGCGGCAATTTTCACTAGCATGGGTGTGACGGAAAACAAAATAAACAAAGATAATTAATGCGCACTCCAAAAAATACAACACGAGCGTCCACACCTTCTATAACATGTTTATAACATTGGATTTACTGAACAATCTTTTAATATTACTATATATTTTTAATTCTTTTGTCCTACTTTTTGACCTATAGCTGTAATGATAATTTTTACTGCGTTGCTGAAGAAACCATACGTTTTTCAAAAATCGACTGCAGACTATTGTTAACTATTGTAGATTATTATGCACATTGATTCATTTTTCGCATCTTTTTGTTTCCCGTTTACCGTTTATGTGAGACATCATTATATCAAAACTTCGTGAATTGTTTTGTGCATATCCCCCCACCCCCCCCCCCCCCCCCCCCCCCAAATCATCATGCAATTCTTAAACATAGGTATAAGTGTTCACGGGTAAGTTAGATGATATTTGAAGCGTCGTAAAATCTCTCCCATCGCTCTGTGATCGTTTTATCACTGTAAGCCTGTAGATTGATAGTTTCGCAATGCATCCCAGGTTTCAGTCTCTTTTCGTTATCTATTGACGAGAAAGATGGTTCATTAAGTATTACTTATTGACAGAGATAGGATTAATCACAGAATGTATGTTACATTACACACTGATCTAATTTTTCCCCAATATTGGCTTAAGATTGCCGAATACAGATTGCGAAAATATAACTTTTGAATAACAAAGCCAAATTGGTCTACATTAACTAAATATTTTATTCCCAATAAGGATACGAAATGTACCTGAATGTACATCTTAAGAATATGTTGTAACAGAGATTTTTTCCAGTTTACATCGGTACAACAGATGGAATCCACAAAATATTTTCAGATAATCGATTATTTATATTTATCATAATACGCCTTGCTGAAACAACATATAAATCGGACGATTTTAGGCCCCACAGGCACCCCAACCTGGTTCCCTGGCCCTGTGTCGCCTTAGCGCACGCGGAACAGGGCCCGGGAACTAGGTTGCAGGCTTCCCGAGCCAAGTCTACGGCTTGATTTCGACTGCAAACGATTGTTTACATTCTCCTGCAGACATTTCAAATGTACAACTGTTCTAAATTTCTCCTGTGGAGTTTACAAAAGAAAACTTTTGAAATAAACATCGCTTTAATAACTAAGGAAGGAATGCAGAGAATAGAATCATTTCTTATTACTTTACAGACAGACAGACAGACAGACAGACAGACAGACAGACAGACATTTATTTTCAGTAAAAGGCCTTAATACACTACCATTTTACTAACCTAAAGTCTTTCTCCCATGTTTTATGTGGAACAAGTCAACCTGTTATTAATCAGATGATATGGAATCGTATGTTGTTTTAATCTATGACATCAGCCGAAATTTCAACGAGCATATATTTCTGTAAAAGTTTATAGTGTTGTTATTCCTATTCAAGATTTGAAGCTCTCGTAAAATATTTTATTTTGACTGAAACCGATAAACAAGGTTTTTCTTTCATATTTGATGCAAGTTTCTTTTATGAGCTCAGATATAATTTGCTAGGAACCCAGCTCCCTCCTTTACTGCCGGGGCCTGTTTAATGTATTCCTGTGCGCTGCTTATGAAAGCTCGAATTGGTTACGGAGACGCACTACATTATTCTGTAAGTGAAAACTAAATAAATAAATTGTCCCATAAAGACTTGTAGAAGAGTAATGTCGGCAGGTTTGTCAACGGTTGATTTATTCACTGGGGATAAATGCACGAGTTATGCTTACTTTGAGATTTAATCATTCGTATATATGACATAATTGGTAAAGATTGTTTCACTTTCGAAATCGCCTTTCGAAAGCTAATGCATTGTGTTGACAACGTCACATAAGGTTTGGGGCTCTAAAACAGTCACACAATTCGAGATGAAATTAACTTCTTCATTGTTGGAGAATTTTTGGTACTAATAAAGGCGGATTTTATCAGATTAACGTATCTAATGGACCAAATGTTACTGTGGACATGATAAAAATTAAGAGTAATTCTTTCACATATTATTTTACAGAAACTATTTTGAAAAGCTGGATATACAAGAATGGACATCACGTAACCGCTATTCTGGCAGAAAATAAAACGCCTGGGTAAATCAGGGTAAAAGATATCATGCAGCGGCTGCCGTTTGTTTTCAGTGTTAAACAGACTATAAATAATGTCACTTTCACTTTGATTTTTAAGTAAAAGTGTGAGGTGAGGGCAAAAATGTGAAATGTAAAAGAACGAAAGATTCTGTTTCATAAAGATTTTGTGCCATAAATGGAAACATTAGTATTTGTTTTATGATGAAATCAAATTCATAAACAAAAGTTAAGAAAATACTGAAAAGGTCATATACAGCGATTATTTTGACGAAGAGCGATTTTGTCGACGAAGAGTTATCTCCCCTGATGATAATTCTACGAAACATGTTATTTATTAAATAGAAGAATGGATTCTTGGAGAATCGGAAATTAAAGATATTTGTTGTTTTTGTGAAAAGAAATCAATTTTTCGCATTGAGATTTTTATGAAAATTAATTATTATGTAGATTATACACAGCTAAGTAAGATTCATGAAAAAAAAGAAAGGATTTGAAACCATAAGATAAGAGGGATATTGTCAGTCCCGTTTCCATTCAGTTAAAATGCATTTTTACATAATGAACAGAGTCTTTGGTTTCTTTCAATTCACCTCATTCAGACTGTAATCAATTTTAAAAATTCATAAAGAAAACCTCTTGAACAGCAAGAAAATACCTGAAATTTCCGATTCCCCAAGACTTCTTTTTTTATATCTAATGAATGATACGATTCTATGGATTATTACATTTTAGAACTGGATATAAGTCAATCCGGAGTCGTGTTGATCATTGAAAGATAACGATCTACAAGGGTTTTGACCAGTTTCTTATAACAGTAATAACGAAAAAAAACCTTAAAGTGGCAGTAGCACGTTTTCAGGGGGATATAAGGTGATGTCAGGAAAATGAAAATAAATGGTTCCAATTGAAAGACAATGCATAAAAACTAAATGGAGCAGTAATAATTAAAATATATAATGTAAAGTTTAGCCATGCGATTCCTTTTTCTTACACAAAATGAATTTAAGGTGTTCACACAAAATGGCCGCCACTGGATTTTATGTAAAACTACACACTTTGTTCTCTGACTGGATGATTGGCTTGTGTAATTAGATTTTTGACATTATCAAAATAATACATTTAGCACCAACTTACAATTATCAGTGAAAATTTGAAATATAAAATTATCAAAAAACGTGCTACTGCCCCTTTAAACAGGAGTGGAACAAATAAAACATAATGAATTCAGAATAAGAAAATGTCAAACCAGTAGAATATGACAAAGAATTGTCTTCCATAATTACAATATAATTAATCAAATAGTAAACAAAATGTTTCAGTTTACAATATCAAACTGATACAAGATACGATACAATATTAAATGAGTGACACTTATTTGCTTGATTAATAAATTTATATTCACCGGTACCAGTACCAGTATCAAAAAGTTGATGAATTTCGAAAAAATTTTAACTAGTGAGTAATTACACACTCATATCAATAATCTAACGCATTCAAACAAATAATGGTCGAACATCTATGAATCAAAATGACACATAATATTCAACTCATAGAAATATACAAGAATGATTACCTTTCGCATTAAAGTGACACAACAGAACGTTTACTTTTACCGACTGTCATCAGACCATACAGACAGGTTACCACTGAACAAGCTTGTATAACGATTAAAGTGACACAGAGTATCTTTCTTTAAATTTTATTTGGTTTTGATAAGCTACAAAATAGCTACAAAATATCTCAAATGCGTTGAATATTCGAAATTAGGCATCCAATTAATCTACCTATTAGCTACAATACCTAATAAACACTATCAAATCGAATATATGTTCCTGTCAGCTTATGACAAGGTTTCAAAATAGCGTTTGGCGAATTTGCGCGCGCCACTCGAGCCACATTGTCCGGTTTTCGATCAAAATCCCGACTTTGAATGGCCGTCTTTTCGCTCTAATGTACTGTTTGACCTTTAACTTGCAATTTTCAGTAACATTGAGTGGTTCCCGACGTAATATCATCTATTTCAAAATTTGACATATGTGATCCTATCAACATAAAATAAACTTAAATCATATTATTTTTATGTGAATAATTACATTATATCATCTTGATAAATTATGATTTATTCCATCACACTAAATCACACTAAATTACAATAGGACACTATCATATGAATTATCATTACATATGTCAAAAGCATTTATAAATACATATACATATCCTTAAAACCCATAAAAGTGTGTCGGATGTCATGTACGTAATTAATATAAATATAAGCACTGGTACATCGGGGACAGTATATAGGGTCTCTGCCCAAACAAATGGTCATTGAAAGACGAAAGAATAATGATGGTCAAAAAGGAAAGGTTGTTATTTACCACTTTTTAATGTCAAATTTAGACTTGCTGTCTAAGTCAAAAAGGGGGAGAAGTTAACAAATTGATACCCCCCCCCCCTGATTTTGAACTGTTAACTGTTAAGAGTTATTCGCCTTGTTACAACCTGCCCGTGTTACAACCAACCCCGGTCTCCCCTAAAGTAAAAGGAGAACAAATTTGGAACTCTCCAACAGAGAGGTAGAAATGCTCGTGGAATCAAGGTTGTAGGCGCTGTGCAGAGCTTGGAACCGGAAGACGGCTGACAATATTTGAGCGAAAACTGGTAAGTCAATCTATTCACTTGACCTTTTGATTTAAAGACAGTAGATCTACGATGTAGACATGTCCTCTTGTAGATCTATTGATTTATGTTTGAGTCAAATAGGTATTGTTTGAATATACGGCCTAAGAGTAATTGAAGGGTCCGGACGACGGGGTATCTAAAACATCAATAAAATGCCACATTTTCCTTGAAAATGATTGAAATGAAGATATTCTCACAGCTAAAATGATTTACTATAAATTAACCATTTCCTTGAAGCCTTGAGTTTGGTTGCAGAACGTACAATCACAATGAAATCGAGTGGTTTTCGAGTTTGGTTGCAGTCCCTATAGGCAACTGCAACCAAATTATTTTCTAGCAATTATCCATCATTTTTCGTGTCTTGACAAACACTTATTTGGTTGCAGAGATTTTAGTTGCTTGTTAATTAGCAAAGAGGCAAGTTTGGTTGCAGGAGTTTTATAATTTACCTTATTTTACGTGAAAACAAAAACAAATCAGGATTTTCCTTTTGACAGATTCCCTCTCGCACTGTGAGTGACGTAATGCCATGCGGTATGAAACGTGTCCTACAATTGGTTGATTCAATCTCAAACATTTCCAACAATTTTTCAAATTTCCTAATTTTTGATTTATAATTGATTTTGTTCTGTTTTTGGATAGAAACCATTTGTTAAACTTACTCAATGATGTTTATTTTCTATCAAAATCATTTTACAATTAAAGGGATTCCTGACAGCCAATGAGAATTGTTTTGAGATATGACAACAATTCGAATTCGCTTTGGGAGCACGTTGAAACACAGAAATGAAATTTAGGGATTAATTTGGTCAAATAATGTCAAAAGTACCTACCATGACATGCTTTATTATAGAAACTGTTAAAATAATCAAGGTCAGTGAAATATTTCTATCCATAATGTCAGAAACGCTTTCAAAACATGATGTGACATGATCGAAAACCGGACTCGATAGCGATCGGTAAGTGGCTTATGTGTCATTGAAATATAAATAAAAAGCCAGGTAAGTGATCAACAGTTGTCAAATCATCATATATTCCATCTGCAACCAAATTTCTTAAAGCCCAGGCTCTTCTGTTTGATAAAAACATGTATTTTCTTGAAAAAATAATTTGGTTGCAGGTGCCTATAGGGGACTGCAACCAAACTCGAAAACTATGTGATTTCATTGTGAATAATCTTTCTGCAACCAAATTCAATGGTGTCATTCCATATATCATGGTATAGATAATTATCTCAGCTTTCAGAATATTCCAAATTGAGTCTTTTTCAAGAGCTAGGTTGCAGTTAACAGTCCTTTTTGACACCCCGTCACACGGACCCTTCAATTACTCTTAGGCCGAATATACAGTAGTTTTAGATCGATTGGTACTGCGTCGGTATTCGGTAATATATCGCTCGTCTTGACTGTCCCAGTGTCCGACAACTTTCTCAGTTTCTGAATTTCTGCGACACTGACACTGTGACACACATCATGCCTTTAGAAATATAATCGATGAAGTAATTTTGGAAATCGAGTTCAAAACACGTTACTTCATACTCTTCATATTTATCTTTTCTGCATTTATCATGTAGACCTTTTTTCTATTTGTTGAGTATTGGAGATGAAAGATAAATGTTTTTCTCTAAGTTTGCATAGAATTCCCGGAAACGATAACATAGTGTCCAACGATATGACTTTGAAAAAAAAGAACATGTAGATCTGTATGTATATCTAAGAAATCACTCTGCCCAAAACATAAATATTTACATTGTCTACAGGCAAGCTAAAATTGTGTCAAGCAATGAATGAAGAGTGAGCTTTGAAATTGGAATAAGGAAGAGACAATATGAGGCCACATCACCAGCAGTTTGGAGCGGCTCATACGGTTGTTATACAGGCTCAAGGCTTTGACTCAAAGGTTGGTGTTTTGCTTGTTAGATAATTTCTTATCCTTCTGTGATTCTGAAGTTCAAGCATTGTCAACCGAGTAAGGTCCAATTTATTTAACCAAGGTCATTTTTAACCTATCATGCCTGAAAGCCATTGTTTCAAACGTTCCATTTTTGTTTCAATGGGCTTTACAGAACTCCTATCTTGTATCTTGGTAATTCTTTGCCCCCCTTATAAATTTGTAGATTTAGTAACTTTATGATGACCCAAAATGGAGGCCTGGGCTGGGAACGGGTTTAGAGTTCTAAGTAGTTATATATAGATCTATCAGTTTTTAGTTTGCATATAAATTTGTCCAACATCTAAATGGAGATCTATTCTTATCTGTCACAAAATTCACTGTAATATTATAGGAACACAATTTTTCAAATGAAATATGAAAACTTTACAGAAAAATACAGCCTCTTGTGTTATTTCCTGAAGCAAATTCCCAAATTAAATCATCCTGACCTTGTCTTTCATGTTGATATATCTGAAATTAAAGAATTTTTTTTTATTTATCAAAACATCGGTCATTATGAAGTTGATATTGAGCAATTGTTCCTCGACATCTGGTCACAAATTTAGAATAATCAAAAAGTGTATGAACATTGTATGAATATTTTCCCATTGACAAGTAATTAAGGGCTCCTAGTAGAAAGTGAAAATTTAACAATTTACAAATTAATTGATTACAATTAAAGCACATATTAAATATTATTTGCAATCAATCAAGGAAATCAAAATGTGTCTTGTTGGTTATCATCCTACTTTGAACTTATGTGCTGAGACAAATATTGCCTTTTGGCATGGGATGGAGTGACATTTCTACAAATATGATTTGCTGAGTCATGGGACTTTCTTGTTAGTCCAAACAATTAAAGCAAGTCCCTCACAATTAGTAGGCACATATAGCACTACAAAAGTTGATAAGTTGATCCCAGAAAGTAGAAGTTTAGTGGGGAGGAAAATAATGGATAGTTTGCCTAATTAAACAAATTAGACATTTAAAAAAGAAAGATTTGAGATTTAAATTTCTATAACAGTTCAATTGAAATTGAGTCATGTGTAAATCGAAAGAAATGGCTCAATTATTGCTATATCAAGCTTATAAGACCTATAAGAAAGCATCTGCTCATGTCATCAAGTACCACATTGAGAATGGGACATATCTGTAAACTATTAACAGTGTTGCCTATTTAATTTTCAAAATAGAGCCATTGGCTCTGTAGCTCATCAGGCTTCATATTTAATTTTGCTTTAGGGTGTTCGCAATGTGGTTCCCCACTTTGTAGGTGCCACAGGATCTGAAATTATAAAATTAAGTATATCTAGGCAATATGACTTCAGAGGCCAGTTATCAAATCAGAAATGGAATTTGCTCAAACATTCAAAAATATGTCAAACTTTGATTAAGAAGGTTACCAAATTTGCAATTAATAATTTAAGCTTTATGATGCAAAGGTTCACCAAGCCCTGTTTAGGGGCTATGGGGTCACCAAAAATGTAAATCATAATCCTCACTAGACTTGAGGGGTCTCTACACAAGGTTTCAGCTTTCTAGGACTTGTGTGTCTAGAGAAGAAGTCGAAAATGCATACAGTTTAAGCCGGAACGGACGGACGCTGGACACCATGCCATGCCATGCCGTAAGCTAATCGGGCTTTACAGGCCGGATGAGCTAAAAACCTAAAGGTTTGAAGAGAAGCACATTTTCCGAAGAAGTTCAAGATTTTTCAAGATAGTTCGATGCTTGTGACTCCCTTCTATCAAACACCAGAATCATCATTAGAAACTGCAGACAACTATTTTCGCAATAAAGAAGTAGTTGTCCAGAAAAATTCTTGCTTCTGTCATGTTCAACATCAATTTACAAAGGATATTTGGATTCTCAGTTCTTATTTGGAGCTATGAACTGTAAGGTACTTCTATGAGGTGTGGATCCAATATGACAGAGTGTGGTAACAAATTGTGATAATGTTAAGCAATACTCCCATTTCTTACTCATTTGTGATGATATCACTGTTTAATAAATTCACAATTTTTCTCCCATGAATATTCATTGTCCTGTCTGTCCATCCATAATCATTTTGAGCAGAACTCAAAAATCGTAGGCTATGCTCAATGACACTTGGTATGTGGATTAGTCAGAATATGTAGATTTGCCTTTCAGAATTTTAAACTTCTTCGGATTTTTCATTTTCAAGGCGCCAATATTTTCAGGACCAAAGATTTAATATTTCCCCAAAACAAAGTAGATGTTTAACTTTTGTAGTGTGCCAGGCTAATATAATTTATGTGATCATAAAGAATGCAGTAACAGTCTTTTGTGCAGAATGACATAAACTCTTCTCACCAACCCCCTCAGTTGAGCTAGCTATACAAATGAAATTGTAAGTGTAAGACCTAGCTAAAGAAATTTGATATTTGGATGAGGTGCCTTTTGGTGTTTTCAAATTGCAGGGAGTTAATTTATACTCACTGACATTCTTCGTTCAACATTACCATTAATTTCTAAACTGTCTCACTTGAAAATGGCATAACATATATATATATATAAGCATTTACTAAAGACTTATATGTGGTTTATCATAGTCACTTGATAGTCAAAGTCAAACAAAATTAGCTGCATGTATGCATACAACATTATTCTCACAATCAGTATATCACAATATATGCTTAAACTCATCATACAACTTTAGTTGATCCGGGGGAATAAGCCTCTTGTTGAAATCAGTGAGTGATACAAAAGAAAAAATCAAACTAAGTCCAGTTTACCAATATTTCCTGGTTTTTATGGTTGAATACCAAACCCTCTATGTGAAACTGGATGTTGTTTATTATTTTGACTTCCTCTCTAGCTATAATGTAGTATTCTCAACTCTAATCTATGATGATGATCTACCTTTAATAGACTTTAGTTTCATGTTTGATAAAAAAAATTAATTACATAATATAGTTGTAGCATGTTTGGAAAGAAATAATAATAACATAATTTCAAAAAAGTATTCCAAACAAAGATTGATGAGCTAAAGAACCAGTTCTGTTTTCCAATTAATATGGGTGTGAAGGTGTTTTCCCTGAAAATCTTCAAACAATTTTTGTTAACATAGTGCAAAGGAAGAATCTCAAAATTTCATAATAACATGGTTGAAGTTTGAACATAAATTTTGACCCTTTTTCTCTATATACAGGAATCAACCTTCCAAACTCCATCATGATACCAGTGATCCTTCACCAACACTGGTGTTTGCAGTTCTTGATACCAGTTCATGCAGAACACTGCTGTTGTGATGGTAAGTTTAATGAACACCTGGTTAAAACTTGAACCCTATCAATTTATCAAACCTATTCAGTGAACTTCAAAGTGCTGAAGAGTGTTTCTCTTGAAGGAAAGTTTGTGGGAATGCTAACACTGTACAAACCAGGGCAGTCGCACCCATGGAGAGCTAGAACCAGCCATTGGCAATACTTGCAGGCTTCACTGCAATACATTAGAATAGAAAGTTAGTGATAAAGGCTTTTTCTGCAACAATTTCCTGTATGTCTGTTTTATAACTTATTGATATGGATTAGTAATTGTACATTAGTGATTTGTGAATGCTGTGAAAGAGTAGGGATTGGGATACTTCTTAATAACCTTATGTAGCTTATCTTAGGCTGTAAGTGAGGTATGCTGATATTCAAGTGCAACAACAAATCCTCACTGTAAAACAATTCTCTACTGCAATATTAGCTGAGTCGATGACAGGATTTGAACCACAGACCAAGTAATCCAAAACTAAATATGCTAACCATTGCACTATTGCAACATTGCTCAATCTAGTTAGATCTAGTCATACAGAAGTCCTACATTACATCTAGCATCTTTCCAACTGGGTCCGAGTCGACGATGCAAGGAAACAGTCAATGAAAAAAAGAACTGGCTCAGCCGGGCCGTTCACAAAATGCAATGTAAATCGTAACGACTCCCAATCCTAAGAGCTGAGCCAGAACTACAGATAACTTTTTGCCTTATTGGGTAATGTACTCCTTTGTAATAATTTAATTGGGTATTTTAATTTTCATTTGAGTAACCAAAATATTTGTACTCCTCAAAATCAGCTCAATTGGGTACTTTCTGGATTTTGCGTTTCTTTATGATAATATATTTGAAATGAATTAATTACATTATAGAAGACGACTTAGTCAATCTTTATCAGAATATGCTGAGTTTATGACATCCATAATATATATATGCTGAATAAAAAAGGTTAGGGACAGGGTTTTACGGGACTCAATTTTCCTGAGTATTTGACGCAGAAAATGTCAGGAGGACCCCCAAAAACATAGTCATGTGGGTCCTCTGCGACTCAGTATTATTGTGATACAAATATCCAATATTTGAACAACAAGCAGCTGACATGGTCGAGCTATATCCCCCGCAAATTGCACAATATGTATAGGTTTTCTTTATCATATTTCCGATTAATTTTTGTCGCACAAATTAACAAAAAAATTCGTGGGATATGAAAGAAAACTGTTCTAATAAAAAACTAAATCATACCAACTTTATGTTCACTGTTGGGCATAATTCGACTTAACTGACAAAACTAAAATCAAACGAATGAATTTATGTATTATGTATTTGGATCTCCAAGATCAATTTGATCATATTTAAACAAATATATTTTCAAAATTGTTCTTCATGACACACCAACATATGATTATGTATCTCCATAACAAATTTGATCAAAATGTGATGATTAGTTAAGTTGTGAAATGGGCAGGACTTGGAACAGATTTCCAACAGTCCTCATTTTTTGCAAAAAAAGGCAAAATTTTATTAAAATATTTTCAAAATTGTGCTCCATGACACACCTTCATATGATTATGTATCTCCATATCAAATTTGATCAATATGTGATGATTAGTTTAGAAGTTATGAGCCGGACAGGACTTGTAACAGTTTTCCAACAGAGTCCTCATTTTTTGCAAAAAAAGGCAAAATTTTATAAAAATATTTTCAAAATTGTGCTCCATGACACACCTTCATATGATTATGTATCTCCATATCAAATTTGATCAATTGTGATGATTAGTTTAGAAGTTATGACCCGGACAGGACTTGTAACAGTTTTCCAACAGAGTCCTCATATTTTGCCAATAAAAGCAAAATTTTATTTTAAAAAATTCAAAATTGTTTTCATGACACACCTTCATATGATAATGTATCTTCATATCAAATTTGATCAATATGTGATGATTAGTTTAGAAGTTATGAGCCGAACAGGACTTGTAACAATTTTCCAACAGAGTCCTCATTTTTTGCCAAAAAAGGCAACATTTTATAAAAATATTTTCAAAATTGTTCTTCATGACACACCTTCAGATGAATATGTATCTTCATATCAAATTTTATCAATATGTGATGATTAGTTTAGAAGTTGTGAGCCGGACGGGACTTTGATAAGATTTCTTACAAAATTTACCACTTTTTCTCCAAAATCCTAATATCTTATGTAGATTTTCAGAAAGTTGTTTCTCATGACACATTATTACATGTTTCTACATGTCCATAACAAATTTGAATTGAAATGGTTGATTAGTTAGAAAGTTATGAGCCGGACACAAAGTGTAACGGATGGACGGACGGACGGACGGTACCAATTTTAATACCCCCCGCAACTTCGTTGTTGCGGGGGATAAAAACACATTTCAGTAAGATTTTATGTTAAGAAGGTATTGAAATATCAACCAATAACCATCCCGCCATAGGCAAAACTTAAGTAACCTTTAAATCAAGTATGAAACATCCATAATTTTTTTTAAACACTCCTGAAATAGGAAAAGGACTCCCAAAAATATATATACACTGAGTCTCTGGGACTCTCACTTTTGGATGCTTATATAAAACCCTGTAGGGATATTATATATATGTTTTTGTCATTTATCACTTATATCATTATTCATACTTTCAATATGTACAAGAACAACTTTTTTCCTCACAATTGTTATTTTATAACCAGTTTTTAAAATATGGCCAGCCCTACACTGAGTCCTTAAACTGGCAACTTTTTGGTCAGAACTGGTAACGTTTCAAACATTTTCTTTACTTTCCCCAGAACAGACAGGCTAGGTTTCCAATCTCTTTTATACACTGTTATAACTGTGAAAAATTTTCAACTTTTATGTATATATAGGCCTATACAAATATTCATTATTTCATAAAAATATGAATATCCAAAATTGTTTGTGTCCAGTATACACGATTTTCACTTTATAAAAAAAGATACGATAAAGACAACATTACAAAAAGAAATAAAGCCATTATCTAACTTTTACAATTTAATGCAGATAATACTGAAAGCTAAAAGATCGTCAGGGAGCATCAAAAGGTTAAAAAGATAGTCTACAGCTATCTTAGGACTGACGAAGACGGTGAAACTAAAATCCAAGGACTAAATAATGATGCAGTTATCTGTAGTTAGAAATAGTCGGAGGATATTTACACAACTTGGCCTTAGTCACATGGTAATAAACTCCTAACTGTGTCGTTAATCAAGTCATGTTTGTTGTAAAGGCGTAACTGACACTGCCTGAGAGTATATGAGAGTTCTGAAAATAGATCTGAGAGGCGGATATCAGCTCTGAACATTTTGGGCAATAAATAACAAGTACGCAAGTTTGGAGTTCTAATTGCTTTGTGTACGCATGGTGAATGTAGTTAATTGAGTATTTAAAAAAATGTTAGCGTACTTGTACGCAATAAACTTCAATTGAATTGGGTTTTCACAAAATTGTTTGCGTAATTTACGCAAGTACGCAGCTTATCTGTAGCTCTGTGAGCCATGGCAGTTTTTTGTTTAATTGGTTGATTTCCGAGTATGATACAGCCTGAGTGTGTGAGTCGCTTGATGTAATGTAGCTCTTATGGGTTGTCAACATTAGAGCTAGTTGACAGAAGTCCGATAGGTGGCGTTGTGCTAATGACAACAGGCTAACCGCTCTCTACGAAAATCCAGTGAAAACTAAGAAAATGTCCAGCAATAAGAGGAATAATAGGGGCAGGCAAGATA
Source organism: Steromphala cineraria (assembly GCA_916613615.1). Classification (NCBI taxonomy): domain Eukaryota; kingdom Metazoa; phylum Mollusca; class Gastropoda; order Trochida; family Trochidae; genus Steromphala; species Steromphala cineraria. The sequence goes on from OU744723.1 coordinate 5,335,000, forward strand.
GTGAAACCCCTGGTAAAACGCCTAACACAATTGTTGACGATGGTATTCAGACCAGAACCCGCACTCACACCGAAAAACATTCAACCTTGATAAACATGCCGCCCGCCATTACTAGCGATGAGGACGGTGACGACCCGGTTGACCGGAGTTTTATTTTAGGGGCTTTGAAAGACCAAACTGCACAAATAATGACGAGAATGGATTCTATGGACGGTGAGATAAAAGAATTGCACGAAAAAACTTCCAGAATTTTACATGTTGTTGAATGCAATTCAGACAAAATTGAGTCGAATACAGCCGAAGTTAATCTTTTGAAAAATGAAATGTCTGAAATGAGAAAAGAATTTGAGTCCAAACTTCTCACTCAGGAGTTATACTCGAGGAAAAACAACCTCTTAATCTACAGCATACCTGACGATAAGGATTCAGAAACGGCAGCAAAAGACGTATTTGCGGACTTGGGGGTTGAGGGAGTTGATCAAATGATTTTCGCTAATGTACACAGACTTCCAAGGAAAAGTACTGATCCAGTAAACTTTCGAGCCTCAATGCCCAAACCAATAGTGGTCAAGTTTGTGAGGGCAGTGGACAGACAAGCAGTGCTAAATGTCGCAAGTAGATCCTGGGGGAAACTGAAAGAGAAGAAGGTGAGCATACGCACCGACTTGCCTGTTATCTTAAAAAAACAAAGAGGTCAACTGGCAAACAAAGCGTTTGAATTGCGTAAATCTCACAAAGTTCAGACAAAAATAGTTGAGCAAGGTATCAAAATCTCCCTGCAGATAAGGATGAAATCACAGGATACATGGAGGACGATTGGACTGGACGAAGAACTCTGAGGTTTATACTCTACTAGTATGCACGGATGCATACATGTGTATCTTGCCGGGTGCAAGGTCACTATATATTTACTGTTAATTTAGATATATATACCAACCAGATTCCTACGGAGAACTCTTAAGTTGGACTTCATTACATAATACACCAATGTGCGTATCAATATGTGACAATCGGACAGTGGGACATAAGCTGCTTGTATTCATAGCAAAGAGGACTGTGAAAGTTGTGTCTACTTAGTATTTGTAAACAAATACCCGTGTTACGTTATTTATAGCCCATTCACTGCAGAGCTTTATTCACCGGATGTTGTTTAGTTTTCACATGGCAATTCTTGGGTTCGTATTTATAATAACTGCTATCTTATTTGTATCCTTTCACGTATATCTTCATATCATTTATTTGAGATTAGTGTTGCTCAGTTAGTGTACGCCAGTATATCAAGATAACTTTCATCGCCTGCGACGGCAGCGTAACTGTAGAACAGTTCATGTACAATGTGAGTTGAAGATGTCATTAACTCATTGTATAATTTATCTCTCAAAGAATGCACATTTTAGTCAATATTTCACTGGATTTCGTAGCTAAGGAGCATGGTTTGCTCGTTTTGTTGTTTTAGCATCTTCTTTTTCTTTTTTACTTTTCATTTACAAGAAAAAATGGTTCCAATCAAATTACAGTACTATTACTCAAAAGAAAACAAGCAGTTAGAAGACAGATACATTATTAATGTTATACACCAACTCAACTCAGTTTACTCTGATATCCCCTTGTCTTGGCAGATTTTACTGGTCTTACTTATTCTTGTAATGTTTAAGAAATATTTCTTAATTCACAATGGATTATGTCAAAAAGATCAAAATAATTTCAGCTAATTGTAGAGGACTTGCAAATAAATCCAAAAGAAAGGAAATAATGAACATCTATACAAAGAAATCATGTTCTATACTATGTTTGCAAGATATTCACATAGATGAAACTACTACTAATGCCATGAGAAATGAATGGGGCTTGCAATCAATCATAGCGCCCTATAAATCAAACTCAAGAGGAGTTGCCATACCTTTAACAATGACACTGATCTTACAATACATAGAACCATTATTGATGATAATTTTTTTTTTTTTTATATGTTTTTATTCCCAAGAAGACATATTACATGTACACATCATGTCATGGCTAAATAGAAAATCACACAACAAGAAATTCACAAGCATGAATATGAGACAATTTGCATGTAAGACAGAATGTACAGATTTCAGCAGACAAGGTTGTAAAGGATTGATTTTAGGAGATCAATCAAAATCACTATATAGAGCTATGATAATAGAGTGTGGAGGGATGACCAGAATGCAAAAAACTTGGTTTGTTCATTGTTTGAGTAAGCAATGTATCTACATGATTTGTAGTATCTTCTTATTTCATTTTTAATCTGATTTAAATTTGGCTTAATCTCTCTTCTGCTCATATTGTAGATGGTTTTTTTTACAATCAGGCAGATTACATTTAGAGGGTTATTATTTTTTCCCTTGAAGCCAAAAAGAATATTTTCCAGTTTTAATTCAATATTTCCCTCACACAAAGTTCCAAGCCATGCTACTAACTCTCTCCACACTCCATATACAATGTCACATTCAAACAGTAGATGTTGGACAGATTCAGGTGTCTGTTTACAGAATGTACATAGTGGTGATTCAATCAAACCAATTTTATGTAGATATTTATTAGTTGTTAAAATATTCTGAGTGACTTTGTACTGGAAATATTTCAAATTCACACTTTGTGTACATCTATTGGGCATTAAGTTAATATTTTCCCATTCCGTCTGTGGAAGTTCTCGTCCCAATCTTTCTTCCCATTTCAGCTGACCTGATGTTTTATTAAAGATAAATTTACACAGTTTTTGATAATAATGTTTACTTTTCTTCCCTCTGCTCAGCATACCTATGTTAAAAGGCAGAATTGGATGTAGTTGACTGTTTTCCATCATTCCCACAGTAATACCTTTCCTACTGAAGTATTCAGCTACTGCATTCTTTATGCTGAGATATTCAAGGAAATTAATATCAATATTGAAGTTGTCTTTCAGATGTTCTAGGGAGTGTATACTTCCATCTTCCTTTATAATATGGCAGAGAAATATAATCCCCTTTTCCTCCCATTTCTTGAAATAAACTTGTTTTCTATCTATTGATATATTATAATTGCACCATATTGACTGGCGAAGAATATCATTTCCTTCTGGAATGTCTTTGTAGTGAATATTTAAGTATTCTGACCATATCTTCAATGTTTCCTTCCAGAATTTATTTGTTATTTTTGGTAAAATCTTTTCGGAGATATAATCACCATCAGCTATCCATATCCTGTGTATATTTGCAATGATCTCCATAACATTATTCTTCCAAAGTGTATCGTCAAAGCATAATCTTCGAATCCATATTACTTTTTGTGCTTTAATAGTATTTTTTATATTTGGGACATTTATCCCTCCAAATTGTGTAGTTGATATCATTATTACTCTTTTAACCTTATCTTTTTTACCTTGCCAAATAAAGTTAAAACATTTCTTTTGTAATAAGTCAATTGTTTCATCTGGTGGACTTGGGATAGAGGAAAAAAGATGGTTTAGTTTTGGCAAAAGTAATGATTTCAAAACTACATTTCTTCCCATAGGTGTAAGAGATCTTAGGGACCACATTTTCATACTCTTATCGATATTCTCTAGTTTCTCTGTGTAATTTAACTCTACCATTGCATCTAAAGCAACATCAAAAGTAATGCCCAAAAGTTTGAAGCTTGTTTGTGACCAATCAAGATTGTACTCTTTACATAGTTTATGTCTTGATCTCTTTTTTGATCCGATCCAAATCAACCTAGTTTTGTCTGTATTGACCTTTAAGCCCGAGAATCTAGCAAAGAAATCTAAAGTATTTAGTACTCCATACAAACTTTTTTCTGTTCCATCAAGTAATACTGTTGTGTCATCTGCAAATGGTGCTAGAAGGCTTTCAATGTTTCCAATTTTAATACCTTTATGATGATATTATTGATGATAATGGTTATTTCATTATTGCTGATATTTCAATAGAAGATAAAAGAATGACCTAAACCAATCTTTATGGTCCCAATAATGATACACCTCAATTTTATATCAATTTATTTGAAAATATTTTAAAATTTGAGAATGACTCATTGGCAATAGTTGGAGACTGGAACTTAGTGCTAGACCCAACAATTGATCTCGAGATTTATGAACATGTTAATAATCCAAAATCAAGAAATACAGTATTGGAATTTATTGAAACTTACAATCTTATTGATATTTGGAGTAAACTAAATGATAAAACAAGAAAATACACCTGGTGGAAGAAAAATCCAAGACAACAATCTAAACTTGATTTCTTTATTGTATCGGAAGACATATTTGATATTACTTTGGATTCAGACATTCTCCCAGGTTACAAAAATGATCACTCAGCAATATCATTAACCTTTTCAAATACTAATAATCAAGAAAGAGGACATGGTTACTGGAAGTTTAATGCCTCTTTACTGCTAAACCCTGAATATGGTGATTTAGTCAGAACTGTATTACAGGATACTATTAAGGAATATTCAACAGAAGCGATAGATGACAACAAAAATATTAAAAATGTTGATCTTACAATTTCTGATTCTTTATTTTTAGAGGTATTATTAATGAATATTAGGGGAAAGACTATATCATTCTCTTCCTACATTAAAAAGCAAAAAGCAAAAAATACAGATGAACTAGAACAAAAAATTAAACAGGTTGAAGATAATATCAGAATTAACTTTCAGAAAATTGACGAAAAATTACTCAATGAGCTTTCTAAATATAAGAAAGAAATGGAAGAAATAAAAAATGAGGAGATGAAAGGTATTCAAATTCGAAACCGAATTCTTTGGCACGAAGAAGGTGAAAAACCCTCAAAATATTTTTGTAATCTAGAAAAAAGAAATTTCTCCAAAAAATCTATCAATAAGTTAAAAACTAATGACAACAAAGTAATAACAGATAGTAAATCAATTCTTAATGAAGTTAAGGTTTTTTATGAAAATCTATATTCTTCTCATGATCAATATAGAAAAGAAGATTGCTTAAAAGACATTCAGACTCCAACTTTAGATAAGAAATTAAAAGACAATCTTGAAAGAGAAATCAGTATGGAAGAAATTAGCACTTCTGTTTACAAAATGAAAAATAACAAAAGCCCAGGGATTGATGGTTTTCCAATTGATTTCTTTTAAGTTTTTTTGGAAAGAAATAAAAGTATGGATTTATAGATTTATTAAAGATGAATCAGAGAGGAATGAAATGTCTCTCAGTATGAAGAGAGGCGTTATCACCTGCATCCCAAAATCTAGCAAAGATAGAACATTACTTAAAAACTGGAGGCCTATCACTCTACTAAATGCTGTTTATAAGATTATCAGCTCTTGTATTGCACAGAGATTAAAAACTGCTCTAGATGAACTCATTCATTCTAATCAAACCGGTTTTATACCAGGCAGGACTATCAGTGAAAACACAAGGTTGCTATATGACATAATGTTTGAAACAAAAAAACAAAACATTCCTGGACTGCTAATATTGATTGATTTTGAAAAAGCATTTGACACTGTCTCTAAAGATTTTAGATCTAGTTTTACACAAATTTGATTTTGGCCCTGAAATTATAAGATGGATAAATATATTAACTTATGATACTACATCTTGTGTCATTCAACATGGTAATTTTTCTGACTTTTTTGCTAATGAAAGGGGAAGTAGACAAGGAGACCCATTTTGCACCATATTTATTTCTTTTTGTAGCTGAGATTTTTGGTTGTATGATTAGAAATAATGAAGATATCAAAGGGATTGTCATTGATGACACTGAATATAAATTAGATCAATATGCTGATGATACTGAACTATTTCTTGATGGAACTGAAAAAACTCTGTATGCTGCTATTGACACAATTAACACATTTTATGAGATGTCAGGTTTGAAAATAAATTTAGACAAATCCAAAGCAATTTGGATTGGATCCAAAGCTAAAGTTAGTGACAAAATTTGCCATGACCTTAATATTGAATGGGTTAATAGTGAATTTGATGTTCTTGGTATTAAGTTTACACCAGATCTTGAAGACTTGTGGGTAATTAATTAAAAACCCCTTTTGGCATGATGTTCTAAAAGCATGGAAACTTTTGCACCAACAGCATGATGTGGACTCGGACAACATTGATGAAATTCTGTCTCAACCTCTGTGGTTCAACCACAACTTCAAAAACTCAAAACATTTTTATAAAGCATTGGGCAGAGAAAGGAATCATAAATATCAGAGACTTATGTGATGAAAATGGACTTTTATCAATAGAATCCTTAAAAGGAAAATTCTGTATCAAAGGTACTTTCCTAGATCTGGAATATGTATTACATCTATTACCTGAATCATGGAAAAACACTATTAGACATTGCCATTCTATCCCTATCAGGAATTTAAATATCAACCTTTGCCAGATGAATCTATTGAAAAGATCAAAAGGCTGCAGGATTTTTTATGACCAACTCATTTCAAATGCAAAACAGCCCAAAATTTATGATAAATGGCAAAATATATTCCCTGAAATTGACTTTAATTTGGAAAAATATATTTACAGTATACAAAAAGGGGTTAAAAGATATAAAACTAATAGACTTCCAATACAAATTTTTACATGGTATTATCTATACAAAAAATGAGTTGCTTAAAATGAAAAAGGTTGATAATAGTTTGTGTTGTTTTTGTCATGATGAAAATGAAAACCTTTGTCATGTGTACTGGGAATGTCAGGTGACCCAAACTTTTTGGAATGATTTACAAATTTGGCTTAACAATAATTTATTATATTCCCACATTATATTATCCAAATATTTGGTCTGGTTTGGTACCCTATATCAAAATAGACTACTGAATCATATCATTATCTCTGCAAAGAGACATATTCACTTATGCAGTATAAAAGATAAAATTCCCAAACTTAACTTATATTTGATAACTCTGAAACAAATATTTTTTGTTGAAAGAAGAATAACGATTGAGATAATTTTAATCGCAAAAGGAAGCCTCTCTTACCAGTACTTACATGACCAATTTGACTGATTGCTGAAGTAAATTATTCCAATACATATACACTGATGTACCTATTGTTTTTTTTGTTTTTTTAATTTTTTTATCACAACTGTCCATGCAACTGTCTGTTATTCTTATTGTAAAACCATGACAACTGTATATGTGTGTAATCAATGGAACCAATAAAAAAATAGAATAAAAAAAAAAACATTAGAGCTAGTTTTAACTAGAATGCCCCTTGCTGTAAGCGAAAGTGTTATGATAGGGGTCAAATACAAGGTAAGATAGGTCTAGTTATTTATTGATAGTTCACATTGGGGTGATAAACACATACACCGCTAATTTTTAGCTCATCTGGCCTGTAAGTATGGGCTTATGGTATGGCATGGTGTTCGCTGTCTGTCCGTCCATCCATCCATCCTTAAACTTTGTGCTTTTTGAATTCTCCGGACGAACCAAAAGATGTAGAAAGCTGAAATCTTGTTTACAGACTCCTTGACTAGTGAGGATTATAATTTATAACTTTGGTGACCCAGTGACCCCTTATATGGGCCACAGGGGACCTGCCCTAAAAACCTATTTTCATCTTCTCCAAAACCTAAAGATGTGGTAAGCTGAAATCATGAGTGCAGACTTCCTGACTAGTGAGGATTATTATTTGTAACTTAAGTGACCCTGTGACCCCACAGGGGAAAGGCCATTAAAACCTATTTTTGACTTCCTCACCAGGACTGAAAGGCATACAAAGCTGAAATCCTCTGTGTAGACTCCTTGACTAGTGAATATTAAAATGTATAGTTTTGGTGATCATGGAAACCCAGTGGCCCCTACTTAGACATTGTTCTATCTCCTTCTCAAGATGCACAGGGCATAGAATGATGAAATGTTGTTTAAAGATACCTTTGGTAATGGGGATTCTATCGAAATGGTACATTTGACGACCCTGTGGCCCCCTCAAGCAAAATAAGACATGAAGCCTAATGAGCTACAGAGCCAATGGCTCTATTTTTAAAAATTATGTTTTTGTTACATCTTTGAGGTAACTTATACTCACTTTACTCAGATCTGTCTCAGGGAACGAACGTTACGCTAACTCCACTAATCTGTACCCTGGGCTCAGAAGCTAGATTCGCTCAAGCGGCCCGACTTGGGATGTAGCCAATCAAATCATTTTCTCGCCATCTTTTCGATATAATTTGAACGAGAAAATGATTTGATTGGCTATATCCCAAGTCGGGACGCGCGAGCGAAGCTAGCTTCTGAGCTCAGGGTACACCGTACAGATTAGTGGAGTTAGCGTAACGTTTGTTCTCTGAGACAGGATGTACTCAGATATGTGGCAGCAGGCATTTTGCATTACTTAAATATCAAACACTTGATCCTACCAACTATAAACTTTGTTTATTGTAAGAATTGGGCAACATTGTCATGTGAATGGTAGACACTTGTTAGTATTTTCAATTGGACCACACTAAAAAAGAAACAGAATTGCTTTATATTTAATCTTATGTACATTCTCATTAGTCATTAATTTAAAGTTATTGATTTAGTAATACTAAACCTTGTAAATATCTCTATTGTAAGAAATACCTTTTAGCCAGGAGGTTTCAGGGTTATTTTTGTTTTGTTTAGACTTGGTGGCCGGTGAAATTTATATACATTAATATGTATACCGATAAGTACATACCGGTAAATAACTAGATGTGCTCTTATAGTATACCTATTTATTAAGATATTGAAAAATAACACAATTTGAAAGTGATCAAGTTTATTTATATGAAATTAGTAGTTGTTGTTCACATGAATGGTGTGAGGCATTATTTAAAGCAATGTCATTTTTGTGTTTTAGGAACTAGAAGAGTTCCAGTTGATACATTCGTCATCATTTGGACCAAAGTAATGTTGTCATTCTTCTCTTGCTGTTGCCAAGATTGAAACATTGGATTCCTTCAAGTCCTTCTGTATGATCGGCCAGAATCTTCTTTTGTATCTGAAAATTTCAATATTGGATAATAAATATATAACAAAACTAAACTATTTTATTTATTTCTCATAGTGTAAAAAAAACAATTTTGGTCTGGTGGATCATGATTCTCTTGTATTGTGAGAAATGAAGTGCTGTTTTCATGAACCAGGTCTATTATAGCATAGATACCTTATTTCCTTGAAAATAATCAACAAGTGATAGATTGTAATTTGTAATCATACTTGATTTGATGAATTGGTATTTTAGTTTTAAATACAATGTTACTTCATTGTTATTCCTAGGTGGTCAGGTAAGGGGGTCATTTGGCCTTTTTTTAGTGGGTGGGACCCCTTGCAATGGTGAAAGTAACCCACTTCTCCAAAATTTAAGGGACACCAAGCAAAAAGGTTGGGTAAATTTCGCCAGGAATATATATATATAGTATATTATTTTTAATGTCCTATGACTGTGACTGACAATTCTGATACTGGTTTTGTCAACTAAAACATGTGTCAAGAGATAATAATTCAAGTTACTGTTAGCTGTCAAATATTTATCAAGCAGTTGTTTCATTCGTTCAAAATATGTTCTTTGGTCATGTAGATACACAGATCTGAGATGCTACTCTCAAAAATTCTTTCTTCGCCAACACTAAGAATGTTTTTGCCTAGCCTACATGATATATATATAGGCCTATTTTATGGTCATCGACGGACATGCAGTCATATCTCTGCATGAAATTTGACAGCTGTTTCAGATAATGAACTCGATCTGAATAGTTGAATTTTTGGTCCTATTTTTCTCAACACTGTCTACTCAAAGATGTTAGAACTTGGCATAACTGCTCACCTCCCGTGACCTCGACGCCTGTTCGGCAGCACAACAGCAAGGTCCGATAACTGCCACAGTGTCACTTGTATATTGGACTAGACCTTTCACTACTTCAAATGATCAATATCCCAAAGCCGCCAGTATACATACAGCTCATTTACCACTGCCGTCGGCTTTCAAAACACTGGTTCGGTTATTTTCTGTCAACTTGGTTTGAGTCCAGTCGAGTGCGGCGCCATATTTGAACTTACTTACTTAGTTTGGAGATTTTACAAGCGCTTTCAGCGGAGCTGATTTCGCACTTGGGTCCTAAGACCTTTAGTAAAAAATTTGAAAAAATGGTAAATTGAATTTTGATGCCGTTGCCGAAAGGGTTTGAATTTTGAAATTTTTAAAATTTGGAATATTTTATATTTGAAGCTCCGCATCGGGTATTCAGGTATCGCGTCTTTAGTCACGTGACTTGACCTGACCTTAGGCAGCCATTTTTCAGTGAACACCTTTAATTATTTAGGATAAGAAAATTGATTCTGGCATATTTCCTCGGCCTTTTTAGTCCATTTTTGCTCGCTATTTTCTAATTAAATATGATTCTTTTGCAATCGGTAACGATTGTTTTTATTTTCGTGAGATGACGCATATTCCGAACCAAAAACGTGCTACTGCCCCTTTAAGATCCATCTTTTGAGGTTTCCAATTTCTTGAAATCTAAATTTGTTGTTCAAAAATGTCTTTTATAAATCTCAAGAGCACATTCTGGAACAATAACACAATATTTCAACATTTTTGAATAAAATACATGGATACACCTTTTTTGGCCGATAATATTACATGATTCAGTAGTTTATTAATTAAAACGATCCCAACCACTCGTATTATTGGTTATGTTGAATGTAAATTGTATAGATTTATCAATCCATACTTCAAGATCATTCCAGAATGAGTGTATCCCTCAATCCCAATAAATATGACAAATATTTTAATTCATCTCATTGCAAAAACAGCAACTTAAATTAATAGTTTCATTTCAAATAGTACCTTATTGGTGGAGAGAATGCCATACATACAGAAGCTTGAGTTGCTAAGTCAGAATTTTCATACAGATATATAATCATAAATATTTTATTTCGATTTAGATTCGAATCCTGAAAGGAATCATGACATTTAAGGCAAATCTTAGGTAACTCAGCAATAGAAATTATTCTATCATCAAACAATCTGGAATCTTTACTACAGGACTTGAATAAGTTCAAATGATTTTTTTAAATTAGTATATAAGAAAATAGGGATATATCTTGAATGTACAATAGTATTTTCGTGATTCTGGTAATACATACAAAACCTGCAATTACTCCAGATAAATGCCTTTAATACCTCAAGATTCTTTCAAATTGTGCAAAGATCTGAGACAAGCGTATTTGCAAATGTTTTGAAAAGTAAGAATTCCATTCCGCTACACAACTTATCAGTGTTCAAACCACTACACAAACTATCATGTTTAAACCACTATATATCCTCTCTATGTTCAAAACACTACACAAACTATCTGTGTTTAAACCACTATATATCCTCTCTATGTTCAAAACACTACACACACTATCTGTGTTCTAACCACTACACAAACTATCATGTTTAAACCACTATATATCCTCTCTATGTTCAAAACACTACACAAACTATCAGTGTTCTAACCACTACACAAACTATCATGTTTAAACCACTATATATCCTCTCTATGTTAAAAAAACTACACAAACTATCATGTTTAAACCACTATATATCCTCTCTATGTTCAAAACACTACACAAACTATCTGTGTTTAAACCACTATATATCCTCTCTATGTTCAAAACACTACACAAACTATCAGTGTTTAAACCACTATATATCCTCTCTATGTTCAAAACACTACACAAACTATCAGTGTTTAAACCACTATATATCCTCTCTATGTTCAAAACACTACACAAACTATCAGTGTTTAAACCACTATATATCCTCTCTATGTTCAAAACACTACACAAACTATCTGTGTTTAAACCACTATATATCCTCTCTATGTTCAAAACACTACACAAACTATCAGTGTTTAAACCACTATATATCCTCTCTATGTTCAAAACACTACACAAACTATCAGTGTTTAAACCACTACATATCCTATCTATGTTCAAAACACTACACACACTATCTGTGTTCTAACCACTACACAAACTATCATGTTTAAACCACTACATATCCTCTCTATGTTCAAAACACTACACAAACTATCTGTGTTTAAACCACTATATATCCTCTCTATGTTCAAAACACTACACAAACTATCAGTGTTTAAACCATTACATATCCTCTCTATGTTCAAAACACTACACAAACTATCAGTGTTTAAACCACTATATATCCTCTCTATGTTCAAAACACTACACAAACTATCAGTGTTTAAACCACTATATATCCTCTCTATGTTCAAAACACTACACAAACTATCTGTGTTTAAACCACTATATATCCTCTCTATGTTCAAAACACTACACAAACTATCAGTGTTTAAACCACTATATATCCTCTCTATGTTCAAAACACTACACAAACTATCAGTGTTTAAACCACTATATATCCTCTCTATGTTCAAAACACTACACAAACTATCAGTGTTCTAACCACTACACAAACTATCATGTTTAAACCACTATATATCCTCTCTATGTTCAAAACACTACACAAACTATCAGTGTTTAAACCACTATATATCCTCTCTATGTTCAAAACACTACACAACCTATCAGTGTTTAAACCACTATATATCCTCTCTATGTTCAAAACAGTACACAAACTATCAGTGTTCTAACCACTACACAAACTATCATGTTTAAACCACTATATATCCTCTCTATGTTCAAAACACTACACAAACTATCAGTGTTTAAACCACTATATATCCTCTCTATGTTCAAAACACTACACAAACTATCTGTGTTTAAACCACTATATATCCTCTCTATGTTCAAAACACTACACAAACTATCTGTGTTTAAACCACTACATATCCTCTCTATGTTCAAAACACTACACAAACTATCAGTGTTTAAACCACTACATATCTTATCTATGTTCAAAACACTACACAAACTATCAGTGTTTAAACTACTACATATCCACTCTATGTTCAAAACACTACACAAACTATCAGTGTTTAAACCACTACATATCCACTCTATGTTCAAAACACTACACAAACTATCAGTGTTTAAACCACTACATATCCACTCTATGTTCAAAACACTACACAAACTATCAGTGTTTAAACCACTATATATCCTCTCTATGTTCAAAACACTACAAAAACTATCAGTGTTCTAACCACTACACAAACTATCATGTTCAAACTACTACATATCCTTTCTATGTTCAAAACACTACACAAACTATCAGTGTTTAAACCACTACATATCCTATCTATGTTCAAAACACTACACAAACTATCAGTGTTTAAACCACAACATATCCTATCTATGTTCAAAACACTACACAAACTATCAGTGTTTAAACCACAACATATCCTATCTATGTTCAAAACACTACACAAACTATCTGTGTTCAAACCACAACATATCCTATCTATGTTTAAAACACTACACAAACTATCAGTGTTTAAACCACTATATATCCTTTCTATGTTTAAAACACTACACAACCTATCAGTGTTTAAACCACAACATATCCTTTCTATGTTCAAAACACTACACAAACTATCAGTGTTTAAACCACAACATATCCTCTCTATGTTCAAAACACTACACAAACTATCAGTGTTTAAACCACTATATATCCTATCTATGTTCAAAACACTACACAAACTATCAGTGTTTAAACCACAACATATCCTTTCTATGTTCAAAACACTACACAAACTATCAGTGTTTAAACCACAACATATCCTTTCTATGTTTAAAACACTACACAAACTATCTGTGTTTAAACCACAACATATCCTCTCTATGTTCAAAACACTACACAAACTATCAGTGTTTAAACCACAACATATCCTTTCTATGTTTAAAACACTACACAAACTATCAGTGTTTAAACCACAACATATCCTTTCTATGTTCAAAACACTACACAAACTATCAGTGTTTAAACCACAACATATCCTTTCTATGTTTAAAACACTACACAAACTATCAGTGTTTAAACCACAACATATCCTCTCTATGTTCAAAACACTACACAAACTATCAGTGTTTAAACCACTATATATCCTCTCTATGTTCAAAACACTACACAAACTATCAGTGTTTAAACCACTATATATCCTATTTATGTTCAAACCACTACACAAACTATCATGTTTAAACCACTACATAACTAATCTGTGTTCAAAATACTCCACAAACTATCTGTGTTTAAACCACTATATATCCACTCTATGTTCAAAACACTACACAAACTATCATGTTTAAACCACTATATATCCACTCTATGATCAAACCACTACACAAACTATCAGTGTTTAAACCACTACATATCCTATCTATGTTCAAAACACTACACACTTTATCAGTGTCCAAACCACTACATATCCTATCTATGTTCAAAACACTACACAACCTATCAGTGTTTAAACTACTACATATCCCATCTATGTTCAAAACACTACACAAACTATCATGTTTAAACCACTACATATCCTATCTATGTTCAAAACACTACACAACCTATCTGTGTTTAAACCACTATATATACCTTTATGTTTAAAACACTACACAACCTATCTGTGTTTAAAACACTACACAACCTATCTGTGTTCAAAACACTACACAACCTATCATGTTTAAACCACTACATATCCTTTCTATGTTCAAAACACTACACAAACTATCAGTGTTTAAACCACTACATATCCACTCTATGTTCAAAACACTACACAAACTATCAGTGTTTAAACCACTACATATCCTTTCTATGTTTAAAACACTACACAAACTATCTGTGTTTAAAACACTACATATCCTTTCTATGTTTCAAACACTACACAAACTATCTGTGTTTAAACTAATATATATCCTATCTATTTTTAAAACACTACACAAACTATCTGTGTTCAAACCATTACATATCCTTTCTATGTTTAAAACACTACACAAACTATCAGTGTTTAAACCACTACATATCCTATCTATGTTCAAAACACTACACAAACTTTCTGTCTTCAAACCATTAAATATCCTTTCTATGTTTAAAACACTACACAAACTATCAGTGTTTAAACCACTACATATCCTATCTATGTTTAAAACACTACACAAACTATCTGTGTTCAAACCATTAAATATCCTTTCTATGTTTAAAACACTACACAAACTATCAGTGTTTAAACCACTACATATCCTATCTATGTTCAAAACACTACACAAACTATCTGTGTTTAAACTACTACATATCCTCTCTATGTTCAAAACACTACACAAACTATCAGTGTTTAAACCACTACATATCCTATCTATGTTCAAAACACTACACAAACTATCAGTGTTCAAACCACTACACAAACTATCTGTGTTTAAACCACAACATATCCTTTCTATGTTTAAAACACTACACAAACTATCAGTGTTCAAACCACTACATATCCTATCTATGTTCAAAACACTACACAAACTATCAGTGTTCAAAACACTACACAAACTATCAGTGTTTAAACCACAACATATCCTTTCTATGTTTAAAACACTACACAAACTATCAGTGTTCAAACCACTACATATCCTCTCTATGTTCAAAACACTACACAAACTATCTGTGTTTAAACCATTACATATCCTATCTATGTTCAAGACACTACACAAACTATCAGTGTTTAAACTACAACATATCCTATCTATGTTCAAAACACTACACAAACTATCTGTGTTCAAACCACTACATATCCTATCTATGTTCAAAACACTACACAAACTATCAGTGTTTAAACCACTACATATCCTATCTATGTTCAAAACACTACACAAACTATCAGTGTTCAAACTACTACATATCCTCTCTATGTTCAAAACACTACACAAACTATCTGTGTTTAAACCATTACATATCCTATCTATGTTCAAAACACTACACAAACTATCAGTGTTTAAACCACTATATATCCTCTCTATGTTCAAAACACTACACAAACTATCAGTGTTTAAACCACTATATATCCTCTCTATGTTCAAAACACTACACAAACTATCTGTGTTTAAACCACTATATATCCTCTCTATGTTCAAAACACTACACAAACTATCAGTGTTTAAACCACTATATATCCTCTCTATGTTCAAAACACTACACAAACTATCAGTGTTTAAACCACTATATATCCTCTCTATGTTCAAAACACTACACAAACTATCAGTGTTCTAACCACTACACAAACTATCATGTTTAAACCACTATATATCCTCTCTATGTTCAAAACACTACACAAACTATCAGTGTTTAAACCACTATATATCCTCTCTATGTTCAAAACACTACACAACCTATCAGTGTTTAAACCACTATATATCCTCTCTATGTTCAAAACAGTACACAAACTATCAGTGTTCTAACCACTACACAAACTATCATGTTTAAACCACTATATATCCTCTCTATGTTCAAAACACTACACAAACTATCAGTGTTTAAACCACTATATATCCTCTCTATGTTCAAAACACTACACAAACTATCTGTGTTTAAACCACTATATATCCTCTCTATGTTCAAAACACTACACAAACTATCTGTGTTTAAACCACTACATATCCTCTCTATGTTCAAAACACTACACAAACTATCAGTGTTTAAACCACTACATATCTTATCTATGTTCAAAACACTACACAAACTATCAGTGTTTAAACTACTACATATCCACTCTATGTTCAAAACACTACACAAACTATCAGTGTTTAAACCACTACATATCCACTCTATGTTCAAAACACTACACAAACTATCAGTGTTTAAACCACTACATATCCACTCTATGTTCAAAACACTACACAAACTATCAGTGTTTAAACCACTATATATCCTCTCTATGTTCAAAACACTACAAAAACTATCAGTGTTCTAACCACTACACAAACTATCATGTTCAAACTACTACATATCCTTTCTATGTTCAAAACACTACACAAACTATCAGTGTTTAAACCACTACATATCCTATCTATGTTCAAAACACTACACAAACTATCAGTGTTTAAACCACAACATATCCTATCTATGTTCAAAACACTACACAAACTATCAGTGTTTAAACCACAACATATCCTAACTATGTTCAAAACACTACACAAACTATCTGTGTTCAAACCACAACATATCCTATCTATGTTTAAAACACTACACAAACTATCAGTGTTTAAACCACTATATATCCTTTCTATGTTTAAAACACTACACAACCTATCAGTGTTTAAACCACAACATATCCTTTCTATGTTCAAAACACTACACAAACTATCAGTGTTTAAACCACAACATATCCTCTCTATGTTCAAAACACTACACAAACTATCAGTGTTTAAACCACTATATATCCTATCTATGTTCAAAACACTACACAAACTATCAGTGTTTAAACCACAACATATCCTTTCTATGTTCAAAACACTACACAAACTATCAGTGTTTAAACCACAACATATCCTTTCTATGTTTAAAACACTACACAAACTATCTGTGTTTAAACCACAACATATCCTCTCTATGTTCAAAACACTACACAAACTATCAGTGTTTAAACCACAACATATCCTTTCTATGTTTAAAACACTACACAAACTATCAGTGTTTAAACCACAACATATCCTTTCTATGTTCAAAACACTACACAAACTATCAGTGTTTAAACCACAACATATCCTTTCTATGTTTAAAACACTACACAAACTATCAGTGTTTAAACCACAACATATCCTCTCTATGTTCAAAACACTACACAAACTATCAGTGTTTAAACCACTATATATCCTCTCTATGTTCAAAACACTACACAAACTATCAGTGTTTAAACCACTATATATCCACTCTATGATCAAACCACTACACAAACTATCAGTGTTTAAACCACTACATATCCTATCTATGTTCAAAACACTACACACTTTATCAGTGTCCAAACCACTACATATCCTATCTATGTTCAAAACACTACACAACCTATCAGTGTTTAAACTACTACATATCCCATCTATGTTCAAAACACTACACAAACTATCATGTTTAAACCACTACATATCCTATCTATGTTCAAAACACTACACAACCTATCTGTGTTTAAACCACTATATATACCTTTATGTTTAAAACACTACACAACCTATCTGTGTTTAAAACACTACACAACCTATCTGTGTTCAAAACACTACACAACCTATCATGTTTAAACCACTACATATCCTTTCTATGTTCAAAACACTACACAAACTATCAGTGTTTAAACCACTACATATCCACTCTATGTTCAAAACACTACACAAACTATCAGTGTTTAAACCACTACATATCCTTTCTATGTTCAAAACACTACACAAACTATCTGTGTTTAAAACACTACATATCCTTTCTATGTTTCAAACACTACACAAACTATCTGTGTTTAAACTACTATATATCCTATCTATGTTTAAAACACTACACAAACTATCTGTGTTCAAACCATTACATATCCTTTCTATGTTTAAAACACTACACAAACTATCAGTGTTTAAACCACTACATATCCTATCTATGTTCAAAACACTACACAAACTTTCTGTCTTCAAACCACTACATATCCTATCTATGTTTAAAACACTACACAAACTATCTGTGTTCAAACCATTAAATATCCTTTCTATGTTTAAAACACTACACAAACTATCAGTGTTTAAACCACTACATATCCTATCTATGTTCAAAACACTACACAAACTATCTGTGTTTAAACTACTACATATCCTCTCTATGTTCAAAACACTACACAAACTATCAGTGTTTAAACCACTACATATCCTATCTATGTTCAAAACACTACACAAACTATCAGTGTTCAAACCACTACACAAACTATCTGTGTTTAAACCACAACATATCCTTTCTATGTTTAAAACACTACACAAACTATCAGTGTTCAAACCACTACATATCCTATCTATGTTCAAAACACTACACAAACTATCAGTGTTCAAAACACTACACAAACTATCAGTGTTTAAACCACAACATATCCTATCTATGTTCAAAACACTACACAAACTATCTGTGTTCAAACTACAACATATCCTCTCTATGTTCAAACCACATAGAAAGGATATTTAGTGGTTTGAATACAGATTGTTTGTGTAGTGTTTTAAACATAGATAGGATATGTAGTAGTTTGAACACAGATAGTGTGTGAAGGGTTTTAAACATAGATAGGATATGTAGTGGTTTAAACACTGATAGTTTGTGTAGTGTTTTGAACATAGAGAGGATATGTAGTGGTTTAAACACTGATAGTTTGTGTAGTGTTTTGAACACAGATTATATATGTAGTATTTTTAACACAGATAATTTGTGTAGTGTTTTGAACATAGAAAGGATATTTAGTGGTTTGAATACAGATTGTTTGTGTAGTGTTTTAAACATAGATAGGATATGTAGTAGTTTGAACACAGATAGTGTGTGAAGGGTTTTAAACATAGATAGGATATGTAGTGGTTTGAACATAGATAGGATATGTAGAGGTTTAAACACAGATAGTTTGTGTAGTGGTTTGAACATAGAGAGGATATGTAGTAGTTTGAACACTGATAGTGTGTGAAGGGTTTTAAACATAGATAGGATATGTAGTAGTTTGAACACAGATAGTGTGTGAAGGGTTTTAAACATAGATAGGATATGTAGTGGTTTGAACATAGATAGGATATGTAGTGGTTTAAACACAGATAGTTTGTGTAGTGGTTTGAACATAGAGAGGATATGTAGTAGTTTGAACACTGATAGTGTGTGAAGGGTTTTAAACATAGATAGGATATGTAGTAGTTTGAACACAGATAGTGTGTGAAGGGTTTTAAACATAGATAGGATATGTAGTGGTTTGAACATAGATAGGATATGTAGTGTTTTAAACACTGATAGTTTGTGTAGTGTTTTAAACATAGAGAGGATATTTAGTGGTTTGAACACTGATAGGTTGTGTAGTGGTTTGAACATAGATAGGATATTTAGTGGTTTGAACACTGATAGGTTGTGTAGTGTTTTGAACATAGATAGGATATGTAGTGGTTTGAACACTGATAGGTTGTGTAGTGTTTTGAACATAGATAGGATATATTGTGGTTTAAACACTGATAGTTTGTGTAGTGGTTTAAACATAGAGAGGATATGTAGTAGTTTGAACACTGATAGTTTGTGTAGTGTTTTGAACATAGATAGGATATGTAGTGGTTTAAACACTAATAGGATCTGTAGTGGTTTAAACACTGATAGTTTGTGTAGTGGTTTGAACATAGATAGGATATTTAGTGGTTTGAACACAGATAGTTTGTGTAGTGTTTTGAACATAGATAGGATATGTAGTGGTTTGAACACTGATAGGTTGTGTAGTGTTTTAAACATAGATAGGATATTTTGTGGTTTGAACACAGATAGTTTGTGTAGTGGTTTGAACATAGATAGGATATGTAGTGGTTTGAACACTGATAGGTTGTGTAGTGTTTTGAACATAGAAAGGATATGTAGTGGTTTGAACACAGATAGTTTGTGTAGTGGTTTGAACATAGATAGGATATTTAGTGGTTTGAACACTGATAGTTTGTGTAGTGTTTTGAACATAGATAGGTTATGTAGTAGTTTGAACACAGATAGTTTGTGACGGGTTTTAAACATAGATAGGATATGTAATTGTTTAAACACTGATAGTTTGTGTAGTGTTTTGAACATAGAAAGGATATTTAATGGTTTGAACACAGATAGTGTGTGAAGGGTTTTAAACATAGAGAGGATATATAATAGTTTAAATACTGATAGGTTGTGTAGTGATTTAAACATAGAAAGGATATATATTGGTTTAAACATAGAAAGGATATTTAATGGTTTGAACACTGATAGGTTGTGTAGTGTTTTGAACATAGATAGTATATTTAGTGGTTTAAACACTGATAGTTTGTGTATTGTTTTGAACACAGATTAGATACGTAGTATTTTTAACAAAGATAATTTGTGTAGTGTTTTGAACATAGAAAGGATATGTTGTGGTTTCAAAACAGATAGGTTGTGTAGTGTTTTGAACATATATATATATGTAGTAGTTTGAACACAGATTGTTTGTGTAGTGTTTTGAACATAGAAAGGATATTTAGTGGTTTGAATACAGATTGTTTGTGTAGTGTTTTAAACATAGATAGGATATGTAGTAGTTTGAACACAGATAGTGTGTGAAGGGTTTTAAACATAGATAGGATATGTAGTGGTTTAAACACTGATAGTTTGTGTAGTGTTTTGAACATAGAGAGGATATGTAGTGGTTTAAACACTGATAGTTTGTGTAGTGTTTTGAACACAGATTAGATATGTAGTATTTTTAACACAGATAATTTGTGTAGTGTTTTGAACATAGAAAGGATATTTAGTGGTTTGAATACAGATTGTTTGTGTAGTGTTTTAAACATAGATGGGATATGTAGTAGTTTGAACACAGATAGTGTGTGAAGGGTTTTAAACATAGATAGGATATGTAGTGGTTTGAACATAGATAGGATATGTAGTGGTTTAAACACAGATAGTTTGTGTAGTGGTTTGAACATAGAGAGGATATGTTGTAGTTTGAACACTGATAGTGTGTGAAGGGTTTTAAACATAGATAGGATATGTAGTAGTTTGAACACAGATAGTGTGTGAAGGGTTTTAAACATAGATAGGATATGTAGTGGTTTGAACATAGATAGGATATGTAGTGGTTTAAACACAGATAGTTTGTGTAGTGGTTTGAACATAGATAGGATATGTAGTAGTTTGAACACTGATAGTGTGTGAAGGGTTTTAAACATAGATAGGATATGTAGTAGTTTGAACACAGATAGTGTGTGAAGGGTTTTAAACATAGATAGGATATGTAGTGTTTTGAACACAGATTAGACATGTAGTATTTTTAACACAGATAATTTGTGTAGTGTTTGAACATAGATAGGATATGTTGTGGTTTGAACACAGATAGCGTGTGTAGTGTTTTAAACATAGAAATGATATGTAGTGGTTTGAACACTGATAGGTTGTGTAGTGTTTTGAACACAGATTAGACATGTAGTATTTTTAACACAGATAATTTGTGTAGTGTTTTGAACATAGAGAGGATATGTAGTGGTTTAAACACTGATAGTTTGTGTAGTGTTTTGAACACAGATTAGATATGTAGTAGTTTGAATACAGATAGTGTGTGAACGGTTTTAAACATAGAAAGGATATATAGTGGTTTGAACACTGATAGGTTGTGTAGTGTTTTGAACACAGATAGGTTGTGTAGTGATTTAAACATAGAAAGGATATATATTGGTTTAAACATAGAAAGGATATTTAATGGTTTGAACACTGATAGGTTGTGTAGTGTTTTGAACATAGATAGTATATTTAGTGGTTTAAACACTGATAGTTTGTGTATTGTTTTGAACACAGATTAGATACGTAGTATTTTTAACAAAGATAATTTGTGTAGTGTTTTGAACATAGAAAGGATATGTTGTGGTTTCAAAACAGATAGGTTGTGTAGTGTTTTGAACATATATATATATGTAGTAGTTTGAACACAGATTGTTTGTGTAGTGTTTTGAACATAGAAAGGATATTTAGTGGTTTGAATACAGATTGTTTGTGTAGTGTTTTAAACATAGATAGGATATGTAGTAGTTTGAACACAGATAGTGTGTGAAGGGTTTTAAACATAGATAGGATATGTAGTGGTTTAAACACTGATAGTTTGTGTAGTGTTTTGAACATAGAGAGGATATGTAGTGGTTTAAACACTGATAGTTTGTGTAGTGTTTTGAACACAGATTATATATGTAGTATTTTTAACACAGATAATTTGTGTAGTGTTTTGAACATAGAAAGGATATTTAGTGGTTTGAATACAGATTGTTTGTGTAGTGTTTTAAACATAGATAGGATATGTAGTAGTTTGAACACAGATAGTGTGTGAAGGGTTTTAAACATAGATAGGATATGTAGTGGTTTGAACATAGATAGGATATGTAGAGGTTTAAACACAGATAGTTTGTGTAGTGGTTTGAACATAGAGAGGATATGTAGTAGTTTGAACACTGATAGTGTGTGAAGGGTTTTAAACATAGATAGGATATGTAGTAGTTTGAACACAGATAGTGTGTGAAGGGTTTTAAACATAGATAGGATATGTAGTGGTTTGAACATAGATAGGATATGTAGTGGTTTAAACACAGATAGTTTGTGTAGTGGTTTGAACATAGAGAGGATATGTAGTAGTTTGAACACTGATAGTGTGTGAAGGGTTTTAAACATAGATAGGATATGTAGTAGTTTGAACACAGATAGTGTGTGAAGGGTTTTAAACATAGATAGGATATGTAGTGGTTTGAACATAGATAGGATATGTAGTGTTTTAAACACTGATAGTTTGTGTAGTGTTTTAAACATAGAGAGGATATTTAGTGGTTTGAACACTGATAGGTTGTGTAGTGGTTTGAACATAGATAGGATATTTAGTGGTTTGAACACTGATAGGTTGTGTAGTGTTTTGAACATAGATAGGATATGTAGTGGTTTGAACACTGATAGGTTGTGTAGTGTTTTGAACATAGATAGGATATATTGTGGTTTAAACACTGATAGTTTGTGTAGTGGTTTAAACATAGAGAGGATATGTAGTAGTTTGAACACTGATAGTTTGTGTAGTGTTTTGAACATAGATAGGATATGTAGTGGTTTAAACACTAATAGGATCTGTAGTGGTTTAAACACTGATAGTTTGTGTAGTGGTTTGAACATAGATAGGATATTTAGTGGTTTGAACACAGATAGTTTGTGTAGTGTTTTGAACATAGATAGGATATGTAGTGGTTTGAACACTGATAGGTTGTGTAGTGTTTTGAACATAGATAGGATATTTAGTGGTTTGAACACAGATAGTTTGTGTAGTGGTTTGAACATAGATAGGATATGTAGTGGTTTGAACACTGATAGGTTGTGTAGTGTTTTGAACATAGAAAGGATATGTAGTGGTTTGAACACAGATAGTTTGTGTAGTGGTTTGAACATAGATAGGATATTTAGTGGTTTGAACACTGATAGTTTGTGTAGTGTTTTGAACATAGATAGGTTATGTAGTAGTTTGAACACAGATAGTTTGTGACGGGTTTTAAACATAGATAGGATATGTAATTGTTTAAACACTGATAGTTTGTGTAGTGTTTTGAACATAGAAAGGATATTTAATGGTTTGAACACAGATAGTGTGTGAAGAGTTTTAAACATAGATAGGATATGTAGTAGTTTGAACACAGATAGTGTGTGAAGGGTTTTAAACATAGATAGGATATGTAGTGGTTTGAACATAGATAGGATATGTAGTGTTTTAAACACTGATAGTTTGTGTAGTGTTTTAAACATAGAGAGGATATTTAGTGGTTTGAACACTGATAGGTTGTGTAGTGGTTTGAACATAGATAGGATATTTAGTTGTTTGAACACTGATAGGTTGTGTAGTGTTTTGAACATAGATAGGATATGTAGTGGTTTGAACACTGATAGGTTGTGTAGTGTTTTGAACATAGATAGGATATATTGTGGTTTAAACACTGATAGTTTGTGTAGTGGTTTAAACATAGAGAGGATATGTAGTAGTTTGAACACTGATAGTTTGTGTAGTGTTTTGAACATAGATAGGATATGTAGTGGTTTAAACACTAATAGGATCTGTAGTGGTTTAAACACTGATAGTTTGTGTAGTGGTTTGAACATAGATAGGATATTTAGTGGTTTGAACACAGATAGTTTGTGTAGTGTTTTGAACATAGATAGGATATGTAGTGGTTTGAACACTGATAGGTTGTGTAGTGTTTTGAACATAGATAGGATATTTAGTGGTTTGAACACAGATAGTTTGTGTAGTGGTTTGAACATAGATAGGATATTTAGTGGTTTGAACACTGATAGGTTGTGTAGTGTTTTGAACATAGAAAGGATATGTAGTGGTTTGAACACAGATAGTTTGTGTAGTGGTTTGAACATAGATAGGATATTTAGTGGTTTGAACACTGATAGTTTGTGTAGTGTTTTGAACATAGATAGGTTATGTAGTAGTTTGAACACAGATAGTTTGTGACGGGTTTTAAACATAGATAGGATATGTAATTGTTTAAACACTGATAGTTTGTGTAGTGTTTTGAACATAGAAAGGATATTTAATGGTTTGAACACAGATAGTGTGTGAAGGGTTTTAAACATAGAGAGGATATATAATGGTTTAAATACTGATAGTTTGTGTAGTGGTTTGAACATAGAAAGGATATGTAGTGGTTTAAACACTGATAGTTTGTGTAGTGTTTTGAACATAGATAGGATATGTAGTAGTTTAAACACTGATAGTTTGTGTAGTGGTTTGAACATAGAAAGGATATGTAGTGGTTTAAACACTGATAGTTTGTGTAGTGTTTTAAACATAGAAAGGATATTTAATGGTTTGAACACAGATAGTTTGTGTAGTGGTTTGAACATAGATAGGATATGTAGTAGTTTGAACACAGATAATTTGTGAAGGGTTTTGAACATAGATAGGATATGTAGTGGTTTGAACATAGATAGGATATGTAGTGGTTTAAACACAGATAGTTTGTGTAGTGGTTTGAACATAGAGAGGATATGTAGTAGTTTGAACACTGATAGTGTGTGAAGGGTTTTAAACATAGATAGGATATGTAGTAGTTTGAACACAGATAGTGTGTGAAGGGTTTTAAACATAGATAGGATATGTAGTGTTTTGAACACAGATTAGACATGTAGTATTTTTAACACAGATAATTTGTGTAGTGTTTGAACATAGATAGGATATGTTGTGGTTTGAACACAGATAGCGTGTGTAGTGTTTTAAACATAGAAATGATATGTAGTGGTTTGAACACTGATAGGTTGTGTAGTGTTTTGAACACAGATTAGACATGTAGTATTTTTAACACAGATAATTTGTGTAGTGTTTTGAACATAGAGAGGATATGTAGTGGTTTAAACACTGATAGTTTGTGTAGTGTTTTGAACACAGATTAGATATGTAGTAGTTTGAATACAGATAGTGTGTGAACGGTTTTAAACATAGAAAGGATATATAGTGGTTTGAACACTGATAGGTTGTGTAGTGTTTTGAACACAGATAGGTTGTGTAGTGATTTAAACATAGAAAGGATATATATTGGTTTAAACATAGAAAGGATATTTAATGGTTTGAACACTGATAGGTTGTGTAGTGTTTTGAACATAGATAGTATATTTAGTGGTTTAAACACAGATAGTTTGTGTATTGTTTTGAACACAGATTAGATACGTAGTATTTTTAACAAAGATAATTTGTGTAGTGTTTTGAACATAGAAAGGATATGTTGTGGTTTCAAAACAGATAGGTTGTGTAGTGTTTTGAACATATATATATATATGTAGTAGTTTGAACACAGATAGTGTGTGAAGTATTTTGAACATAGAAAGGATATTTAGTGGTTTGAATACAGATTGTTTGTGTAGTGTTTTAAACATAGATAGGATATGTAGTAGTTTGAACACAGATAGTGTGTGAAGGGTTTTAAACATAGATAGGATATGTAGTGGTTTAAACACTGATAGTTTGTGTAGTGTTTTGAACATAGAGAGGATATGTAGTGGTTTTAACACTGATAGTTTGTGTAGTGTTTTGAACACAGATTATATATGTAGTATTTTTAACACAGATAATTTGTGTAGTGTTTTGAACATAGAAAGGATATTTAGTGGTTTGAATACAGATTTTTTGTGTAGTGTTTTAAACATAGATAGGATATGTAGTAGTTTGAACACAGATAGTGTGTGAAGGGTTTTAAACATAGATAGGATATGTAGAGGTTTAAACACAGATAGTTTGTGTAGTGGTTTGAACATAGAGAGGATATGTAGTAGTTTGAACACTGATAGTGTGTGAAGGGTTTTAAACATAGATAGGATATGTAGTAGTTTGAACACAGATAGTGTGTGAAGGGTTTTAAACATAGATAGGATATGTAGTGGTTTGAACATAGATAGGATATGTAGTGGTTTAAACACAGATAGTTTGTGTAGTGGTTTGAACATAGATAGGATATGTAGTAGTTTGAACACAGATAGTGTGTGAAGGGTTTTAAACATAGATAGGATATGTAGTGGTTTGAACATAGATAGGATATGTAGTGGTTTAAACACAGATAGTTTGTGTAGTGGTTTGAACATAGAGAGGATATGTAGTAGTTTGAACACTGATAGTGTGTGAAGGGTTTTAAACATAGATAGGATATGTAGTAGTTTGAACACAGATAGTGTGTGAAGGGTTTTAAACATAGATAGGATATGTAGTGGTTTGACCATAGATAGGATATGTAGTGTTTTAAACACTGATAGTTTGTGTAGTGTTTTAAACATAGAGAGGATATTTAGTGGTTTGAACACTGATAGGTTGTGTAGTGGTTTGAACATAGATAGGATATTTAGTGGTTTGAACACTGATAGGTTGTGTAGTGTTTTGAACATAGATAGGATATGTAGTGGTTTGAACACTGATAGGTTGTGTAGTGTTTTGAACATAGATAGGATATGTTGTGGTTTAAACACTGATAGTTTGTGTAGTGGTTTGAACATAGAGAGGATATGTAGTAGTTTGAACACTGATAGTTTGTGTAGTGTTTTCAACATAGATAGGATATGTAGTGGTTTAAACACTAATAGGATATGTAGTGGTTTAAACACTGATAGTTTGTGTAGTGGTTTGAACATAGATAGGATATTTAGTGGTTTGAACACAGATAGTTTGTGTAGTGTTTTGAACATAGGTAGGATATGTAGTGGTTTGAACACTGATAGTTTGTGTAGTGTTTTGAACATAGATAGGTTATGTAGTAGTTTGAACACAGATAGTTTGTGACGGGTTTTAAACATAGATAGGATATGTAATTGTTTAAACACTGATAGTTTGTGTAGTGTTTTGAACATAGAAAGGATATTTAATGGTTTGAACACAGATAGTGTGTGAAGGGTTTTAAACATAGAGAGGATATATAATGGTTTAAATACTGATAGTTTGTGTAGTGGTTTGAACATAGAAAGGATATGTAGTGGTTTAACCACTGATAGTTTGTGTAGTGTTTTGAACATAGATAGGATGTGTAGTAGTTTGAACACTGATAGTTTGTGTAGTGGTTTGAACATAGAAAGGATATGTAGTGGTTTAAACACTGATAGTTTGTGTAGTGTTTTAAACATAGAAAGGATATTTAATGGTTTGAACACAGATAGTTTGTGTAGTGGTTTGAACATAGATAGGATATGTAGTAGTTTGAACACAGATAATTTGTGTAGTGTGTTGAACATAGAAAGGATATTTAATGGTTTGAACACTGATAGGTTGTGTAGTCTTTTGAACACAGATAGGTTGTGTAGTATTTTTAACACAGATAGGTTGTGTAGTGTTTTGAACATAGATAGGATATGTAGTAGTTTGAACACTGATAGTTTGTGTAGTGTTTTAAACATAGAAAGGATATTTAGTGGTTTGAACACAGATAGTTTGTGTAGTGTTTTGAACATAGATAGGATATGTAGTAGTTTGAACACAGATCATTTGTGTAGTGTGTTGAACATAGAAAGGATATTTAATGGTTTGAACACTGATAGTTTGTGTAGTGTTTTGAACATAGATAGGATATGTAGTGGTTTGAACAGAGATAGTTTGTGTAGTGTTTTGAACATTGAAAGGAAATATAGTTGTTTAAACACAGATAGTTTGTGTAGTGTTTTGAACATAGATAGGATATATAGTGGTTTAAACACAGATAGTTTGTGTAGTGTTTTGAACATTGAAAGGAAATATAGTTGTTTAAACACAGATAGTGTGTGTAGTGGTTTGAACATAGAGAGGATATATATTGGTTTAAAAACAGATAGTTTGTGTAGTGTTTTGAACATAGAGAGGATATATAATGGTTTAAACACTGATAGTTTGTGTAGTGTTTTGAACGTAGATAGGATATGTAGTGGTTTGAACACAGATAATTTGTGTAGTGTTTTAAACATAGAGAGGATATATAATTGTTTAAACACTGATAGTTTGTGTAGAGTTTTGAACATAGAGAGGATATATAATGGTTTAAACACTGACAGTTTGTGTAGTGGTTTGAACATAGAAAGGATATGTAGTGGTTTAAACACAGATAGGTTGTGTAGTGTTTTAAACATAGAAAGGATATATAATTGTTTAAACACTGATAGTTTGTGTAGTGTTTTGAACATAGAAAGGATATTTAATGGTTTGAACACAGATAGTGTGTGAAGGATTTTAAACATAGAAAGGATATATAGTGGTTTAAACACTGATAGTTTGTGTAGTGTTTTGAACATAGATAGGATATGTAGTGGTTTGAACACAGATAATTTGTGTAGTGTTTTAAACATAGAAAGGATATTTAGTGGTTTAAACACTGATAGTTTGTGTAGTATTTTGAACATAGAGGGGATATATAATTGTTTAAACACTGATAGTTTGTGTAGTGGTTTGAACATAGAAAGGATATGTAGTGGTTTAAACACTGATAGTTTGTGTAGTGTTTTGAACATAGAGAGGATATATAGTAGTTTGAACACAGATAATTTGTGTAGTGTTTTAAACATAGATAGGATATGTAGTAGTTTGAACACAGATAATTTGTGTAGTGTTTTAAACATAGAAAGGATATGTAGTGGTTTGAACACAGATAGTTTGTGTAGTGTTTTAAACATAGAGAGGATATGTAGTAGTTTGAACACAGATAATTTGTGTAGTGGTTTGAACATAGAAAGGATATGTAGTGGTTTAAACACTGATAGTTTGTGTAGTGTTTTAAACATAGATAGGATATGTAGTAGTTTGAACACAGATAATTTGTGTAGTGTTTTAAACATAGAAAGGATATGTAGTGGTTTGAACACAGATAGTTTGTGTAGTGTTTTAAACATAGAGAGGATATATAATGGTTTGAACACTGATAGTTTGTGTAGTGGTTTGAACATAGAAAGGATATGTAGTGGTTTAAACACTGATAGTTTGTGTAGTGTTTTGAACATAGAGAGGATATATAGTGGTTTTAACACTGATAGTTTGTGTAGTGTTTTGAACATAGAGAGGATATGTAGTGGTTTAAACACTGATAGTTTGTGTAGTGGTTTGAACATAGAAAGGATATGTAGTGGTTTGAACACTGATAGTTTGTGTAGTGTTTTAAACATAGATAGGATATGTAGTAGTTTGAACACTGATAGTTTGTGTAGTGTTTTGAACATAGATAGGATATGTAGTGGTTTAAACACTGATAGTTTGTGTAGTGTTTTAAACATAGAAAGGATATTTAGTGGTTTGAACACAGATAGTTTGTGGAGTGTTTTAAAGATAGATAGGATATTAATGCTGAGGAATATATGGATGACAACTTCTTTGTTCATTGTATGCGACGTTTCGACACAGATTCTTGTGTCGTCCTCAAGCAGAGGACGACACAAGAATCTGTGTCGAAACGTCGCATACAATTAACAAAGAAGTTGTCATCCATATATTCCTCAGCATTATTGTCATCCCAACTTCTAAAATGCCTCTCAAAGAAGTTATAGATAGGATATGTTGTGGTTTAAACACTGATAGTTTGTGTAGTGGTTTGAACATAGATAGGATATGTAGTAGTTTGAACACAGATAATTTGTGTAGTGTTTTAAACATAGATAGGATATGTAGTGGTTTGAACACAGATAGTTTGTGTATTGTTTTGAACATAGATAGGATATGTAGTGGTTTGAACACAGATAGTTTGTGTAGTGTTTTGAACATAGATAGGATATGTTGTGGTTTAAACACTGATAGTTTGTGTAGTGTTTTAAACATAGAAAGGATATGTTGTGGTTTGAACACAGATAGTTTGTGTAGTGGTTTGAACATAGATAGGATATTTAGTAGTTTGAACACTGATAGGATATGTAGTGGTTTGAACACAGATAGTTTGTGTAGTGTTTTGAACATAGATAGGATATGTTGTGGTTTAAACACTGATAGTTTGTGTAGTGTTTTAAACATAGATAGGATATGTTGTGGTTTAAACACTGATAGTTTGTGTAGTGTTTTGAACATAGATAGGATATGTTGTGGTTTAAATACTGATAGTTTGTGTAGTGTTTTAAACATAGATAGGATATGTTGTGGTTTAAACACTGATAGTTTGTGTAGTGGTTTGAACATAGAAAGGATATGTAGTAGTTTGAACACTGATAGTTTGTGTAGTGTTTTAAACATAGAAAGGATATTTAGTGGTTTGAACACAGATAGTTTGTGTAGTGTTTTAAACATAGATAGGATATGTAGTAGTTTGAACACTGATAGTTTGTGTAGTGTTTTGAACATAGATAGGATATGTAGTGGTTTAAACACTGATAGTTTGTGTAGTGTTTTAAACATAAAAAGGATATTTAGTGGTTTGAACACAGATAGTTTGTGTAGTGTTTTAAACATAGATAGGATATGTAGTAGTTTGAACACTGATAGTTTGTGTAGTGTTTTGAACATAGATAGGATATGTAGTGGTTTAAACACTGATAGTTTGTGTAGTGTTTTAAACATAGATAGGATATTTAGTGGTTTGAACACAGATAGTTTGTGTAGTGTTTTAAACATAGATAGGATATGTTGTGGTTTAAACACTGATAGTTTGTGTAGTGGTTTGAACATAGATAGGATATGTAGTAGTTTGAACACAGATAATTTGTGTAGTGTTTTAAACATAGATAGGATATGTAGTGGTTTGAACACAGATAGTTTGTGTAGTGTTTTGAACATAGATAGGATATGTAGTGGTTTGAACACAGATAGTTTGTGTAGTGTTTTGAACATAGATAGGATATGTTGTGGTTTAAACACTGATAGTTTGTGTAGTGTTTTAAACATAGAAAGGATATGTTGTGGTTTGAACACAGATAGTTTGTGTAGTGGTTTGAACATAGATAGGATATTTAGTAGTTTGAACACTGACAGGATATGTAGTGGTTTGAACACAGATAGTTTGTGTAGTGTTTTGAACATAGATAGGATATGTTGTGGTTTAAACACTGATAGTTTGTGTAGTGTTTTAAACATAGATAGGATATGTTGTGGTTTAAACACTGATAGTTTGTGTAGTGGTTTGAACATAGAAAGGATATGTAGTAGTTTGAACACTGATAGTTTGTGTAGTGGTTTGAACACAGATAGGTTGTGTAATGGTTTGAACACAGATATGTTATGTAATGGTTTGAACACAGATATGTTATGTAATGGTTTGAACACAGATAGGTTGTGTAGTGGTTTGAACAAAGATAGGTTGTAGTGGTTTGAACACAGATAGGTTGTGTAGTGGTTTGAACACAGATAGGTTGTAGTGGTTTGAACACAGATAGGTTGTGTATTGTTTAAACACAGATAGGTTGTGTTGTGGTTTGAACACAGATAGGTTGTGTAATGGTTTGAACACAGATATGTTATGTAATGGTTTGAACACAGATATGTTATGTAATGGTTTGAACACAGATAGGTTGTTTAGTGGTTTGAACAAAGATAGGTTGTAGTGGTTTGAACAAAGATAGGTTGTGTATTGTTGAAACACAGATAGGTTGTGTTGTGGTTTGAACACAGATAGGTTGTAGTGGTTTGAACACAGATAGGTTGTGTAGTGGTTTAAACACAGATAGGTTGTGTTGTGGTTTGAACACAGATAGGTTGTGTTGTGGTTTGAACACAGATAGGTTGTGTAGTGGTTTAAACACAGATAGGTTGTGTATTGTTTGAACACAGATAGGTTGTGTATTGTTTGAACACAGATAGGTTGTGTAGGGGTTTGAACACAGATATGTTGTGTAGTGGTTTGAACACTGGTATGTTGTGTAGTGGTTTGGGTACAGATAGGTTGTGTAGTGGTTTGAACACAGATAGGTTGTGTAGTGGTTTGAACATATATAGGTTGTGTAGTGGTTTGAACACAGATAGGTTGTGTAGTGGTTTGAACACAGATAGGTTGTGTAGTGGTTTGAACACAGATAGGTTGTGTATTAATTGTTGAAATAAAG
Organism: Steromphala cineraria; assembly: GCA_916613615.1. Classification (NCBI taxonomy): domain Eukaryota; kingdom Metazoa; phylum Mollusca; class Gastropoda; order Trochida; family Trochidae; genus Steromphala; species Steromphala cineraria. The sequence continues at coordinate 5,368,109 of OU744723.1, forward strand.
CATATCTACTCAACCATTTATAATTTGTGACCTTGGTCCCCGGGGATTGCATTTGCAACCTTTTCAAATCATTTTAATTCTCAAAGGATGATATCAACCAGAAAATACCTTATCGCAATAACACTTTTCAAGTAATCACCTACACTGGACTCATGACCTTGTCGTGTTGTGGTGGTTTGTGTGCTTCGGCAACCCCAAGAGCTATGCCAGCTGGAGCTTACATGTTGCTGATAGGGTCACCAAAGCTTGACAGGTCGACGGTTAGAGACCAGACCAAATGTAAGTCCTTCTAAAACCTGCTTTTATATTTGTTCTCTCATCCTTTGTCTGTCTACTCTCTTTTTGGTGGTGTCAAACAGCTGTAAAATTGCTGACAAAATGTTAAACCTAAACTCACTGAAGTTATCGGTTTTTTCAAGGCATGTTTTAGGGATTGTTAAAGCTCTTAATCTAGAACTTGAAAGTGAACATGTCAAAGTAATTCCACAAAGGTTTATGTAATCCCTTAGACACATAACTGTAAGTTCTGGTAGACGTGGTGTTCATTGCAATTACCAATATATGATAACCTTGACCATGGGCATTCAAGGTCACACATTAAATTGCGACTTTTGTTTTTTAATAACCACACCATTTTAATGATTAAAAGTGTAAATATTTGAAAAACATTTTTTGCAATGCGTTGCCTTTCAAATCTCCAAATATGATCTGTACCAAATTAAAGCTTCATAGCGCGATTCAAAATTGTGTTAACAAGCTTCTTATAGTGATTTATGATATGTAACATTGGCCTTGAATGTTAACATGGACAAATATATGTATGAGCAGTATGATATGTATACGTTACTTGAGAAACAAAGTTGTAGCCAATTGACCATGTGCGGCGGCGGTGTTCGTGTCTGCTGATTAAATGTCACACACGTTCTAAATCATTTTAATGTTCATCCATTCATTACGTTGACAAATATATGTGTCCCGGGTGTTATTTAAGGGATGCGTGTCCTTTTCAGCAAAGAGGTACGGTATTTATTGGAGGGGCTGTCCACTTTATCATGCACACAACACACAAAGAGAAATCAAGTCAGATGGTGATTTCCTGCACTAGACAGTAGAAGTATTTTTTTTAACAATAAACACACCAGGTACCTACATATAACAATACTACGTGTAACAATTGTGCATGGCAACATTATCCGACACACCGTCTTGTATCATCTGCGTCTACACAAGGTACATCGAACAAGGTTACTTATTGGAAAACAAACAACTATAAACAATGTCAATGCAGCATAACCCTTCCCGCCTTAACTTATCTCCTGCTGCATGATGTGGGTCGTTATTCTATTGCTCCTGCGACAGTACTTATTATTATGAATCCAATATCTAATTCTAATTGTTCAAAAGTTTATGGTGGTCAGGGCGGTCCCTCTGTGCCGGGGAGAGCTGTCCTCAGCTCTCAGAGAAGCACGTGTAGTTACATCCAGGGATGAGTATATCACCATCCGCTGGAGTCACTGTCCTCCGCGGCCCCGCATAACGGAGCTATGTCCCAAGAGATCGGCCCCAGGCTGCATGCTGCTTGCATCAGTATCCGTCGAATCCGTGTCGTCGACAAGTGTCGGTCGGGGAAGGGAGCGAGGGAGTGGGTTAATGGTAGTCTGACGAGGGGGTAAAATTAGCCTCTGCACCGTATGAGGTTGAGGAAGATAGGGACAGTCTGATAACGCTAAGCTTAGCCGAGACACTGTGGATGAAGGCTTAGGAGCGAGAGTGAGGAGATCCCGTAGGGACCGTTGAGGTTTGACGGTGGTGGAGGTACAGGGGACAGGTAGACGGAGGTGGGCGGTGTAGTCTGGGTGAATATGTTGGCCGCGTATGGTAACAAGATGAGATTGTTTACAATGTAGGAAGATCGGATCTAAGAAGCCGTTTGTATAGGGTGCGTCAAAGGAGGGGCAGGCGTAGTAGCGAGGGTTACTCTCATATTTAGTTTAGAATAAGTGAGCTGTGGCGAAACAGCAAGGGAAGGGAACTGGTCGGTCGTAATCCCAATGGCCCGGTGAGAAAAATGTGTTATTACACAAAACACACCGGAAAGCAAGCTTCCACAACCGTAATGTCACGAGGTAAGGACGCAGCGCATGTGTCCAGTCCGTAATAGAAGTGACGGGTCGGCTACACTCTATGTCCCGAAGCGCTGCCATTGGTATGCCAACACGAAACTCGATGCTAGCATAGCAGTCCGTCATTTTGCCGAGAGCGTCTGTCCCTTTTTCGTGTAATTTAAAAAGAAGTTCCTCTAGTCCAGAGTCCTGTCTATTGTAGTTTGCCAGCAGCCCCGCACAGACGGATGAGACGAGTGAGGGGCATTCCAAGGCCTCCATCATTCCGAAGATGAGGGCGCACTGTTCCTGGTCAAGCTGCGAAACCAAGGGTACCAGAGTATCGCATATTCCAGCTAGAAACAGGACCATGTGCCAGAAAAGTACTCTGGCAATCCCTCGTGTCCGAGGCCCATGTACGATTGGGATCGACTGGACAGAAAACATGTCCTAAATAAATGGTGATGCCGCAGACAGCCTTCTCACCAGGTGAGGATTGATCACCTTGGCGTCATATCCCTGTAATCCGAGTTCGAAATCATCAGGATACTCGAGGATCGGATTCAGTCCGGCGGACATCTGTAATTACAGAATAACCTTTTATGTATCTTATGGCAATGTGGTATTATTATTCTAAAATGCGTGAAATCTTATTGGTACTAATGCGTATTAAAAATTTTATTGGAAGGTTAATGGTTAATTTTCATGCAGCAGGCGGCGGTCCGGTTTACAACAATGAATGCGGTAACCCACAGCCACCCATATGAGAGTGTGGTCTCAGTGTCCGTCAGGTTTTCCCTGTGAGCAGTAGATGCCAGAGTTACATTGTGGCTTGACACTTTTGGTCCACTGAGGCAAGGGGAGACAGGTATGCAACAGTTTGACAGTCGCCCATGTATCTGACGGTTAAGGTGGGTGGGCTGCCGTACCGCAGGAATACATCTGAAATAGAGTTAGCAAAATGAATCCACGGCAAAGACAAGATTATATAAAGATTCATGCACAAAAAACACCATATTGTTTTACATTAACTTGCATCGGTGGGACCGATCTGGGCAGGGGTACACGATGTCCAGTGAGGCCATTTTCAATAGCGATGCCCTGGGACCGCCAGGTTATGGAGACCACGGCACGACAACAGCTGAGTTGGGCAGAGATAGCCGCTGGGGATATCTGTGTGTGGGTAAGCGTCACAGTCGCAGGGGGAGCAGAAAATGACAGGAGGGGTAGGCGGACAGATGTATGCGTTGTTGAGAAGGCAAGGATCAACGTTGATTTCGCTGAGAAGTAACGTCTAAGTATTTAGCATATGATGACAATGACGACCGATGACACAATGACCAGGAAAATAACTTCAAGGTCCCATAATGGTACTAGGTAACGATCGACGAGTGAGGGCTCCCTTGTAGTCGGCACTGTCGGCAGTGCCGTCCATACCCATGGTTGTGTACTTCCAGCTAAAGCCACTGTAGCATGAGTGTGAGCGAAGAGCTGCAATCTCATCAGTTGTACCCGTTGGTCTAAGAACACCATACTAATGGCGAGAAGAATGATGAATGCCATTATAGTGTATACAATGTACATCGTAATATCATCAGAGGGTAGGTTAGCCAGATCGTTCGGGTAGATGGGGTCTGCAGGGTTAGTGTAGATTATTTAGTTTGCTTTTGCTCAGGAGATTGCATGCCGTAACTTGATGCTGATTTTCTTGTCGAGTCCGAGTGCGTACTTGTATATATGTTCCGCCAACTTGAATTTCGGTGTTTGGGAAGCAATTGGTTCTTCTGCTACTAGGCTCGGTAAGCGGTCCAAAATCGCATTGGCCGAGAAGAAGTGTCTTAATACCGCCACATTAACAGTATAACGTAATTGTGACGTTGATTCCCTATCAGTACACGAGTCGATTCTCTGAGGCAGGAACAATGGTCCGATTTCGGCAGTACAGTCACACAAGATCGGGGCTAGACAAAAGTGGCATCCTGGTCGCTGCTGCACCTCCTCTTGATACGAGTAGGTCATCTCGGGGACATTGGATAGTAGTAGATAGCCTGTGGAAAGTTCCGTCACATCTGTCATCGTTCCCTTGGGACGAAGTGGAAGTCACACTTCGTATGCGTCATGTCAATATGATTGGCGAAAACGGCAGAGGTACAGGTGGGCTTGAGGACCGATACGTCAGCTGCCATAGTGGTACAAGCAAAGTGCGTGTCACCCTGACATTGCTGGTATTGTAATGCTGTAAATTCCATAAAGGGTTGAGCCCGTGTGGAGTAGGTAAAAACAACACTTATCCCCTGTATAATCGTAGCATCTGATGAATTAATTTGTACTGGTACTGGGAATGTCAGGGTGTGGTATACTTGGAAATCATCAAATTTTGACGTCACTGGCATCATTATAGATAAAAGTAGTCTGTCATCTACTACAAATCTGGCCCTAGTATAATAATATTTCAGCCCGGTGTACAGCAATTTGAAATGTGGGTGACGTTGGACTAGACATGTTGAAACTTGTCTGAGAGTACTGCGTAGGACATGTGGTGGAATAATATCAGAGGATAGTCGGGATTGAAGTAATGAATTTGTTGATCTCTGTATTCGTGCTGCATTTGACATGGTGATAATGGCCCAGTGTACTTCTCTAGATCATTTTCACTATTATATAATATGATATATAATAGTCTATTTCTTGAGCGCGCTTTCCATTATACATAATATGCTCGAGGCATAGGTGAATTATATTATGTGCACGATTTTGTCGATTAAGGTATGTTTCTGTTCCCCAGATACTAAAGTTTATTTACAATTGTATACTTTGGGGTAATGCAAGCACTGATATCTGCTGATGTAAGTTGTTTAGTTTTTTTTGTTTTAGGAAATGCTTCAACATTGTCATTGCAAACGAAACTGACAACATCGAAATAAAAGGGCATTCGAGTTTAATGTTAAAAAGTTAAGAAAAAATGTTAGATTTCTTTCAAATGTCAGTTTAGTGTTGTCATCACTGTTCATGCAATATTCACACAATAAGTGATGCTAACTATCTGCTTATTGAATAGAAAAAAATGTCAACTTCAACTTTGAATTAAGAAAATACATCTTGTGCAGTTATTGGTAAGTTGACATCTCTCTTTTTTCTAATTTAGAATATGTAATCGATGATATGTTTTCTCTCACAAGTTTGGCTCATATATAACAGTAAAATTAATGTCTTGTAATAACTGTTTCATATAAAAGAACACATGTTCTATGGTTGCTTTTAAAACCGGTTTCGTACAGCCTACTCAACAACAATAATAAAATGGGATTTTTATTATAACATACAATCAAATAGGATATATGAAGTCGTCAATAAATACAATTTATTGCTTTAGGATTTGAAAAACGTTTTTCTTATCTCAAACTTTGATTAATTGGTGAACATAACTTCTTGACACCTTTCGCACAATTACCCTGGCTGTGACATTGACCTTTTAAAAATGTTCTACCCTTCCATATTTGATATACAAAATGAATACCACATGTGAGCATCACAGCACAAAACTTTATGGTAAGGAGATTCGTTTAGCGAATCAGACATTCCACCAAAGCATAATGTTGTGTTCAAGTGGGGGTAGAAAAATGGTTGTAGATTATGAAATTGAACAATTGTTCATCAATTGAATTATTTCCTAGAGTTATCTGAGACTAGCCCGAAAGTCTATATCATAGATTATCGATCAAGTGTGGAAAATCTTGAATTTGAGGTAGAATTATTTGAGCCTTGATAGAGTCATTTGAGCCTGGACGTTTCCCTGGGCCCATATGACTCTAGAGTCATTTGAGAATGGGTGTTTTCCTTGACCCATATGACTCTAGAGTCATTTGAGAATCCTGGGTCCATATGACTCTAGCGTGATTTGAAGCTAGGCGTAGAGAACTCTGGAGTTATTTCGGGCTAGGCTCAGATGACTTGAGACTTATGTGAGGTCAGCCTGAAATAACTCTAGAGTCATCCCTTTCCAAGAGTTATTTGAGGCTGTTACATCGGACAATCATACACCTCGGACCAAGTTGCTGAGGAAATGGGTTTCCTGAGTTGGATTTGATAATCGACTTTAATTTGAAAAATATATTTTTTTATTTACTTTGCTATTGTGAAAAGCATTGAGGTGACTTTTCTTTCGTGCTTCAGTTTAGATCAAAGCCGCAAAGGCAAGAAAGTTGCAAACCTGACTTCAGTGTTTGTTCTTGTTTGACAACTCTTAGAATGTTAGAATTGACATAGCGAGAAACATTCACAATATCCGCTTGAAACCCGCGTTGAAATCGGGTTTGTATCAAAGAACCTTTTTTTGGGATGAACGAAATCATCTCTGAGAATTACAAACATTTTTTTCAAATGCAAGGCAATGATTGTAAATCAAATATAGAAAATTGAAAAGTAGTGTCCATATGTTTCCATTACACAAAATAAATTTCTCCTGCGAATGAATCATAGTTGTTAACACAAAAATGACCGTCATAATTTTTCTCTGAACAGGTTTTCGTGTTCAAAGTAATCAATTGGGACATGGATTCTCATAGTTTCACCTGTTTTTGAACTGATGCATTGCGTTAAAAGGCATATAGCAATCATAACATTTATCCCCGTTTCGTGAGATTTTTAAGAAATTTAAACAACGTTGTACTGTCCCTTCAAGGCCTTTGAAATATATACACGATTACATATATGAATGACACATACAAAATGTGGTTTCAGTGTTTTCATTTATTTCAAATCAATTGTAATTTCTTGTGCCATAATAACAACTCTGGAATAATGACTACCAAGAATAATCTTCCAAATCAATAAATAGAAGTATATTTACTGTGCCCAAATTTCGCACATTGTCCAAAATGTAACAGAAGTCATGGACATTTAAGTGAAAAATATAGGTTAACCATATGCAATGATGTTGTGTTAACTCAAACAGGATTTTAGTTCAAATAGGTTTATTATAGTTTAAGCAGCAAGTTAGTTAAAGCAGAGAGATAGATACGTTCAAGAGGTGGAGGTTTTTGCTAAAATCTGGATAATTTATCAGTGACTATCAGAAAAACTTTAAAAACTTATCTGTGGCAGAAAATAAACACACGTGACTAGTGACCTTCGATTTCCGGTCAAATTTATCATTTGCATGACTTAGTAAAAGAGTTTTCATTTGGATTTGAAAATACAAATCAAAAAGAATATGTCAGGTCAAATCAATACAGATTTCATTGGTGAACATGATATAAAAAAATTCATGAACAATATTCCATGTCCCTGTAAGTTAAGACATCAGGTTTTTACATCTTGTGGTCTGCGAGGATACCGTTCTATTCATCCAATCGACGGATTCTCATTCCTCGAATTGGATGCATTGACACCTCTACTTGCTTTCACGGCCTGCACAATACGGTAGGCCATGTTCACTATCCGATTCAACATGTCTGAGATCAACATTTCCGCTGAAATAAAAAAGACGAAAGGTGACGTAAAGAGAAGGTTATGTTAAGAGAAGTACAGAAAGATTGTATGGATGACAACGCTTCAATTTAGGTGGAATGTAACAACATTTAAAATGCCGTTATTTTATCAAACAAAAAGTTTTTAACCAGAAGTTGTGCTCTTCATGTTTGTTAGTTTTGCATGAGCCTTTAAAATGATCAACACAAAAAGTTATGTTTTACTTTTTAAATATTTCGGCTTCACTTTAGAAATACAGAATAGCTAAAATCAAATAAGAATACTTCTATCTTACCCACTGCTAAGATATAAACTGACTTGTGAGTGACAATATTTCTCGTATCACTCTATAACGCCCACTGCTAAGATATAAACTGTCTTGTGAATGTAAATAATATTTGTATCACTCTATAACGCCCACTGCTAAGATATAAACTGACTTGTGAATGTCAATATTTCTCGTATCACTCTATAATGCCTACTGCTAAGATATAAACTGACTTGTGACTTTCAATATTTCTCGTATCACTCTATAACGCCGACTGCTAAGATATAAACTGACTAATGAATAACAATATTTCTCGTATCACTCTATAACGCCAATGTGAACTGACTTGTGAAGGCCAAAAGATGAAGTTTACCTTTAGACTGGTCTGGTGATGGTTGTTTTAAGAGCTCCTCTGCCTTTGCCTTGTCCTGTAAAATCTGAACAGCATCGGGATCAGTGACAAGGGTTTGGGGACTGGATACACTGTACTTGTCTCCGTCAAGCTTTGGTTGGATCGCCTTGATATGGGAGAGAGAAGAGTAGTCTAGGTCTAAAGCATGTTTCAGAAGATCTGTGTAAGCGGTCGATCCTTTAGCCAAGCCATTTGTAACTACAATAAACTTTTGTAAGTTGTTTTGGAGAGTAGAAATCAGAATTAATGCATTTGACTCTGCGACGTTTGCTGCTGAAGGTTTGTAGATCTTCTTACGGATTGCCGCCACTAGATTTGGGTTGAAAATAACATGTGTGCCACTGAAAAGGTCAAAAACGGTTTCAACATTCTGAGTTGAGTTGAGTATCGAGTTTGGTAGATTAAGAAGTGCCATAAGCTTTTCATGTTTCGCAGATGCTATGTAGTTTAAATGTAGGTCATGGGTAAATCCTTTCTTCCTCTGTCTGGTGAGGTCATACATGTCATGTATATCCGGAGACTGTCCTTCTACAAGCTTCATCAACACTTTGAATTCTGGATTTTCTTTCGCGGTTTCATCAAAAATGTTTTTGAACAATGGACTCATCAGCGCCAACTTCTTGAAGCCGTTTTTGGCAACCCTGTACTCTGTCATGAAGTTGGAAAGTGTTTCCATTGGATTTGTCCCTTTAAAAGATTCTAGGATCGACAGCAAATCAGGAGACGAGTCATCAGCCTCTCTGACGTCATCTCTGGCTACGTTAGCTACTGGTGATGCAGCAACACTGGACACCAGCACAGAAGCTGAAATAATAATGATAATTAATGATGATGATGATGATGATGATGATAATAATAATAATAATAATAATAATAATAATAATAATAATAATAATAATAATAATAATAACTAGGACTGCCGCGGCAGTACTTAGGTCTTCAAGACTTCCTCTTTGACCTTTACATTGTGTTTGACCTTCACATGCATGTTTGTAAAAGAAGTTTCCTACATACCCACCAAAACACCACTTTTCAAAATGCAAAGTTTGACCCTTCCTCGTGACCTGAAGTGACTGTTCGCGAGCGATTTTATTTTTTTATCTTGAAGACCTTGCAAATGTGTACGTCTCATGCAAAAATCATTAAATTCCGTGGTCTAGTTTTTGAGTTCTCTGCCCTTGAAGTTGGCGGTTTTTAGATTTTGGTCAACTTTGAAAGGTCAGAGCACAAAAAGTATTTAAGTTAGGACCTTAAAAAACATAAGCTATAAACTACAATGCTTCAGCTACATTCAGTACAAATTTGGTCTGTAGTGTGTAGTCTACAGGTCTGCATTGCAAGTATCTTCAGAGGAGAAGATTGTCAAAGGCGGGTGGGGTCGGAAACGGTGAAAATTACACTAAAAGCAAGAGGGCGGCCAAACCATGTGACCTACGAATTTGTCCTGATTCCCTTTTTTTCATCATTTTTCATTGCGCTTCTTTACAAAAAATTCAAGTCTCTAAGTGCATTTTGAAAAAAAATCAATGTTAAATTTTCAATTTTGAAATCGAACTGGGCCTTTAATGAATAAACCGATTTTTCCCAAAAGCTTAGCATGTCGATTCAAGGGTAAGGGGTATCTACATGCCAACTTTGGGCGGATTTGGAGCAGCCGTTTGAGCTGTAGTCGATTCACAAAAAAAGTACAAATAATAATAATAATAGAAATGAACTTGAAGAAATCGGAAAAAAAAACAATAGGTATTTCAGACTTTGTCTTGAAGACCTAATAATAATAATGATAATGATAACAATAACAATAACAATAACAACTAGGATTGACGCGTAAATACTTAGGTCTTCAAGATTTCCGCTTTGACCGTCACGCAGTATTTGACCTTCACACAGTGTTTGACCTTAACAAGCATTCTTTGTCAAGGAGGTAAACAGAAACTTATATGTCATCAAAATGACCCAACATCACACTATATACAGAGATTTTAGAGAAGTTAGTCATGTAAAATTAGTTTTGCTGCCCCCTATGTGATATAAAAGAACTGAACACTGTAAATATTGATATTTTGTTAATAAGGTATATCAGAAGAATTATTGGTCTTGATCAGACGCATACATAGATGTATAATCTATGTAGATAACGTAGATATTTAGGGAGTAATGCTTATTTCAACTTTAATGAAAACACTGAAAAATGATACATTTTAGACCCCTACCCGATGTTTGTCTTTCTAGCTCCTTAAATATTAACTTTTATATGATAATATGCAATATAGAAAAAAGTGTGCTTGAATGATGCGTGTGAAGGTATAATCAAATTTACAATATCTTAATTAGCAAAGGACTGATGGATAATGGAAATAAGCCAAAAATGAGCCTTTTCCAAAAATCGCAATATTCAAGGACAGGTCATGGACAGAAAAAATATTTTAATGACATATTGATATTTTTTCTTGTCTACTCATTATATCTGCTTCACAAAACATCAATGACAAAAATTTTATCTGGAGCAGTTTCCAAACTAAAATTCTCAAAACAAAATAACCCTCTAAAAATGTAAAAATCGCAAAAAAATGTAAAAACAGTGTTTATGGCAAATTATTTCCTTAACTATCAACTTTTATATGTTAATAATCTGTAGTGAATATGTTGCCCAGTCAATGTAGAACAGAATGCAACAACTTTTTGACATTTCCTAACAGAGTTACGCCCCTTTGAACGTGATGCGTCAAAAATCCCTTATTTCCAAAGGTCGTTTTTCAAATCGACGTAGCGCAGAAACCGCTGAAAATAGAGGTCAGGTGTGGAAGGTTCCTTGAAACAGCACTTATTCAGCTTTAAAATGAGCTATAGCATGCATCTGTATGTATTGCAGTTAGTGAGGAGAAGATTTTCAAAGACGCGTACCGTCAGAACCGCGAAATTTCACAAAATTTTCAGTTTTTCGAAAATAGCAAAAAATCTATTAATACGGCTGAAAACGGTTTATAGTGCAATCGACGGGGAATGTTTTTGCGCACATTTTGGTGAAAGTTTTATGAAATTATCTCCCTTAGTTACCGAGAAATTGAGGTTTGACGTTTTTCATTTAAGGGGAGATAACTCAAAAACAAATTCGAATTTCAAAAATCGCCCTCGTCATTATCTAAGTTGAGACAAAGGCTACAATCCCTGAAAGTTTCATAAAAATCGGTTAATTCGTTAAGGCTGTAGAGCTGTGACAAAATCGGTACAAATAATAATAATAATAACTAGGACTGCCGCGGCAGTACTTAGGTCTTCAAGACTTCCTGTTTGACCTTCACACAGTGTTTGACCTTCACATGACTTTTTGTCTAAGAGGTTAAGAGTAACTAATACATTATCAAAATGACCAAATTCCACTTGATATTCAGTGTTTAAGACTTTTTAGAAAAATTCATCATGGTGGCCAATGTCAGCTATGACATCATTCTTCAGATAATTTTATTCCTAGAAGCAGAAAAAAGTTGGTTGAATTATCTGTCACCGTTTTCGAAATACATGTGATTCAATGCTGTAATGTAAAGTTGACTGTTTCAGACCCCTGTATAATGCAATGAAACCTAACACTTGAACTATTGGTATTTTACTGATAAGGTATATCAGTAACAATGTTGGTCTTGTATATACACACACAAACATGTATGTTTTGTTTTGATAGCTTAAATAGTAATGGAGTAATGAATTTTGAAACTTTATTGAAAACACTGAAATTTGAAGTATTTTAGACCCCTACTCCATGTTGGTCCTTCTAGCTCCTTAACTATCAACATTTTTATGATAAAGTACAACACAGTAAACGTTGTGCTTGGAATGGCTCATGTGCAAATTTAATCAATTTAATGATATCATTCTTTGAAATGTGCTAAAAATGAGGATTTTCCAAAAATCGTGATTTTCAAGGACTGATCGTGGACAGAAAAAAATTTGTCATGACTTGTTGATATTTTTTGCTGTCTACCCAAAACATCTGCTTCACAAAACATCAACGATTAAATTTCTATCTGTAACAGTTTTGAAAATAAACTTCTCAAAGTAAAATAACCCTCGAAAATGTAAAAAACGCCGGAAAATGAAAAAAATCTCTTTATGTCCACATATTTCCTTTAATATCAACTTTTATATAATAATGACCTGTACTGAACTTGTTAGACTATCATTGTCGAACAGAATGCATCAAACAGATTTCATTTTTGACATTTCCTTACAGAGTGGTGCCCCTTTGAACGTGACGCATAAAAAGTCTTTATTTCAAAAGATCTTTTTTGAAACTGCTGTAGCTCAAAAACCGATGAAAATGGATGCCTAAAAGGGGAGTATTGATTAAAAAGCATTCATTCAGCTTTCAAATGAGCTATTGCATGCGTCTGTATGTATTGCCGTTAGTGAGGAGAAGATTTTCAAAGACGCGTACCGTCAGAACCGCGAAATGTCGCCAAAATTTCAGTTTTTCGAAAATAGAAAAAAATCTATTTATACGGCCGAAAACGGCTTATAGTGCAATCGATGGGGAATTGTGTTGCCCACATTTTGGTGAAAGTTTTATGAAATTATCTCCCATAGTTACGGAGAAATTGAGGTTTGAAGTTTTTCCTTTAAGGGGAGATAACTCAAAACAAAAATCGAAATTCAAAAAATCTGGCTCGTGCATTTCTAAGTTAGGTCATACTCTACAATCCCTGAAAGTTTCATGAAAATCTGTTCGTTGATAACTTCAGAAATGACTGAACAAAAAACGTCCAAATAATAATAATAATCCGGACGATAACAATAGGTCTTCAGACTTAAATAGGTCTTCAGACTTTCGTCTTGAAGACCTAACTAGGATTGACGCGTCAATACTTAGGTCTTCAAGACTTCTGTTTGACCTTCACACAGTGTTTGACCTTCACATGACTTTTTGTGTAAGAGGTAAACAGTAACAAATACATTATCAAAATGACTAAATTCCACTTGATATTGAGTGTTAAAGACTTTTCAGAAAAATTCATCATGGTGGCCAATGTCAGCTATGACACCATTCTTCAAAGAATATTATTCCTAGTAGCAGAAAAAAATTTGGTTAAATTATCTCTCACCGTTTTCGAGATACATGTGATTTAATGTCGTAATGTAAAGAAAATACTGAAATTTGAAGATTTTTTTACCCCTACTCCATGTCGGTCCTTCTATCTCCTTAACTATCAACATTTTTATGATAAAGTACAACATAGCAAAAGTTGTGCTTGCAATGACGCATGTAAATACAATCAATTTTATGATATCTTTCTTAATAAAGAAACTGTGGAACCTTGAAATGTGCTAAAAATGAGGATTTTCCCAAAATCGCAATATTCAAGGACCGGTCTTGGACAGAATTTTTTTTATCATCACTTGTTGACATTTTTTTGCGTCTACTCATTACATCTGCTTCACAAAACATCAATGATAAAATTTCTATCTGTAACAGTTTTGAAAATAAACTTCTCAAAGTAAAATAACCCTTGAAAAATGTTAAAATCACCGAAAAATGAAAGAAATCTTTTTATGTCCACATATTTACTTTAATATCAACTTTTATATAAAAATGACCTTTAGTGAACTTGTTCATCTATCATTGTAAAACAGTATGCATCAAACAGATTTCATTTTTCACATTTCCTTACAGAGTGGTGCCCCTTTGAACGTAACACGAATAATGACACTTCAAAAAAATGTCGAAATCCAAGGGCAGATAACTCGAGTAACAGGTCACAAATTAAAAATTCGCGCTATTAGCGTTTTTGCACACTCATTAAGCTTTCCAACGAGCTATCACACTAGTCTGTATGTATTGCAGTTAGTGAGGAGAAGATTTCCAAAGACGCGTACCGTCAGAACCGCGAATTTTCAGAATTATTTTAGTTTTTTGAAAATAGAAAAAAATCTAATTATACGGCCGAAACCGCTATGGGCTTAATCGATGGGGAATAATTTTGCCCACATTTTGGTGAAAGTTTTATGAAATTATCTCCCATAGTAATCGAGAAATTGAGGTTTGAAGTTTTGACTTTAAGGGGAGATAACTCAAAAACAAATTCGAAATTCAAAAATCTGGTCAGTGCATTTCTAAGTTTGGTCATACTGTACAATCCCTGAAAGTTTCATGAAAATCGGTTCATTAATAAGTTCAGAAATGGATGTACAAAATCGTCCAAATAATAATAATAATCCGGATAATAACAATAGGTCTTCAGACTTTCGTCTTGAAGACCTAAAAAAATCTCCCATAGTAATCGAGAAATTGATGTTTGAAGTTTTGACTTTAAGGGGAGATAACTCAAAAACAAATTCGAAATTCAAAAATCTAGTCGGTGCATTTCTAAGTTTGGTCATACTGTACAATCCCTGAAAGTTTCATGAAAATCGGTTCATTAATAAGTTCAGAAATGGATGTACAAAATCGTCCAAATAATAATAATAATCCGGATAATAACAATAGGTCTTCAGACTTTCGTCTTGAAGACCTAACTAGGATTGACGCGTCAATACTTAGGTCTTCAAGACTTCCTGTTTGACCTTCACACAGTGTTTGACCTTCACATGACTTTTTGTCTAAGAAGTCTTGTTTATCATCCTACAAAGATGTATGTTTTGTTTTGATAACTCAAATGGTAATGGAATGGTATTGAAAACACTGAAGTTTGAAGATTTTTAGACCCCTACTCCATGTTGGTCCTTCTAGCTCCTTAACTATCAACATTTTTATGATAAAGTACAACATAGCAAAGGTTGTGCTTGGAATGGCTCATGTGCAAATTTAATCAATTTAATGATATCATTCTTAGTAAAGAAACTGTGGAACTTTGAAATGTGCTAAAAATGAGAATTTTCCAAAAATCGCAATATTCAAGGACAGGTCATGGACCAACAAAAAATTATCATGACTTGTTGATATTTTTTTCTGTCTACTCATTACATCTGCTTTACAAAACATCAATGATAACATTTCTATCTGTAACAGTTTTTAAACTAAAATTCTAAAAGTAAAATAACCCTCGAAAAATGTTAAAATCGGCGAAAAATGTAACAAATCTTGTTATGTCCACTTATTTCCTTTAATATCAACTTTTATATAATAATGACCCGTTGTGAACTTGTTCAACAATCATTGTAGAACAGAATGCATCAGACAGATTTAATTTTTGACATTTCCTAACCGAGTAGTGTCCCTTTGAACGTGTCGCATAAAAATTCTTTATTTCAAAAGATCATTTTTGAAAGTGTAGTAGTTTAAAAACCGCTAAATATTGATACGTGATATGACCTATTTATGTGCAGCAACATCTCAGCTTTTAAATGAGCCATAACATGCGTCTGTATGTACTACCGTTACCGAGGAGAAGATTTTCAAAGTCGCGTACCGTCAGAACCGCTAAATTTCGCCAAAATGTCAGTTTTTCGAAAATTGAAAAAAATCTATTTATACGGCCGAAAACCGCTATGAACTTAATCGATGGGGAATGTTGTTGCCCACATTTTGGTGAAAGTTTCATGCGATTATCTCCCATAGTTACTGAGAAATCGAGGTTTGAAGTTTTTTCCTTTAAGGGGAGATAACTCAAAAACGAAATTGAAATTCAAAAATCGCCCACGTTATTCCATAATTTAGGACTAAAGGTTCAATCCCTGAAAATTTCATGAAATTCGGACCATCCGCTAAATTTCGCCAAAATGTCAGTTTTTCGTAAATAGAAAAAAATCGATTTATACGGCCGAAAACTGCTATGAACTTAATCGATGAAGAATGTTGTTGCCCACATTTTGGTGAAAGTTTCATGCGATTATCTCCCATAGTTACTGAGAAATCGAGGTTTGAAGTTTTTTTCCTTTAAGGGGAGATAACTCAAAAACGAAATTGAAATTCAAAAATCGCCCACGTTATTCCATAATTTAGGACTAAAGGTTCAATCCCTGAAAATTTCATGAAATTCAGACCATCCGCTAAATTTCGCCAAAATGTCAGTTTTTCGTAAATAGAAAAACATCTATTTATACGGCCGAAAACCGCTATGAACTTAATCGATGAAGAATGTTGTTGCCCACATTTTGGTGAAAGTTTCATGCGATTATCTCCCATAGTTACTGAGAAATCGAGATTTGAAGTTTTTTCCTTTAAGGGGAGATAACTCAAAAACGAAATTGAAATTCAAAAATCGCCCACGTTATTCCATAATTTAGGACTAAAGGTTCAATCCCTGAAAATTTCATGAAATTCGGACCATCCGCTAAATTTCGCCAAAATGTCAGTTTTTCGTAAATAGAAAAAAATCTATTTATACGGCCGAAAACCGCTATGAACTTAATCGATGAAGAATGTTGTTGCCCACATTTTGGTGAAAGTTTCATGCGATTATCTCCCATAGTTACTGAGAAATCGAGGTTTGAAGTTTTTTCCTTTAAGGGGAGATAACTCAAAAACGAAATTGAAATTCAAAAATCGCCCGCGTTATTCCATAATTTAGGACTAAAGGTACAATCCCTGAAATTTTCATGAAATTCGGACCATCCGCTAAATTTCGCCAAAATGTCAGTTTTTCGTAAATAGAAAAAAATCTATTTATACGGCCGAAAACCGCTATGAACTTAATCGATGAAGAATGTTGTTGCCCACATTTTGGTGAAAGTTTCATGCGATTTTCTCCCATAGTTACTGAGAAATCGAGGTTTGAAGTTTTTTCCTTTAAGGGGAGATAACTCAAAAACGAAATTGAAATTCAAAAATCGCCCGCGTTATTCCATAATTTAGGACTAAAGGTACAATCCCTGAAATTTTCATGAAATTCGGACCATCCGCTAAATTTCGCCAAAATGTCAGTTTTTCGTAAATAGAAAAAAATCTATTTATACGGCCGAAAACCGCTATGAACTTAATCGATGAAGAATGTTGTTGCCCACATTTTGGTGAAAGTTTCATGCGATTTTCTCCCATAGTTACTGAGAAATCGAGGTTTGAAGTTTTTTCCTTTAAGGGGAGATAACTCAAAAACGAAATTGAAATTCAAAAATCGCCCGCGTTATTCCATAATTTAGGACTAAAGGTACAATCCCTGAAATTTTCATGAAATTCGGACCATCCGTTTGTGCTGTAGCTCTGACAGAAAATCGGTACAAATAATAATAATAAGAACTAGGATTGACACGTCAATACTTAGGTCTTCAAGACTTCCTGTTTGACCTTCACACAGTGTTTGACCTTCACATGACTTTTTGTCTAAGAAGTCTTGTTTATCATCCTACAAAGATGTATGTTTTGTTTTGATAACTCAAATGGTAATGGAATGGTATTGAAAACACTGAAGTTTGAAGATTTTTAGACCCCTACTCCATGTTGGTCCTTCTAGCTCCTTAACTATCAACATTTTTATGATAAAGTACAACATAGCAAAGGTTGTGCTTGGAATGGCTCATGTGCAAATTTAATCAATTTAATGATATCATTCTTAGTAAAGAAACTGTGGAACTTTGAAATGTGCTAAAAATGAGAATTTTCCAAAAATCGCAATATTCAAGGACAGGTCATGGACCAACAAAAAATTATCATGACTTGTTGATATTTTTTTCTGTCTACTCATTACATCTGCTTTACAAAACATCAATGATAACATTTCTATCTGTAACAGTTTTTAAACTAAAATTCTAAAAGTAAAATAACCCTCGAAAAATGTTAAAATCGGCGAAAAATGTAACAAATCTTTTTATGTCCACTTATTTCCTTTAATATCAACTTTTATATAATAATGACCCGTTGTGAACTTGTTCAACAATCATTGTAGAACAGAATGCATCAGACAGATTTAATTTTTGACATTTCCTAACCGAGTAGTGTCCCTTTGAACGTGTCGCATAAAAATTCTTTATTTCAAAAGATCATTTTTGAAAGTGTAGTAGTTTAAAAACCGCTAAATATTGATACGTGATATGACCTATTTATGTGCAGCAACATCTCAGCTTTTAAATGAGCCATAACATGCGTCTGTATGTACTACCGTTACCGAGGAGAAGATTTTCAAAGTCGCGTACCGTCAGAACCGCTAAATTTCGCCAAAATGTCAGTTTTTCGAAAATAGAAAAAAATCTATTTATATGGCCGAAAACCGCTATGAATTTAATCGATGGGGAATGTTGTTGCCCACATTTTGGTGAATGTTTCATGCAATTATCTCCCATAGTTACTGAGAAATCGAGGTTTGAAGTTTTTTCCTTTAAGGGGAGATAACTCAAAAACGAAATTGAAATTCAAAAATCGCCCGCGTTATTCCATAATTAAGGACTAAAGGTACAATCTCTGAAAATTTCATGAAATTCGGACCTTCCGTTTGTGCTGTAGCTTTGACAGAAAATCGGTACAAATAATAATAATAACTAGGATTGACGCGTCAATACTTAGGTCTTCAAGATTCCTCTTTGACCTTCACAAAGTGTTTGACCTTCACATGACTTTTTGTCTAAGAGGTTAACAGTAGCTCATAAATTATCAAAATGACAAAATTTCACTTGATATTCAGTGTTAAAGACTTTTTATAAAAATTCATCATGGTGGCCAATGTCAGCTATGACACCATTCTTCAGAGAATATTATTCCTAGTAGCAGAAAAAAATTTGGTTAAATTATCTCTCACCGTTTTCGAGATACATGTGATTTAACGTTGTAATGTAAAGAAAACACTGAAATTTGAACATTTTTTACCCCTACTCCATTATGGTCCTTCTATCTCCTTAACTACCAACATTTTTATGATAAAGTGCAACATAGCCAAAGTTGTGCTTGGAATAGCGCATGTGAAACTACAATCAATTTAAAGATATATTTCATAATAAAGAAACTGTGGACCTTTAAAATATGCCAAAAATGAGGATTTTCAAAAAATTTCAATATTCAAGGGCCGGTCATGGACAGAAAAAACATTAATCATGACTTGTTGACATTTTTTTCTGTCTAATCATTACATCTGCTTCACAAAACATCAACGATAAAATTTCTATCTGTAACAGTTTTGAATCTAAAATTCTCAAAGTAAAATAACCCTAAAAAAATGTTAAAATCGCCGAAAAATGAAAAACAACTCTTTATGTCCACATATTTCCTTTAATATCAACTTTTATATAATAATGACCTGTAGTGAACTTGTTCACCTATCATTGTAGAACAGAATACATCAAACAGATTTCATTTTTGACATTTCCTTACAGAGTGGTGCCCCTTTGAACGTAACACGAAAAATGACACTTCAAAAAAATGTCGAACTCCAAGGGCAGATAACTCGAGTAACAGGTCAAAAATTAAAAATTCGCGGTATTCACGTTTTTACACACTCATTAAGCTTTCTAACGAGCTATCACACTAGACTGTATGTATTGCAGTTAGGGAGGAGAAGATTTTCAAAGACGCATACCATCAGAACCGCGAAATTTCAGAAATTTTTTAGTTTTTTGAAAATAGAAAAAAATCTAATTATACGGCCGAAAACCGCTATGGGCTTAATCGATGAGGAATGTTGTTGCCCACATTTTGGTGAAAGTTTTTTGAAATTATCTCCCTTAGTTACCGAGAAATCGAGGTTTGCAGTTTTTTCGTTTAAGGGGAGATAACTCAAAAACAAATTCGAAATTCAAAAATCGCCCATGACATTCACTAATTTGGGTCAAACTCTACAATCCCTGAAAGTTTCATGAAAATCGGCTGGTCAATAAGATCAGAAATCTTGACAGAAAAAACGTCCAAATAATAATAATAATAATAATAATAATAATAATAATAATAATCCGGATAATAACAATAGGTCTTCTAGACTTTGTCTTGAAGACCTAAAGGGAGGAGAAGATTTTCAAAGACGCATACCATCAGAACCGCGAAATTTCCGAAATTTTTTAGTTTTTTGAAAATAGAAAAAAATCTAATTATACGGCCGAAAAACGCTATGGGCTTAATCGATGAGGAATGTTGTTGCCCACATTTTGGTGAAAGTTTTTTGAAATTATCTCCCTTAGTTACCGAGAAATCGAGGTTTGCAGTTTTTTCGTTTAAGGGGAGATAACTCAAAAACAAATTCGAAATTCAAAAATCGCCCATGACATTCACTAATTTGGGTCAAACTCTACAATCCCTGAAAGTTTCATGAAAATCGGCTGGTCAATAAGATCAGAAATCTTGACAGAAAAAACGTCCAAATAATAATAATAATAATAATAATAACTAGGACTGCCACGGCAGTACTTAGGTCTTCAAGATTCCTGTTTGACCTTCACATACTGTTTGACCTTCACATGCATGTTTGACCTTGACATGAATGTTTGTTAAAGAGGGTTCAAACATACCCAGCAAAACACCACTTTTTAAAAAGTTCTATGGTCTGGTTTTTGAGTTATCTGCCCTTGAAGTTGGCGATTTTGTGATTTTGGTCAACTTTGAAAGGTCACAGCAACAAAAGTATAAACGTTAGGACTTTAAAAAACATAAGTTTTACTCTACAATACTTCAGCTACATTCAGTATGAATGTCAGCCCTCTAGTGCAAGTATCTTCAGAGAAGAAGATTGTCAAAGGTGGGTGGGGTCGGAAACGGTCGAAAATGCACTAAAAGCAAGATGGCGGCCGAACCACGTGACCTACGAATTTGTCATGATTTCGTTTTTTCCATTATTTTTTATTGCGCATCTTTTAAAAAAAATTCAAGTCTCTAAGTGCATTTTGAAAAAAAAATCAATGTTAAAATTTCGATTTTGGATTCGAACTGGACCCTTAATGTACAAGTCGATTTGGCCTAAAAGCTTAGCACGTCGATTCCAGGGTAAGGGCTATCTGCATGCCAAGTTTGGACGAATTTGGAGCAGCCGTTTGAGCTGCAGCTCGTTCACAAAAAAAGTACAAATAATAATAATAAGAAACTTGAAGAAATCGGATAAAAACAATAGGTCTTCAGACATTCGTCTTGAAGACCTAATAATAATAACTAGGATTGACGCGTCAATACTTAGGTCTTCAAGATTCCTCTTTGACCTTCACACAGTGTTTGACCTTCACATGACTTTTTGTCTAAGACGTAAACAGTAGCTAATACATTATCAAAATGACCAAATTCCACTTGACATTTAGTGTTAAAGACTTTTCAGAAAAATTCATCATGGTGGCCAATGTCAGCTATGACACCATTCTTCAGAGAATATTATTCCTAGTAGCAGAAAAAAATTTGGTTAAATTATTTCTCACCGTTTTCGAAATACATGTGATTTAACATTGTAATGTAAAGAAAACACTGAAATTTGAAGATTATTTTACCCCTACTCCATGTTGGTCCTTCTATCTCCTTAACTATCAAAATTGTTATGATAAGGTACAACATAGCAAAAGTTGTGCTTGGAATGGCGTATGTGAAAATATTATCAATTAAAAGATATCTTTATTAATAAAGAAACTGTGGAACCTTGAAATGTGCTAAAAATGAGGATTTTCCCAAAATCGCAATATTCAAGGACCGGTCATGGACAACAAAATTTTTATCATCACTTGTTGATATTTTTTTCCGTCTACTCATTACATCTGCTTCACAAAACATCAATGATAAAATTTCTATCTGTAACAGTTTTGAAACTAAAATTCTCAAAGTAAAATAACCCTTGAAAAATGTTAAAATCGGCGAAAAATGTAAAGAATCTCTTTATGTCCACATATTTCCTTTAATATCAACTTTTATATAATAATGACCTGTAGTTAACTTGTTCATCTATCATTGAAGAACAGAATGCATCGAACAGATTTCATTTTTGACATTTCCTTACAGAGTGGTGCCCCTTTGAACGTAACACGAAAAATGACACTTCAAAAAAATGTCGAAATCCAAGGGCAGATAACTCGAGTAACAGGTCAAAAATTAAAAATTCGCTGTATTCACGTTTTCACACACTCATTAAGCTTTCCAACGAGCTATCACACTAGTCTGTATGTATTGCAGTTAGTGAGGAGAAGATTTTCAAAGACGCATACTGTCATAACCGCGAAATTTCTGATTTTTTTTAGTTTTTTGAAAATAGAAAAAAATCTATTTATACGGCCGAAAACCGCTATGGGCTTAATCGATGTGGATTGTTGTTGCCCACATTTTGGTGAAAGTTTCATGCAATTATCTCCCATAGTTACCGAGAAATTGAGGTTTGAAGTTTTGACTTTAAGGGGAGATAACTCAAAAACAAAATCGAAATTCAAAAATCGGGCTCGACATTCCATAAATGAGGTCATACTATACAATCCCTGAAAGTTTCATAAAAATCGGCTTGTCAATAAGGTCAGAAATTACGACAGAAAAAACGTCCAAATAATAATAATAATAACTAGGATTGACGCGTCAATACTTAGGTCTTCAGATTCCTCTTTGACCTTCACATACTGTTTGACCTTCACATGACTTTTTGTCTAAGAGGTAAACAGTAGCTAATACATTATCAAAATGACCAAATTCCACTTGATATTCAGTGTTAAAGACTTTTCAGAAAAATTCATCATGGTGGCCAATGTCAGCTATGACATCATTCTTCAGAGAATATTATTCCTAGTAGCAGAAAAAAATTTGGTTAAATTATCTCCCACCGTTTTCGAGATACATGTGATTTAACGTTGTAAAGTAAAGAAAACACTGAAATTTGAAGATTTTTTTACCCCTACTCCATGTTGGTCCTTCTATCTCCTTAACTATCAAAATTTTTATGATAAAGTACACATAGCAAAAGTTGTGCTTGGAATGGCGTATGAGAAAACACAATCAATTAAAAGATATCTTTATTAATAAAGAAACTGTGGAACCTTGAAATGTGCTAAAAATGAGGATTTTCCCAAAATCGCAATATTCAAGGACTGGTCATGGACAGAATTTTTTTTATCATCACTTGTTGATATTTTTTCCCGTCTACTCATTATATCTGCTTCACGAAACATCAATGTTAAAATTTATTTCTGTAACAGTTTTGAAACTAAAATTCTCAAAGTAAAATAACCCTCGAAAAATGTTAAAATCGCCGAAAAATGTAAAAAATCTGTTTATGTCCACATATTTCCTTTAATATCAACTTTTATATAATAATGATCTGTAGTGAACTTGTTCATCTATCATTGTAGAACAGAATGCATCAAACAGATTTCATTTTTGACATTTCCTTACAGAGTGGTGCCCCTTTGAACGTAACACGAAAAATGACCCTTTAAAAAAATGTCGAATTTCAAGGGCAGATAACGCGAGTCACAGTTCGAAATTTGAAGTTTCGGCAAATGCACGTTCTTACACACTGATTAGGCTTTCCAACGAGCTATCACACTAGTCTGTATATATTGCCGTTAGTGAGAAGAAGATTTTCAAAGACGCGTACCGTCTGAACCGCGAAATTTCAGAAAATTTTCAGTTTTTCGAAAATAGCAAAAAAACTATTTATACGGCCGAACACCGCTATGGGCTTAATCGATGAAGAATGTTGTTGCCCACATTTTGGTGAAAGTTTTATGCAATTTTCTCCCATAGTTACTGAGAAATCGAGGTTTGAAGTTTTTTCCTTTAAGGGGAGATAACTCAAAAACGAAATTAAAATTCAAAAATCGCCCGCAAATTTCAAGGGCAGATAACGCGAGTCACAGTTCGAAATTTGAAGTTTCGGCAAATGCACGTTCTTACACACTGATTAGGCTTTCCAACGAGCTATCACACTAGTCTGTATATATTGCCGTTAGTGAGAAGAAGATTTTCAAAGACGCGTACCGTCTGAACCGCGAAATTTCAGAAAATTTTCAGTTTTTCGAAAATAGCAAAAAAACTATTTATACGGCCGAACACCGCTATGGGCTTAATCGATGAAGAATGTTGTTGCCCACATTTTGGTGAAAGTTTTATGCAATTTTCTCCCATAGTTACTGAGAAATCGAGGTTTGAAGTTTTTTCCTTTAAGGGGAGATAACTCAAAAACGAAATTAAAATTCAAAAATCGCCCGCAAATTTCAAGGGCAGATAACGCGAGTCACAGTTCGAAATTTGAAGTTTCGGCAAATGCACGTTCTTACACACTGATTAGGCTTTCCAACGAGCTATCACACTAGTCTGTATATATTGCCGTTAGTGAGAAGAAGATTTTCAAAGACGCGTACCGTCTGAACCGCGAAATTTCAGAAAATTTTCAGTTTTTCGAAAATAGCAAAAAAACTATTTATACGGCCGAACACCGCTATGGGCTTAATCGATGAAGAATGTTGTTGCCCACATTTTGGTGAAAGTTTTATGCAATTTTCTCCCATAGTTACTGAGAAATCGAGGTTTGAAGTTTTTTCCTTTAAGGGGAGATAACTCAAAAACGAAATTAAAATTCAAAAATCGCCCGCGTTATTCTATAATTTAGGACTAAAGGTACAATCCCTGAAAATTTCATGAAATTCGGACCACCCGTTTGTGCTGTAGCTCTGACAGAAAATCGGTACAAATAATAAGAAGAATAATAATAATCCGGATAATAACAATAGGTCTTTGACTTTCGTCTGAAGACCTAATAATCCGGATAATAACAATAGGTCTTCTAGACTCTGTCTTGAAGACCTAATAATAATCCGGATAATAACAATAGGTCTTCTAGACTTTGTCTTGAAGACCTAACTAGGATTGACGCGTCAATACTTAGGTCTTCAAGACTTCTGTTTGACCTTCACACAGTGTTTGACCTTCACATGACTTTTTGTCTTAAGAGGTAAACAGTAACTAATACATTATCAAAATGACCAAATTCCACTTGATATTCAGTGTTAAAGACTTTTCAGAAAAATTCATCATGGTGGCCAATGTCAGGTATGACACCATTTTTCAGAGAATATTATTCCTAGTAGCAGAAAAAAATTTGGTTAAATTATCTCTCACCGTTTTCGAGATACATGTGATTTAACGTTGTAATGTTAAGAAAACACTGAAATTTGAAGATTTTTTTACCCCTACACCATGTTGGTCCTTCTAGTTCCTTAACTACCAACATTTTTATGATAAAGTGCAACATAGCCAAAGTTGTGCTTGGAATAGCGCATGTGAAACTACAATCAATTTAAAGATATCTTTCATAATAAAGAAACTGTGGACCTTTAAAATATGCCAAAAATGAGGATTTTCAAAAAATTTCAATATTCAAGGGCCGGTCATGGACAGAAAAATTTAATCATGACTTGTTGACATTTTTTTCTGTCTAATCATTACATCTGCTTCACAAAACATCAACGATAAAATTTCTATCTGTAACAGTTTTGAATCTAAAATTCTCAAAGTAAAATAACCCTAAAAAAATGTTAAAATCGCCGAAAAATGAAAAACAACTCTTTATGTCCACATATTTCCTTTAATATCAACTTTTATATAATAATGACCTGTAGTGGACTTGTTCACCTATCATTGTAGAACAGAATACATCAAACAGATTTCATTTTTGACATTTCCTTACAGAGTGGTGCCCCTTTGAACGTAACACGAAAAATGACACTTCAAAAAAATGTCGAATTCCAAGGGCAGATAACTCGAGTAACAGGTCAAAAATTAAAAATTCGCGGTATTCACGTTTTTACACACTCATTAAGCTTTCTAACGAGCTATCACACTAGTCTGTATGTATTGCAGTTAGTGAGAAGAAGATTTTCAAAGACGCGTACCGTGAGAACCGCGAAATTTCAGAAAATTTTAAGTTTTTCGAAAATAGAAAAAAATCTATTTATACGGCCGAAAACCGCTATGGGCTACATCGATGAGGAATGTTGTTGCCCACATTTTGGTGAAAGTTTTTTGAAATTATCTCCCTTAGTTACCGAGAAATCGAGGTTTGCAGTTTTTTCGTTTAAGGGGAGATTACTCAAAAACAAATTCGAAATTCAAAAATCGCCCATGTCATTCACTAATTTGGGTCAAACTCTGCAATCCCTGAAAGTTTCATGAAAATCAGCTTGTCAATAAGGTCAGAAATCTTGACAGAAAAAACGTCCAAATAATAATAATAATAATCCGGATAATAACAATAGGTCTTCCAGACGTAGTCTTGAAGACCTAAAAGACCTAATAACTAGGATTGACGCGTCAATACTTAGGTCTTCAAGATTCCTCTTTGACCTTCACACAGTGTTTGACCTTCACATGACTTTTTGTCTAAGAGGTAAAGAGTAACTAATATATTATCAAAATGACCAAATTCCACTTGATATTCAGTGTTTAAGACCTTTCAGAAAAATTCATCATGTTGGCCAATGTCAGCTATGACATCATTCTTCAGAGAATATTATTCCTAGAAGCAGAACAAAATTGGTTGAATTATCTGTCACCGTTTTCGAAATACATGTGATTTAACGCTGTAATGTAAAGTTGACTGTTTCAGACCCCTGTATAATGTAATGAAATCTAACACTTGAACTATTGATATTTTACTGATAAGGTATATCAGAAACAATGTTGGTCTTGTTTATCCATATACAAAGATGTTTGTTTTGTTTTGATAACTTAAATAGTAAGGGAGTAATGAACTTTGGAACTTTATTGAAAACACTGAAATGTGAAGATTTTTAGACCCCTAATCCATGTTGGTCCCTCTAGCTCCTTAACTATTAAAAAGTGCAACATAGCAAAAGTTGTGCTTGGAATAGCGCATGTAAAAATACAATCAATTTAAAGATATCTTTCTTAATAAAGAAACTGTGGAACTTTGAAATGTGCCAAAATGAGGATTTAAAAAAAATCGCAATATTCAAGGACAGGTCATGGACAGAACAAAATTAATCATGACTTGTTGATATTTTTTTCGGTCTACTCATTACATCTCCTTCACAAAACATCAATGATAAAATTTCTATCTGTAACAGTTTTGAAACTAAAATTCTCAAAGTAAAATAACCCTCGAAAAATGTTAAAATCGTCGAAAAATGTAAAAAATCTCTTTATGTCCACATATTTCCTTTAATATCAACTTTTATATAATAATGACCTGTAGTGAACTCGTTCACCTATCATTGTAGAACAGAATGCATCAAACAGATTTCATTTTTGACATTTCCTTACAGAGTGGTGCCCCTTTGAACGTAACACGAAAAATGACACTTCAAAAAAATGTCGAACTCCAAGGGCAGATAACTCGAGTAACAGGTCAAAAATTAAAAATTAGCGGTATTCACGTTTTTACACACTCATTAAGCTTTCCAACGAGCTATGACACTGGTCTGTATGTATTGCAGTTAGTGAGAAGAAGATTTTGAAAGACGCGTACTGTCAGAACCGCGAAATTTCAGAAAATGTTCAGTTTTTCGAAAATTGCAAAAAATCTATTTATACGGCCGAAAACCGCTATGGGCTACATCGATAAGGAATGTTGTTGCCCACATTTTGGTGAAAGTTTTTTGAAATTATCTCCCTTAGTTACCGAGAAATCGAGGTTTGCAGTTTTTTCGTTTAAGGGGAGATAACTCAAAAACAAATTCGAAATTCAAAAAACGCCCATGTCATTCACTAATTTGGGTCAAACTCTACAATCCCTGAAAGTTTCATGAAAATCGGCTTGTCAATAAGGTCAGAAATCTTGACAGAAAAAACGCCCAAATAATAATAATAATCCGGATAATAACAATAGGTCTTCCAGACGTAGTCTTGAAGACCTAATAATCCGGATAATAACAATAGGTCTTCAGACTTTCGTCTTGAAGACCTAATAATAATAAGAAAAATAATCCGGATAATAACAATAGGTCTTAATAATAATAAGAAAAATAATCCGGATAATAACAATAGGTCTTCAGACTTTCGTCTTGAAGACCTAAAAACTAGGACTGCCGCGGCAGTACTTAGGTCTTCAAGACTTCCTGTTTGACCTTCACGCACTGTTTGACCTTCACATGACTTTTTGTCTAAGAGGTTAAGAGTAACTAATACATTATCAAAATGACCAAATTCCACTTGATATTGAGTGTTTAAGACTTTTTAGAAAAATTCATCATGGTGGCCAATGTCAGCTATGACACCATTCTTCAGAGAATATTATTCCTAGTAGCAGAAAAAAATTTGGTTAAATTATCTCTCACCGTTTTCGAGATACATGTGATTTAACGTTGTAATGTAAAGAAAACACTGAAATTTGAAGATTTTTTTACCCCTACTCCATGTTGGTCCTTCTATCTCCTTAACTATCAACATTTTTATGATAATGTACATCATAGCAAAAGTTGTGCTTGGAATGAGGCATGTGAAAATACAATCAATTTTATGATATCTTTCTTAATAAAGAAACTGTGGAACCTTGAAATGTGCTAAAAATGAGGATTTTCCCAAAATCGCAATATTCAAGGACCGGTCATGGACAGAATTTTTTTTATCATCACTTGTTGATATTTTTTTGCGTCTACTCATTACATCTGCTTCACAAAACATCAATAAAAAAATTTCTATCTGAAACAGTTTTGAAACTAAAATTCTCAAAGTAAAATAACCCTTGAAAAATGTTAAAATCACCGAAAAATGTAAGAAATCTTTTTATGTCCACATATTTCCTTTAATATCAACTTTTATATAATAATGACCTGTAGTGAACTTGTTCATCTATCATTGTAGAACAGTATGCATCAAACAGATTTCATTTTTGACATTTCCTTACAGAGTGGTGCCCCTTTGAACGTAACACGAAAAATGACACTTCAAAAAAATGTCGAACTCCAAGGGCAGATAACTCGAGTAACAGGTCAAAAATTAAAAATTCGCGGTATGCACGTTTTTACACACTCATTAAGCTTTCTAACGAGCTATCACACTAGTCTGTATGTATTGCAGTTAGGGAGGAGAAGATTTTCAAAGACGCATACCATCAGAACCGCGAAATTTCAGAAAATTTTAAGTTTTTCGAAAATAGAAAAAAATCTATTTATACGGCCGAAAACCGCTATGGGCTACATCGATGAGGAATGTTGTTGCCCACATTTTGGTGAAAGTTTTTTGAAATTATCTCCCTTAGTTACCGAGAAATCGAGGTTTGCAGTTTTTTCGTTTAAGGGGAGATAACTCAAAAACAAATTCGAAATTCAAAAATCGCCCATGTCATTCACTAATTTGGGTCAAACTCTACAATCCCTGAAAGTTTCATGAAAATCGGCTTGTCAATAAGGTCAGAAATCTTGACAGAAAAAACGTCCAAATAATAATAATAATAAATATAGCCGCAAGCGGCGACAACAGGATTCAGCCGTAAATCTAACATATTCGTCATAAAGATAGTAATGTTAGCAATCATTCCTGAAAGTTTCATGAAAATCCCGTGAAGCAATAAGCTATAGCAGCATTGGAAAGTATCACTTACATTATTCTGTCGGAGCTGACCCCATGTTAGGAAAATGTGTCATGGCGGCCGGAAATGACTGTTCGCGAGCGATTTTATTCTTTTATCGTAAAGACCTTGCCAATTTCTAACTCTCATGCAAAAATCATAAACTTCTATTTTCTGGTTTTCTAGTTATCTGCCCTTGAATTTTGCGATTTTAACATTTTGGTCAACTTTGAAAATTCACAGCAAGAAAAGTATAAACGTACGGACTTTGTAGAAGTCACATTAAGAAGTACAATGCTTCAGCTACATTTAGTATAAATTTCAGCTCTCTAGTGCAAATATCTTCAGAGAAGAAGATTTTCAAAGATGGTAGGGGTCAGAAATGGTAAAAAATGCACTAAAAGCAAGATGGCGGCCAAACCACGTGACCTACGAATTTTCCATGATTTCGTTTTTTGCAGCATTTTTGATTGCACATGTTTTAAAAAAAAATTCAAGTCTCTAAGTGCATTTTGAAAAAAAAGCCCATGTTAATTTTTCGAACTTGGATTCGACCTAGACCTTAAAGTTGTCGACCGATTTTGCCCAAAAGCTTACTGTGGCTTCTCCTTAATAAGGTGCATCAGCATTCCAAAGTTCACTGTCCTAGCCTCAGCCGTTTTGGCTAAAATTGGGCCACTAATTCGCTGGAATACCGCCGTATGCAAGGTCAAAGTTCAACTCTGCCACTGCCTGACCCACATAGCCCACACGAGAGAGCATTACTGCTGGCTAAATTTTAGAAACGAAACTCATTCACTGCGCGAAAACTATGCTACCTACATGTGTCTCCTAGTAGACTTTTTTGCTTGAAATTTCATTGCGCTTCGTTTGGTATAACTTTTATGTCTCTACGACCATTTTGATTTTTTTGACTTATCTTACGTAATTTGACACGTCCTTGGCGGCCGGAAATGGCTGTTCGCGAGCGATTTTATTCTTTTATCTTAGAGACCTTGCTAATGTCTAACTCTCATGCAAAAATCATTAAATTCTACGGTCGGGTTATTGAC
This sequence comes from Steromphala cineraria, assembly GCA_916613615.1. NCBI lineage: Eukaryota > Metazoa > Mollusca > Gastropoda > Trochida > Trochidae > Steromphala > Steromphala cineraria. The sequence goes on from OU744723.1 coordinate 5,398,735, forward strand.
CTATCTGCCCTTGAAATTTGCGATTTCTAGATTTTGGTCAACTTTGAAAGGTCACAGCCAAAAAAGTATTAAGGTTAAGTCTTTAAAAATTCGGAATTCAAGAGAACAATACTTCAACTACATTCAGTATGAATTTGAGCTCTGTAGTGGAAGTATCTTCAGAGGAGAAGATTGTCAAAGTAGGGTGGGGTCGGAAATTGCCAAAAATGCACTAAAACCAAGATGGCGGCCAAACCACGTGACCTACGAATTTGCCATGATTTCGTTTTTTTCATTATTTTTTATTGCGCATCTTTAAAAAAAAAATGAGGTCTCTAAGTGCATTTTGAAAAAAATTCCCATGTTAAAATTTCAAACTTTACGCCTACATAGGCGAAAAATGACTGAGCCGATTTGGCCCAAAAGCTTAACGGCGCGATTCCAGGGTAAGGACTACACGTCTGTAAAATTTGGTTGCATTTGCTTGTGCCGTTTTGGCTAAAAACTGGTCCAAAGTTTCGTGGAATAAAAATAATAATAAAACACGCCAATAACAATAAGGATTCAGCCTGAAAGGCTGAATCCTTAACTAGGATTGACGCGTCAATTCTTAGGTCTTCAAGACTTCTGTTTGACCTTCACACAGTGTTTGACCTTCACATGACTTTTTGTCTTAAGAGGTAAACAGTAACTAATACATTATCAAAATGACCAAATTCCACTTGATATTCAGTGTTAAAGACTTTTCAGAAAAATTCATCATGGTCGCCAATGTCAGGTACAAATGTCAGGTATGACACCATTTTTCAGAGAATATTATTCCTAGTAGCAGAAAAAAATTTGGTTAAATTATCTCTCACCGTTTTCGAGATACATGTGATTTAACGTTGTAATGTTAAGAAAACACTGAAATTTGAAGATTTTTTTACCCCTACACCATGTTGGTCCTTCTATCTCCTTAACTACCAACATTTTTATGATAAAGTGCAACATAGCTAAAGTTGTGCTTGGAATAGCGCATGTGAAACTACAATCAATTTAAAGATATCTTTCATAATAAAGAAACTGTGGACCTTTAAAATATGCCAAAAATGAGGATTTTCAAAAAATTTCAATATTCAAGGGCCGGTCATGGACAGAAAAAAAATTAATCATGACTTGTTGACATTTTTTTCTGTCTAATCATTACATCTGCTTCACAAAACATCAACGATAAAATTTCTATCTGTAACAGTTTTGAATCTAAAATTCTCAAAGTAAAATAACCCTTAAAAAATGTTAAAATCGCCGAAAAATGAAAAACAACTCTTTATGTCCACATATTTCCTTTAATATCAACTTTTATATAATAATGACCTGTAGTGAACTTGTTCACCTATCATTGTAGAACAGAATACATCAAACAGATTTCATTTTTGACATTTCCTTACAGAGTGGTGCCCCTTTGAACGTAACACGAAAAATGACACTTCAAAAAAAAGTCGAAATCCAAGGGCAGATAACTCGAGTAACAGGTCAAAAATTAAAAATTCGCGGTATGCACGTTTTTACACACTCATTAAGCTTTCCAACGAGCTATGACACTGGTCTGTATGTATTGCAGTTAGTGAGAAGAAGATTTTCAAAGACGCGTACCGTCAGAACCGCGAAATTTCAGAATTTTTTTAGTTTTTTGAAAATAGAAAAAAATCTAATTATACGGCCGAAAACCGCTATTGGCTTTATCGATGGGGAATGTTGTTGCCGACATTTTGGTGAAAGTTTTATGAAATTATCTCCAAAAGTAACTGAGAAATTGAGGTTTGAAGTTTTGACTTTAAGGGGAGATAACTCAAAAACGAAAGCGAAATTCAAAAATCGCCATGGTCATTCACTAAGTTGAGGAACAAGCTACATTCCCTGAAAGTTTCATGAAAATCGGCTTGTCAATAAGGTCAGAAATGTTGACCGAAAAAACGTCCAAATAATAATAATAATAATCCGGATAATAACAATAGGTCTTCAGACTTTCGTCTTGAAGACCTAACTAGGATTGACGCGTCAATACTTAGGTCTTCAGATTCCTCTTTGACCTTCACATACTGTTTGACCTTCACATGACTTTTTGTCTAAGAGGTAAACAGTAGCTAATACATTATCAAAATGACCAAATTCCACTTGATATTCAGTGTTAAAGACTTTTCAGAAAAAATCATCATGGTGGCCAATGTCAGCTATGACATTATTCTTCAGAGAATATTATTCCTAGTAGCAGAAAAAAATTTGGTTAAATTATCTCCCACCGTTTTCGAGATACATGTGATTTAACGTTGTAAAGTAAAGAAAACACTGAAATTTGAAGATTCTTTTACCCCTACTCCATGTTGGTCCTTCTATCTCCTTAACTATCAAAATTTTTATGATAAAGTACAACATAGCAAAAGTTGTGCTTGGAATGGCGTATAAGAAAACACAATCAATTAAAAGATATGTTTATTAATAAAGAAACTGTGGAACCTTGAAATGTGCTAAAAATGAGGATTTTCCCAAAATCGCAATATTCAAGGACTGGTCATGGACAGAATTTTGTTTATCATCACTTGTTGATATTTTTTTCCGTCTACTCATTACATCTGCTTCACAAAACATCAATGTTAAAATTTATATCTGTAACAGTTTTGAAACTAAAATTCTCAAAGTAAAATAACCCTCGAAAAATGTTAAAATCGCCGAAAAATGTAAAAAATCTGTTTATGTCCACATATTTCCTTTAATATCAACTTTTATATAATAATGACCTGTAGTGAACTTGTTCATCTATCATTGTAGAACAGAATGCATCAAACAGATTTCATTTTTGACATTTCCTTACAAAGTGGTGCCCCTTTGAACGTAACACGAAAAATGACCCTTTAAAAAAATGTCGAATTTCAAGGGCAGATAACGCGAGTCACAGTTCGAAATTTGAAGTTTCGGCAAATGCACGTTCTTACACACTGATTAGGCTTTCCAACGAGCTATCACACTAGTCTGTATATATTGCCGTTAGTGAGAAGAAGATTTTCAAAGACGCGTACCGTCTGAACCGCGAAATTTCAGAAAATTTTCAGTTTTTCGAAAATAGCAAAAAAACTATTTATACGGCCGAACACCGCTATGGGCTTAATCGATGAAGAATGTTGTTGCCCACATTTTGGTGAAAGTTTTATGCAATTTTCTCCCATAGTTACTGAGAAATCGAGGTTTGAAGTTTTTTCCTTTAAGGGGAGATAACTCAAAAACGAAATTAAAATTTAAAAATCGCCCGCGTTATTCTATAATTTAGGACTAAAGGTACAATCCCTGAAAATTTCATGAAATTCGGACCATCCGTTTGTGCTGTAGCTCTGACAGAAAATCGGTACAAATAATAAGAAGAATAATAATAATAAATATAGCCGCAAGCGGCGACAACAGGATTCAGCCGTAAATCTAACATATTCGTCATAAAGATAGTAATGTTAGCAATCATTCCTGAAAGTTTCATGAAAATCCCGTGAAGCAATAAGCTATAGCAGCATTGGAAAGTATCATTTACATTATTCTGTCGGAGCTGACCCCATGTTAGGAAAATGTGTCATGGCGGCCGGAAATGACTGTTCGCGAGCGATTTTATTCTTTTATCGTAAAGACCTTGCCAATGTCTAACTCTCATGCAAAAATCATAAACTTCTATTGTCTGGTTTTCGAGTTATCTGCCCTTGAATTTTGCGATTTTAACATTTTGGTCAACTTTGAAAATTCACAGCAAGAAAAGTATAAACGTTAGGATTTTGTAGAAGTCACATTAAGAAGTACAATGCTTCAGCTACATTGAGTATAAAATTTCAGCTCTCTAGTGCAAATATCTTCAGAGAAGAAGATTTTCAAAGATGGTAGGGGTCAGAAATGGTAAAAAATGCACTAAAAGCAAGATGGCGGCCAAACCACGTGACCTACGAATTTTCCATGATTTCGTTTTTTGCAGCATTTTTGATTGCACATGTTTTAAAAAAGAATTCAAGTCTCTAAGTGCATTTTGAAAAAAAAGCCCATGTTAATTTTTCGAACTTGGATTCGACCTAGACCTTAAAGTTGTCCACCGATTTTGCCCAAAAGCTTATTGTGGCTTCTCCTTAATAAGGTGCATCAGCATTCCAAAGTTCACTGTCCTAGCCTCAGCCGTTTTTGCTAAAATCGGGCCACTAATTCGCTGGAATACCGCCGTATGCAAGGTCAAAGTTCAACTCTGCCACTGCCTGACCCACATAGCCCACACGAGAGAGCATTACTGCTGGCTAAATTTTAGAAACGAAACTCATTCACTGCGCGAAAACTATGCTACCTACATGTGTCTCATAGTAGACTTTTTTGCTTGAAATTTCATTGCGCTTCGTTTGGTATAACTTTTATGTCTCTACGACCATTTTGATTTTTTTGACTTATCTTACGTAATTTGACACGTCCTTGGCGGCCGGATATGACTGTTCGCGAGCGATTTTATTCTTTTATCTTAGAGACCTTGCTAATGTCTAACTCTCATGCAAAAATCATTAAATTCTACTGTCGGGTTATTGACCTATCTGCCCTTGAAATTTGCGATTTCTAGATTTTGGTCAACTTTGAAAGGTCACAGCCAAAAAAGTATTAAGGTTAAGTCTTTAAAAATTCGGAATTCAAGAGAACAATACTTCAACTACATTCAGTATGAATTTGAGCTCTGTAGTGGAAGTATCTTCAGAGGAGAAGATTGTCAAAATAGGGTGGGGTCTGAAATTGCCAAAAATGCACTAAAACCAATATGGCGGCCAAACCACGTGACCTACGAATTTGCCATGATTTCGTTTTTTTCATTATTTTTTATTGCGCATCTTTAAAAAAAAAATCAGGTCTCTAAGTGCATTTTGAAAAAAATTCCCATGTTAAAATTTCAAACTTTACGCCTACATAGGCGAAAAATGACTGAGCCGATTTGGCCCAAAAGCTTAACGGCGCGATTCCAGGGTAAGGAATACACGTCTGTAAAATTTGGTTGCATTTGCTTGTGCCGTTTTGGCTAAAAACTGGTCCAAAGTTTCGTGGAATAAAAATAATAATAAAACACGCCAATAACAATAAGGATTCAGCCTGAAAGGCTGAATCCTTAAATATAGCCGCAAGCGGCGACAACAGGATTCAGCCGTAAATCTAACATATTCGTCATAAAGATAGTAATGTTAGCAATCATTCCTGAAAGTTTCATGAAAATCCCGTGAAGCAATAAGCTATAGCAGCATTGGAAAGTATCATTTACATTATTCTGTCGGAGCTGACCCCATGTTAGGAAAATGTGTCATGGCGGCCGGAAATGACTGTTCGCGAGCGATTTTATTCTTTTATCGTAAAGACCTTGCCAATGTCTAACTCTCATGCAAAAATCATAAACTTCTATTGTCTGGTTTTCGAGTTATCTGCCCTTGAATTTTGCGATTTTAACATTTTGGTCAACTTTGAAAATTCACAGCAAGAAAAGTATAAACGTTAGGACTTTGTAGAAGTCACATTAAGAAGTACAATGCTTCAGCTACATTGAGTATAAATTTCAGCTCTCTAGTGCAAATATCTTCAGAGAAGAAGATTTTCAAAGATGGTAGGGGTCAGAAATGGTAAAAAATGCACTAAAAGCAAGATGGCGGCCAAACCACGTGACCTACGAATTTTCCATGATTTCGTTTTTTGCAGCATTTTTGATTGCACATGTTTTAAAAAAAAATTCAAGTCTCTAAGTGCATTTTGAAAAAAAAGCCCATGTTAATTTTTCGAACTTGGAATCGACCTAGACCTTAAAGTTGTCGACCGATTTTGCCCAAAAGCTTATTGTGGCTTCTCCTTTATAAGGTGCATCAGCATTCCAAAGTTCACTGTCCTAGCCTCAGCCGTTTTGACTAAAATCGGGCCACTAATTCGCTGGAATACCGCCGTATGCAAGGTCAAAGTTCAACTCTGCCACTGCCTGACCCACATAGCCCACACGAGAGAGCATTACTGCTGGCTAAATTTTAGAAACGAAACTCATTCACTGCGCGAAAACTATGCTACCTACATGTGTCTCATAGTAGACTTTTTTGCTTGAAATTTCATTGCGCTTCGTTTGGTATAACTTTTATGTCTCTACGACCATTTTGATTGTTTTGACTTATCTTACGTAATTTGACACGTCCTTGGCGGCCGGAAATGACTGTTCGCGAGCGATTTTATTCTTTTATCTTAGAGACCTTGCTAATGTCTAACTCTCATGCAAAAATCATTAAATTCTACGGTCGGGTTATTGACCTATCTGCCCCTGAAATTTGCGATTTCTAGATTTTGGTCAACTTTGAAAGGTCACAGCCAAAAAAGTATTAAGGTTAAGTCTTTAAAAATTCGGAATTCATGAGAACAATACTTCAACTACATTCAGTATGAATTTGAGCTCTGTAGTGGAAAAATCTTCAGAGGAGAAGATTGTCAAAGTAGGGTGGGGTCTGAAATTGCCAAAAATGCACTAAAACCAAGATGGCGGCCAAACCACGTGACCTACGAATTTGCCATGATTTCGTTTTTTTCATTATTTTTTATTGCGCATCTTTAAAAAAAAAATCAGGTCTCTAAGTGCATTTTAAAAAAAAATCCTATGTTAAAATTTCAAACTTTACGCCTACATAGGCGAAAAATGACTGAGCCGATTTGGCCCAAAAGCTTAACGGCGCGATTCCAGGGTAAGGACTACACGTCTGTAAAATTTGGTTGCATTTGCTTGTGCCGTTTTGGCTAAAAACTGGTCCAAAGTTTCGTGGAATAAAAATAATAATAAAACACGCCAATAACAATAAGGATTCAGCCTGAAAGGCTGAATCCTTAATAATAATCCGGATAATAACAATAGGTCTTTGACTTTCGTCTGAAGACCTAAATATAGTCGCAAAGCGACGACAAACGGATTCAGCGATGTATGGTGATGATATGTATGACAAATATATGCAATGCATGTATGTATGAAGTCAATAGTTCGTTCAGACGAATTTTAAAAGTCACGATTTCAGTATTACCAAGGCCAAAAAGACTCTGTCAATTGCAAACGTAAATGTCATATTGAACTAGGACTGCCGCGGCAGTACTTAGCTCTTCAAGACATCCTGTTTGACCTTCACAGAGTGTTTGACCTTCACATGACGTATTTTTCTGAGATTTAAAAAGTAACTAATACATTATCAAAATGACCAGATTTCACTTGATACTCAACGTTTAGGCCTGTGTTTGTGTATGTACTTTGATATACATTAATTTCAAATTCGAATCCAAAATCAATTTGCATAAAAATATATATTTCATGCCATTTAACTGTAATGTGACCAAAATATGTTCTACCTAAGCAAAAAAATAACAAGTTAGATCTGCAAAAGTTTGTTGGCACAAGCGGGACTTGAACCCTAAAAGTTAGCATCTTGGTTTCAAAGGCCAAGGCTTTTCCCACTGGACCAGCGAGTCGGCTGTGATTTGAATGGAATTTTAGCACTAAGACTTTGGATTCACGAAGGCAAAACAAACAATCTCGCATCCGAGAATGAATTCATTGTATGGAGGGGTGCTTTTCAGCGTTTTGAGCTGTTTGATGTGTTGTTTGAGGTCAGAGCGTGCTTTTTGACCATTTGGAGCTCCTTGGTGTGTTGTTCTAGGTCGAAAATACGATGTCTAGCGAGGCTAGCGCTGTTCTGAGTTCAGAGAACGTTGTAGCGACGTCTTCCGGTGTCCCGTGGCCGTATGCACGGATTTAGTGACCAAAATCGAATGTACATGACTGGACAGCGTGTTTGCATGAAATGTCTACAAGCACAAAGTGTAGAACATGCGGCCGGGAGGAAATGCATATTTCAAAGTTCAGGAGGACGACAGGCATTTTGGAAAAGAGAGTTAATCGAGGACGTCACACCCTTGCGAGGGGAATCTGCCGAGCATTTAGGCAGGAATCAGGACGGCCTCCCTTTATCTAATGACCAAGAGCCCAAGAGCTGATAGTGGCCGTCATTATGCCCTTTTCAATTAAGGGAAGGTACACTTGCTTGTACCTACCTACGCACCCACCTGTGCCTTTGGTCTTGAAACTAAATCTTGACCACAAAGGGTATCAAAGTGTATGAGACGCACTTAGACAATTTATTGTCAGTCCCGAACTAAGAGTTTAATTGACAATGTGATCTATCAGTGTAAAGTTTTTCTATTTTTTCCCTCAAATTAACCGACGGCACTCACCGTGCAGCATTCCTATCTGCCGAACCATTAGAGACATTTCAAAATTGATTTTACCATTGTTTAGAGGAGAGATTTGTCTTTATTTGCATACATTATTTTTTTATGAGCATGAAAAAGTAAAGAAATGGTGAGCGATGCGACATCTGCCGCAAATATCAAGCTTTATCTAAAGAAATAGATAATTAAGCTTATGAGACATTTACTGTGAACAATTTTATAATGAAGTACTACACAAAAGGTTTTTGTCTTCAACAAGCGTAGCCATCGATGTAAAGTATGTTTTCCTAGTGTTTTATTGCCAATGAAGTACAATTTTTCAATCATTCTTATATGAGAATAATTCAAAACGCAATTAGGATTGACCACATTTAAATGCTCCGAATTTCAATGTTAATGTTTAATCTAATTTTGATGAGATTTATCGCAGATTGTATGATCTTTTGGCTTTCTAATGATATATGGAACAATGGTTTGTCTCCTGTCACTGATGAGTAACGATTTTTTAAACATACCTATATCGTTTGCATTCAAAACGAAAGCAGAATTGACAATATTCAAAGGTCCGTAACTCAATGTAAAACAAATATAGAAATTTACTGTCAAATTTTAATTTTTTTTATAGACTTTTGGCTTTCATATGATGTATAGAACAAAGCGTTATCGTACGCCGTTGATTCGCTACAATATTTCTAACATACCCACCAAAACACCAAATGTCAAAAATGCAAAGTTTGACCTCTGACCCTGACCGGAAATGACTGTTCGCGAGCGATTTTATTCTTTTATCTTAGAGACCTTGCTAATGTCTAACTCTCATGCAAAAATCATTAAATTCTACGGTCGGGTTATTGACCTATCTGCCCTTGAAATTTGCGATTTCTAGATTTTGGTCAACTTTGAAAGGTCACAGCCAAAAAAGTATTAAGGTTAAGTCTTTAAAAATTCGGAATTCAAGAGAAAAATACTTCAACTACATTCAGTATGAATTTGAGCTCTGTAGTGGAAGTATCCTCAGAGGAGAAGATTGTCAAAGATGGGTGGGGTCGGAAATTGCCAAAAATGCACTAAAAGCAAGATGGCGGCCAAACCACGTGACCTACGAATTTGCCATGATTTCGTTTTTTTCATTATTTTTTATTGCGCATCTTTAAAAAAAAAAATCAGGTCTCTAAATGCATTTTGAAAAAAATTCCCATGTTAAAATTTCAAACTTTACGCCTACATAGGCGAAAAATGACTGAGCCGATTTGGCCCAAAAGCTTAACGGCGCGATTCCAGGGTAAGGCCTACACGTCTGTAAAATTTGGTTGCATTTGCTTGTGCCGTTTTGGCTAAAAACTGGTCCAAAGTTTCGTGGAATAAAAATAATAATAAAACACGCCAATAACAATAAGGATTCAGCCTGAAAGGCTGAATCCTTAATAATAATCCTGATAATAACAATAGGTCTTCCAGACGTAGTCTTGAAGACCTAATAACTAGGACTGCCGCGGCAGTACTTAGGTCTTCAAGACTTCCTGTTTGACCTTCAAACACTGTTTGACCGTCACGTGACTTTTTGTCTAAGAGGTAAACAGTAACTGATACATTATCATAAATGACCATATTTCACTTGATATTCAATGTTTAAGCCTTTACAGAAAATACATCATGGCTGCAAACATGAATCATCTCAGGTTATACAGTCTTGTTGCTGCCTAATGATAAAGAAAAACATTTCCTAGTGTTTTATTGCCAATGAACTACAATTTTTCAACCATTCTTATACCAGAATCATTCAAAAGGAAAATAAGATTGACCACATTTAAATTCTCCAAACTCAATGTAAATGTTTAATCTAATTTTAATGAGATTTATCAACGACAGTATGTTCTTTTGACTTTCATTTGATATATAGATTTAGTATTTATCATGTGTCGATTAACAAGGTTTTTTCAAACATAATCACTAAAACACCTGTTTTCCGAAAATGCAAACTTTGACCCTTCCTCGTGACCGGAAGTGACTGTTCGCGAGCGATTTTATTCTTTAATCTTGAAGACCTAGCTAATGTCTAGCTCTCATTCAAAAATCATGAAGTTCTAAGGTCTGGTTTTTGAGTTATCTGCCCTAAGATTGACCACATTTAAATTCTCCAAAGTCAATGTAAATGTTTAATCTAATTTTAATGAGATTTATCAACGACAGTATGTTCTTTTGACTTTCATTTGATATATAGATTAAGTATTTATCATGTGTCGTTGATCAACAAGGATTTTTCAAACATAATCACTAAAACACCTGTTTTCCAAAATGCAAACTTTGACCCTTCCTCGTGACCGGAAGTGACTGTTCGCGAGCGATTGTATTCTTTAATCTTGAAGACCTAGCTAATGTCTAGCTCTCATTCAAAAATCATGAAGTTCTAAGGTCTGGTTTTTGAGTTATCTGCCCTTGAAGTTGGCGATTTTTAGATTTTGGTCATCTTTGACGGGGCACAGCACAAAAAGCATTTAAGTTAGAACCTTAAAAAACATAAGCTATAAACTACAATGCTTCAGCTACATTCAGTATAAATTTCAGGTCTGTAGTGCAAGTATCTTCAGAGGAGAAGATTGTGAAAGGCGGGTGGGGTCGGAAACGGTGAAAGTTGCACTAAAAGCAAGATGGCGGCCAAACCACGTGACCTACGAATTTGTCCTGATTTACTTTTTTTTCATTATTTTTGATTGCGCTTCTTTTAAAAAAAATTTCAAGTCTCTAAGTGCATTTTGAAAAAAAAATCAATGTTAAATTTTCGATTTTGGAATCGAACTGGACCTTTAATGTACGAGTCGATTTTGCCCAAAAGCTTAGCACGTCGATTCCAGGGTAAGATCTATCAGCATGCCAAGTTTCAGCGAATTTGGAGCAGCCGTTTGAGCTGTTGTTGATTCACAAAAAAAGTACAAATAATTAAAAAAAAAAAAAAAAACTTGAAGAAATCGGATAATAACAATAGGTCTTCCAGACTTTGTCTTGAAGACCTAATAACTAGGACTGCCGCGGCAGTACTTAGGTCTTCAAGACTTCCTGTTTGACCTTCCAACACTGTTTGACCTTCACATTACTTTTTGTCTAAGAGGTAAACATTAACTTAAACATTATGAAAATGACCATATTTCACTTGATATTCAACGTTTAAGCCTTATCAGAAAATTCAACTTGGCTGCAAAGATGAATACGAGTCGATTTTGCCCAAAAGCTTCGCATGTCGATTCCAGGGTAAGATCTATCAGCAAGCCAAGTTTCAAGGAATTTGGAGCAGCCGTTTGGGCTGCAGCTCGTTCACAAAAAAAGTACAAATAATAATAAGGAAAAAAAGAACTTGAAGAAATCGGATAAAAACAATAGGTCTTCCAGACTTTGTCTTGAAGACCTAATAATAATAATAATCCGGATAATAACAATAGGTCTTCAGACTTTCGTCTTGAAGACCTACTAATCCGGATAATAACAATAGGTCTTCAGACTTTCGTCTTGAAGACCAAATAAAAGTTCCCCCAAACGTGCAGTCTCTATATACTGTATACTCAAGCATGACAAATGTGCTTTTGATTACCTAATTTTACAGAATCATGACACAACACAATCCACTATAAAATTAGCTCAGCTAAGACATTTAGTAAATATTTAAATATCAAGAAAAAAATTCAAAAAGGAAAGATTGGGGCATCATAGTATGAACACACTTCTAGAAATAGTAGGGTATCCTGACCCAGTGAATGCCAGGATACCCTAAGCGTTAAAAGAGGTTTAATGAATAGGAAACCCTAGGCGTTAAATGTTGTTTAATGACCAGGATACATGGAATTTCATGTACGGTGGAAATCCAGAATATGCCAGGAAACTCCATTAAACGTTAGGAAATTTTCTTTCTTATCTATCATATAAATCTTATATTTTCTTACCTGGGTTAAAATAAGGTTGACAAAGTAAAAGTGTAAAATATTATTTAATCGAAGAACTCATTGCAGTAAAAGAACTAAATAGCTTTTCTATGTCCATACACCTATTAGTTCCTTACTGGATGAAGGAATAATGCCATATGAACCCTACATATTTTTATTTCACAAAATGAACAAGCCACAGGCATTGAAATGACATGAACCCATCAATAGAAGCATCTTCTCTTATCAAAGCTAAATCATTTTATACTTGGTTATGATGGTTAAGTATCATAACGTCTGCGATAATTCAATGTCAAACAAATGTGGATGTAAAACTTGAACATAAAATACTTTATGACATGTATGAAATCCCATAAGAATGCACAGAAACTATCGAGTCATCAAAACCAATTTGACCAAATGACCAAACTGCATTAGGTTTAAAAATCTAACCTTTCCAGAGAATGTTTCTACAGGATTAAGAACAGAAATATGGAATCATGTTAATCCATCATCGTGATATTACAAATTTGTTCTTTGTTGTTGTTGTAGACCTTTATCTATGAAGTGCCTTTTCAACAATGGTTATTTAAGATCTGGTGTTGTAGTCGCCGACTTGGGTCCATGCCTTAGTTGTTTTAGATCTGGTGTTGTAGTTCAACGTCCTCTTTCACCATGTGGTGATGTCGCTGACGTGGGGTCTATGCCTTAGTTATTTTAGATCTGGTGTAAGTGTAGTTGAAAAGTTAAAACCATTTCATTGGTTCAAGCTCAACCTCTATGATTTCATTCGATAATGTGATATGAATCCAAAAGACAGACACGTGACATGTACACAAGTAGGTTGAGGGCTGGCTGTCTGATGATGGAGTGAAGGAGGGCTGTGGGTTTGCTTTTCAAATTTGTCGTTTCTGTTTGGCATCTAGTAACCTGTTGATTTCGAAGATATTTACTCCTTGCTTGATGGAAGTATGCCAGTGAGTGCGATGTTGAGCTTTGGTTTCCTATGTTGCTGGGTTTAAGTTGCAGGATTTAAGCATTGCCTTCAAGGTATCTTTGTATCACTTCCGCTGTCCTCTGTGAGACCTCTTTCCATTCAACAGTTCCCGAAAGAGGAGTTGCTTCGGGAGATGTTCGTCGGTCATGCGGCAAACATGGCCCGCCTAGCGCAACTGTGACAGCTTCAGCGTAGCATGGATAGTGCTCATTCCTTTTCTGGCCAGAAACTCAGTATCTGGCACTTTGTCCTGTCACTTGATGTTTAGGAGCTTCCTGAGACATCGCGTGTGGAAAGCATTGAGCTGCTTTGCATGACGACTGTAGATGGTCCATGAGGCGCAGGCATATAGGAGGAAGGGTAGAACAACAGCGCTGTACACCTGTAGCTTCGTCTTGAGTGTTATGCCTCTTCTGTCCCACACATTTTTGCGAAGCCTACCAAAAGCAGCACTTGCCCGTGCAATCCTGTAGTTCACCTCCTCGTCGACATTGGCCGTGCGAGACAGGGTGCTGCCTAGATACCTGAACTTCTCAGCTGCGACAAGCTTTTCTCCATTGACCAGAATGTTGGGTTCGATGTATGTTCGGCAGGGATAACAAAGGCGTGACTAACTTATGATACAATTTTTATTTACAATTCTATTTACACAGTTACATATTATTGCATGTTTTTTTTCTTCTAATTTACTAATGTTCACATATTTGCTTACTCTTTTATACTTGTTTTTCTAACTCTAAGTTTGAACAAGTGTCTAATTTTAAAAGCTAATCATTGAGAAGAAAAGATTACATCCTGTCAGGACAGAATGTTAGGCCTAAGTGACAAGTCAAAGCATTCATGCAAAGATGGCGGCGTTTAGTTTTCCGCGAAGCAGGGTGCGTTCGGGCGTGCTGCTCATCGAACGAAAACATGTTCAAACATCAAGGAAATTTACATAATCTTCTGACCAATGTACATTGAGCCAGGGGCCGGTTGATACAATGCCTCTGTTTTCTTAGTGCTGATAGTGAGCCCAAAGTTATTACAGGCTGTTGCGAAACAGTCCATGTTCTTCTGCATTTCTGTTTCCTCATGGGCATTTAAAGAGCAATCGTTAGCGAAAAGCAGGTCACAGACGGTTGTACATGTGGTTTTGGTTTTTGCTTGCAGTCTGCGTAGATTGAAGAGACTGGAAAGGGATCCGAGTATGAACCGTCATCTTGGACCCGGGCTTGCATCCTGTCATGGAATTGTCTTACGATGTTGATGAATGTGTCCGGGCAACCATACTTTGACATAATTTTCCATAGTCCATCACAGCTAACTGTGTTGAACACCTTCGTCAGGTCTACAAAGGTAGAGTACAGGCCAACGTTGTGTTCCAGGCACTTTTCTTGCATTTGCCGAGCAGCAAATATCATGTCCACTGTACTGCGTCCACTCCTAAATCTAACATTGGCTTTCAGGTAGCAGGCCTTGTTCAAGGTGTTTTTGAGGCAATTGAGGAGGATCCTGGCCAGAATTTTCCCATTGATAGAGAGCAGTGAAATACCTCGATGCTTCTTGCAGTCCTGCCTATTGCCTTTGTTCTTGTAGAGATGTACAATGCATCTTTGAATTCTTGAGGTAGAGCGCCCTGCTGCCACATGTTCTCAAAGAGATCAGCTAGAGTGCTTATCATGAGTGAGCCGCCTGCTGCATACCATACACTTCTGCTGAAATGGCATCACTGCCTGGTGCTTTACCACTGGAAGGCTAGCTGATGGCCGTAGCGACCTCTGTTGCGGATGGTGGGTCGTCAAGGGAGTGGTTGAGGGGGACTTGTGGTAGACATTCAATGGCTGCCTCATTGATGTCAGATGGATGGTTGAGAACACCATTGAAGTGTTCTGCCCAGTGTTCAAGCATTTTTTCTTTGTCCATGATCAAGCTGCTGCCATCCACACTAAGGACTGGCGAGGATCCAGAGGATTAGGGCCCATAGATTGTTCTTTGAGCACTATAGAAGTTCTTGCAGTCATTTCTGCCAGCGAATGCTTGTATCTCTTCGGCCTTGTTGTTCATCCATGTATCCTGCACTTGCCTCAGATGAAGTTGAATGGAGGATTTAGCTTTCTTGAAGGCTGCCTAACAGGATGCTGAATTTGGGTTATTGAGGAGGGCTTTGTGTAGCAGGTGTTTCTCACTGATCATGTTTTGAATGTGCTTGTCATTCACATCAAACCAGTCCTTGTGTTTCCGGACAGTAGGGCCTAACATGCTGAAAGCTGTGTCATAGACAGAGTCTCTGAAAGCGTTCCAGTCCTCGTCTGTGTCGCCTGTTTGTTCCAGTAGGAACAGTTTGCCTGACAGTTCTTCAATGAGTGTCTGCTTGGTGTCAGGGATGGAGAACTTCCCAATTTCCAGTTTCTTTGGTGGCTTGATGCCCTGAGGCCTCCTGGGTGATTTGATGCTGTTGTTGAGTTTGGAGATGAGGAGTCTGTGGTCAGTCCAACAGTCCGCACCACATGCTGCCTTGGTGATTCGTACCTCCTGTTGGTCTTCGTGTCTGACAATGACGTAATCAAGCAAGTGCCAGTGTTTGGAGCGTGGATGCATCCAAGTCCTTATTCTGC
This sequence comes from Steromphala cineraria, assembly GCA_916613615.1. Lineage (NCBI taxonomy): Eukaryota > Metazoa > Mollusca > Gastropoda > Trochida > Trochidae > Steromphala > Steromphala cineraria. The sequence goes on from OU744723.1 coordinate 5,414,481, forward strand.
GTTTCAGGAGGTTAAAGACAGTGTTTGTGATGAGGAGGTTGTTTCGAGCAAATCTCGAGCAGCAAGGAGCCGTTGCTGCTGCAGTTGCCAATGACGTTTTTCCCCAGAACTCCAATCCAGGAATTGTGATCATTGCCGACTCTGGCATTGAAGTCGCCCAGGATAATGAGTTTATCTTTCCTTGGTGTTGTAGAGATGGCCAAGTTCAGGTCCTCGTAGAACTTTTCTTTGATAATGTCTGGGTTCGTCATTTTGGAGCATATACAGTGATTAAGGTGGCATAGCGCCTTACCGTCATCAGCCGATCGTTTATACCTTTTGGGGGAGATGCTAGTTTGTTGAGTTAAGTTGCCTTGATTGCGAAGCCTACTCCTGCCTCTCGTCGCTCTGTTTTTGCTCTACCCATCCGTATATCCAGAACATATATCCAGCACCGATCTCTGTGATTTGACCTTCGCCTGCTAGGCGTGTTTCACTCAGAGCTACATTCTGAGTGCCATATCTGTTCAGCTCTCTGGCAACAAGAGCGGTTCTCCTTCCTGGCCTTTGAGAGCCAGCCCTATCAAGGAGTGTGCACACATTCCATGCGCCTTCGGTGATTGGTATCACCATCCTTTTGTTATACCCTCGACCAACGGTCCGGGGTATCTAGTAATACCAACGATTCCGTGTCTGTGTCTGTCTGTCTGTCTGTCTGTCCGACCTATTATCCGATTAATTTCAAATTCTGCACATGTCTTCTACCCTACTTGGAGGGGTGCAGTGCGAAGTTACAGCAAATTGTGTTAATATTTGAATTTTTTACAATTTTTTACAAATTTCCATGTTTTGAACTTAGTCATTTTCCAATATCAAATTTTTGCCTACCTATTACGGGGAAAACATTTCATCTGATTCTTTTCACATTTTGCATGTGTCCTCTTCCCTACTAGGTGCACTGTAGTGCCAAATCAAAACTAAAATTGATAAGTGTTTTTTGTGGGTTTTATTTTTACAAAGTTCCATTTTTTTATTAGTCATTTTTCTCAATTCCTCTTTGGGGGTCAAATGCTGTGCAAGAGTTGTCAACATTGAAAGTAAAAAATAGTTTGGTTAGTCAGGGATGCACGGTCGAGGGTATTAGTGAGCCACGCTCACTTTTTTGCTTCTTTCTGTGGTTCTTACTGCATTTAAGGGACTCCTGCCAACTGCGGTATGCTATCCAGAGGTGATGATACAGACAATGTTTGGGTCACCTTTTCTAGACTGTTCCTTATGCTTTGAAGGAAAGCAGTTCATTCCTGAACAGGGCTGCTTAGTCACTTGGGTTGCTACTTCAGCATTGTCTCGGTCACTTGACGACGACCATATGGTCCAAGCCGCCTACGTGTAGGGTTGTGACTACGACTGCCAGTGCAGTCCACACCTGTCGCTTTGCCACTTGCCTGTCACCGCAGGACTTTTACAGGTGGAGTGAAGTCATGACTTGTGCAGTTGGTTGGATTATAGTGATAAAGGGTTGTGCAGCGCCGTCCTCACTCTCTCGTCTGAGGACATCTGGGTCCAGTGGCACGACGTGTCGAGACAACTGGAGATGAGTCAGGTGCAGTGGATGGCCTGGAAATGGTTAGCTCCACATCAAGCCCTGGACGCTCCACAGCGTGTGCTGAAGTCGCCTTTCCGCCCGTTGATCCGCAAGGAATTCCTCGGCGTGGTCCGCTGGAGCGATGGTTGATGTACATCAAGGCATGTCCACACAGCGGTGGGCCTGCATGTAGCATCTCTCGAAGTAGCAATGGACCCATTTGATATATGTACTTGGCTTGAATAAAACTTTACTGAGCCGTCGGATATCTAAGATATGGAGATAAAAATATTTCAAAATATTTGTATATAAAATGAACAATTTAAAGGTATCTTTACACGTCAAAAATGATCGTTAGGTGAAACTACTTCCCTTCAGCTACATCATAGTAGGTTGACACGCTGGGGGCACGCTTCAGTGACCACAGGTTCTGTCCGCCGGGGCTATTTGGGCAGTGAATTTTAAAAGCCATATTTAGGTAGGTTACCGTTTGATTTCGAAAATTCAAAGTTGACTCTTATTCAAATTGCAAGCCCCTTTTTTATATATCCCGAATGTGGTCTAATGTTGCTAATTAGGCAGTTTGAAAAGTTGTATTTAAGCAGGTTACCATCCGATTTCGAAAATATATTTCCAATTGCAAGCTCCTTTTTATATATCAAATAAGTAACCATAGACAACTTCAGTCCACCTGATTACGATTTCCAATACATAAAATGAAGTAACTATGATTTGTTCCTGAATGTTTTGAAATGTGAATTTTATTTGAAAATCTGAATTTTGTAAATGTTATAGCTCCGAGCAAAAAAAATGAGACATTTCTTAAAAATAGTTTTTTGGTTGTCGCATCGCGTTTTCTAACCTGACCTGATGATAGTGTGCACCAACTACATTATTACTACTCGGCATTATTCCTGTCATTGGGTTGGGTCACGTGATTACGTCGTACATATGTAGCAGACCACTTCCTAGTTACCGACGTCATGACACAAAAAAAAGACAAAGTAGACTTCTCGCTTTTTATTTAGGTGAGTGCATTTCAATTTATGAACTGAGAAAATTAACAGGACTCCCAAGAAGTACCATTTACCGGATTATCGCAAGATTCCAAGCTACCGGAACGTCGAACGAAAGCACGGATCGGGACGTCCGAGAAAAATGGATGGAAATGACCGTCGGAGACTGGCACAATTGGTCGCGGTGCATCCAGCATGGTCTGCAAAACTTATTGCTGAGTGGGCTAATGCACTTGGAAGTAATAAAGTGTCTGAATGGACTGTCAGAAGAAATCTAAAGCAATCAGGAATAACTAAGAAAGTTCCCAAGAAGATTATTGATGAGGAATATATGGATGACAACTTCTTTGTACATTGTATTCGACGTTCGACACAGATTCTTGTGTCGTTGTCAAGCAGGGGAAGAGTAATGGGGAAGGGGGGCATATATATAGGTATATAGTACAAAGCACAGTGAAAAACAATAAAACATGTACAAAGAAGTTGTCATCCATATATTCCTCATCATTATTGTCATTCCAACTTCTAAAATGCCTCTCAAAGAAGTTTCCCGTTTATGACGAAAGATCATATTGAGAAAAGACGAGCATGGTGTGAAAGAAATCGGAACACTGACTTTTCGAATGTGATATTCATGGACGAATCGAAGTTCCAATTTTTCAGGATAACAAGAAAACGTTTAAAACAAGAAAAAATGTGCCCAAAGTTCTCACCGTCAGTAATGGTTTGGGTGGGATCGGAAAATTAGGAATAAGGCCGTTAATGGAAAGTTAATGGAAATTCAAGGTCGCATTGATTCAGCTAAGTACTGTAACATTATACAAGAGGGACTGTTAGATTCGTGCATTAGGGAAAGTGGCATTCCTTTAGTGCTCCAGCAGGACAATGCACGTTTGCACACGTCCGTGCATACCCGTAGGTGGATGCGTGTACATGATGTTACGGTAATGGATTTTCCAGCCGCTTCAACAGACTTAAACTCAATTGAAAATGTCTGGCAGATTGTGAAGGACGAAGTTGAAAAGTTAGAACCAAAAGACATAAACAGATGGAAGAGCATCATTCAGCAAACATGGGCAAGTCTACCTCAGAAACTAATAGAGAATCTCTCTATGCCGCGACGTATTGCGCAGTGTCTGGAAAGAAATTTGGCTGTTACAGACTATTGACTGAGATCATTAGTTTTCTGAACAATCTAAGATTATCTGTACCAAATATCAGGCTGCTGCTACAAATATTTAATTAAAACTATTGAATCAAAGTTGTCCCATATTTTTTGCTCGGAGGTTTTTTAAAAATTCAAACAATCGATCTGGTAACTATAAGATAGCCTTTATAGCTTGAGTAACTATAAACATTTCTACTTTTTCTTAAACAGAACATAAATTGTATCTCCACTCAGATTGTGATATAAAAATGTAGACAAATATATATTCATTATCCTGAGTGAATTTAATTTTGGTTTCAAGCATGTTTTCCACAAATACAAAAAAGTAATGTGATGCTCTCATAACTTATATTGTTCATATAGTAATATAAACAGTGCTTTTTAACATTTAGTTGAAGGTAATCCTGTTAGTTTTTGGGTAAACAAAAGTCAACCTCCTTATTTATACTTGCGTATGATTATTACATGATATTAACACTTCCATCTGTATCAGTAACATTTTTGTTCTAGATTTAAAACTTTGAAAAGAATTATTTTTTGAATTTTGTCTCTGCAAAAAATACCCTGATAGGTGATTTTTTTTAAGAGGCGGCAGCCTCTCGCTATAAACAGACTCTTTAACATTTATTTAGTTTTGAAGCGACAGCGTCTCGCTAGAGAAACAGGCTCTTTAACATTTATTTAGTTTTGAAGTGGCAGCCTCTTGCTAGAGAAACAGGCTCTTTAACATTTATTTAGTGTTGAAGTGGCAGCCTCTGGCTAAAGAAACAGGATCTTTAACATTTATTTAGTTTTGAAGCGGCAGCCTCTTTCTAGAGAAATTGCCTCTTAAACATTTATTTAGTTTTGAAGTGGCAGCGTCGCTAGAGAAAAAGGCTCTTTAACATTTATTTAGTTTTGAAGCGGCAGCCTCTTGCTAGAGAAACAGGCTCTTAAACATTGCCTCTTAAACATTTATTTAGTTTTGAAGTGGCAGCGTCGCTAGAGAAAAAGGCTCTTTAACATTTATTTAGTTTTGAAGCGGCAGCCTCTTGCTAGAGAAACAGGCTCTTTAACATTTATTTACTTTAGAAACGGCATCCTCTCGCTAGAGAAACAGGCTCTTTAACATTTATTTAGTTTTGAAATGGCAGCCTCTCGCTATAGAAACAGGCTCTTTTAACATTTATTTAGTTTTGAAGTGGCAGCGTCTCGCTAGAGAAACATGCTCTTTAACATATATTTAGTTTTGAAGCGGAAGCCTCTCGCTATTGAAAAAAAGCTCTTTAACATACAGTTTAGAAGTGGCAACCTCACGCTAGAGAAACAGGCTCTTTAACATTTAGTTTAGAAACGGCAGCCTCTTGCTATAGGGCAATTCCAGCTCAATTCGACCAAAGCTTCCCAGTTGATGACACCGATTTTTTCCATTTTCACACCAAACAGAGTACATATATAGGTCATTACAAAAACAAAATAATTTTCGGATATTCGTATTGGTTTTGCCGTAAGGGTTGTTTAATTGTGGTACCTATCGTAATTCTATCAAATATACCACTTGCAGAAAACTGTTCGCAAAAAAATAAAAACTGCCTGATCATTGTTATTTTTTTGTATATTGGTTGTTGATATAATTCTGAAGCAGCATGTGTTTTCAGTTTGCAGATATTAAGGAAATACCCTGAGTTACGCTAATTTCAAATTCGGTCATATTTTAAGTGATTTCTCGGTTTGGTCAATTTTCAAAAGGCAGTATCAAAGAAATGTGGTGACTTGAGTGATAATAACTTATATGAAGAATGAAAGTATCAATCGAACAGTCCAGAACCTAAATTAAACATACTTTCACCCAGTCGTATTGAGTTTGAGTGGACTTAAATACACCTACCGAAGGCAAAAAACGGAATTTCTTCCATTTTCTAATGTCTCCGTACAAAAAGGCGCACCTCACACAGTCATGAAATTTTTACAGCTTATTCCTCATTTTATGAACTCTAACATATGAAAAAATCACGAGGGTAAAATCTCTACTTTTCAAGATATAAAGGTTTTTAGACATAGCATATAAAACCGTAAGTAGAGATTTTAAGGATGCTTCATTTCAAATAGTCTGTAAAATATAACCTTTCTACGGAATGAAAGGATGCAAAAATAGTCCTTTAACAGAATATTTGACTCTTAGGTTCTTAAAGGAGACGATTAGTGAACAATTTCCGCGAAGCAGTTACGTTCGGGCGAATGTGTCTGTCACCTACATATTTCCATAAACAATGCCCCTGCTGTATCAAACGTTCATCACTTTCCCGACTGCTAATACGCAAAGTTGATTACACCGAAACGTACCCTGCTTCGGGAAAATACTTCTAGGATCCCAGATTCTATTTTGATCACCATCTTCATCAAGATATTATATTCAACAATATTTTGAACATGACAACATTTCTAAGCTCTGTCCAGCCATGAAGGAGTTCAAAAACAGAGAAGATACAAGTTCCAAGAGACTTAAATGGTGTATCCCTTTGGTCACATTCAGTGTGTGTGTGTGTTTGTGTGTCAGACACATCACAATGTCAAACTGATGCTAATTGCATTGCCTTGGTTGAAATTGAATATTCGGTAACTTCTACAGAGGGTTGTATGAACAAGAATGCATGTACCGCTATGATAACATGACTGGAATTGAAACCGTTATGGAATAATATCTCGAGGAACAAGGTCTAGATACAGAGAATGAAATCTCAAATAAAACTGGGGTACATACAGATGGATAAAAAATCTTATCCTCAGACTTTGTTGATGTTCTCGTGCACAAGATTGACGATTTGACAGTAAACCATTTGACTGTGAAAACTCAGTCAGCCTTGGCGAGGCTAAAAGATCATTTGATGAAACTGCAATAAGTCTTCTTTTTTTTTGCGGAGAATTATTCTTTTGTAGTACACGACACATCCACGGTTTCAACTGGAAAGATTCCCAAACACCTGTTTACCAATAAGTGGTTTCCCACGGACAATGAATTGAAAACTTTGTCAAGCCTTGTTTTCATGAAAAAGAATTTGGACTAAAAGCAAATTAATGACCAAAAAAAACCAACTTGTTCCGGGATAGAGGGACAGCTTAAGATTTGCGGCCAAAGCCAGTTTTAAGGCGTCCTCCAAAACCAAGTTACAACTCAACAACAATTGTTTAATTGGGCAGCCGTTACCATACCTGCTACAAAAATCTAGATCCAGATTTTGAAAACCAAAACCTATGCTTTTCATTGTTGCTACATTAAGTGTGTCAAAGAGCAATGAATCAACATCAATAACGTTAAGAAATAAAGAACTCGGAACACACAAAGATATGGACAATTTGAAATGTCAAGTCTGTAGATGACGTCATCCAAAGCATGATCATTGTTTTTCTGATTAAAATCGAGGCCTCAACGTTTCAAATGCCAAGGGGAAAGGTTAAGGTGACTGTCTTCTGATCATGTCATCTCCAAAGGTGATTTTAACATCAGACTGAGATAGATTTCTCTCGAGAACTACAGATTTATTTCCAACAAATTAAAGAGTTTGCGCTGGAGCATTTCGGTAGCGAATAACTAGATTTAGACTACCCAGAGGGTAAACTGGTCCCTAATTAATTCTATTTTAGTGAACTGTTATGAATTTACTATTCAACAACCTCCAGAATATCTCAAGCATGGATATGTCAATCAATGTAAAGCGTCCGTAAAATCATTTAGGGATGCTTTACTAAATCACTTATAGAAGGTAAATGGGAAAATTTACCCCCGCCAAATTTTGATATGTTGTAGTCCTGTCTATGAGCTACACATTCGCAAAATATGAAGTCTCTAGGAGGTGCGCCTTTTTCTACAGACAGCTTTAAACAGGGGGCTTTTTTGACATTTTCCCGAACAGTAGGTAGATATAAACAGCTATTGTAACATTAGAACGAAATATATTGTCACGAATTCTTAACGTCCAACCCTTGATACATCAAGGAGACGAATCATAGCATGTTTGGTGCACCACATCCCTTCTACTTCACAAACAAGTGAAAACAAAAGGGCATAAAAACGAAAAAACTTAATTTTGCAAATGAAATTTAGCATTTTTGTCAATCCAATTAAACCGTATAAATACAATTTCTTCCAAATGTTTAATATATTTTTTTAAACATCATTAAATATTCTATCTTAATTTAGAAATTTTAAACCTTTACGTCTGGAGATGTCAATGTAAGAGATATCCAAACGTATCAAGGGTTTTGCTCAATAACGTCACATTTGGAGTACCCCTGTCTCCTAAAAAATGGCAAACACAAAATATTTTGAGTATGAACAAAATTTGTGTATTTCCCTTCTCTGAAGATACAGGAGCATCTATTAAATTTGAAAATTCCAAAATCCATGATGTCAACTGGGGCGATCCCCAGATTTTGGTCGATTTGAAATGGAATGACCCATAGAAACAGACTCTTTAACATTTAGTTTAGAAATGGCAGCCTCTTGCTATAAAAACAGGCTCTTTAACATTTAGTTTAGAAACGGCAGCCTCTCGCTATAGAAACAGGCTCTTTAACATTAGTTTAGAAACGGCAGCCTCTCGCTAGAGAAACAGGCTCTTTAACATTTAGTTTAGAAACGGCAGCCTCTCGCTATAGAAACAGGCTCTTTAACATTAGTTTAGAAACGGCAGCCTCTCGCTAGAGAAACAGGCTCTTAACATTAGTTTAGAAACGGCAGCCTCTCGCTGTAGAAACAGGCTCTTTAACACTTAGTTAAAAAGTGGAAACCTCTCGCTATAGAAACAGGCTCTTTAACACTTAATCAAAAAGCGACAGCCTCTCGCTATAGAAACAGGCTCTTTCACACTTTATTAAAAAGCGGCAGCCTCTCGCTACAGAAACAGGCTCTTTAATATTTAGCTGAAAATTGGCATCCTCTCACTATAGAAACAGGCTCTTTAACATTCAGTTTAGAAACGGCAGCCTCTCGCTATAGAAACAGGCTCTTAACATTAGTTTAGAAACGGCAGCCTCTCGCTAGAGAAACAGGCTCTCTAACACTTCGTTAAAAAGTGGAAACCTCTCGCTATAGAAACAGGCTCTTTAACATTTCGTTAAAAAGCGGCAGCCTCTCGCTACAGAAACAGGCTCTTTAATATTTAGCTGAAAATTGGCATCCTCTCACTATAGAAACAGGCTCTTTAACACTTAATCAAAAAGCGACAGCCTCTCGCTAGAGAAACATGCTCTTTAACCTTTATTTTAAAAGCGGCAGCCTCTCGCTATAGAAACATTATCATTTTTAACATTATACATTATTTCTAACATTAAAACAATGTTCTCAGAAAGCTTCCACTTAGCAACATTTCAGTTTCGAAGCTGTTTATAATTTGCTCTTTAATTAGCAACAGGGGGTGGGATAGTGCAGTGGTTAGCTCGTTTGGCTTTGGATCAGGAGGTCTGTGGTTCAAATCTGTTTATCGGCAACTTAGTCTGCAGTAGAAAACTGTTCTAAATGCAGTCAGGTTTCGATGCAATGCTACATTTAATTTCAGTGCAGTACCACCCATGGTTGCTAGTTCCAGCCGAAGCTCGCAGGTTTCACCTAAATGCATAGCCACAATAGTGTTGCAGGCTTTCTCCCTGCAATAATACTAGCAGCCGCGATATAAGTGTAATAGTGAAATACTCTTGAAAGCGGCAATAAACCCCACATCACATCACATCACAGTCACACTTCCTTAGCAACAGAAAATAAATATAACCAATTGCTGTTTCAGATGTTGCCCTTTTTGAAACGGAAGCGACACCTCAGCTGCAACGAATCTTCATTCACTTAGGTATTTGAAGAGACACAGATGCTCAGCTGAAGATACGAGAGACTGTGACGAGACACAAACTGTTGACGACCAAGCAGACAACTTCAGCTCCCAAAGTGACGATGATGATGAAGAGGTGTACATGGATGAGGCTGATATTAAAGACATGATGAGGACTTTCAAACCAAATCAAAAGAGGAGAAGAAACCACTGAAAATCCATCTTTCTTGAAGACATTGCTATTATGGACTTGTCTGTTCCTGTGTCCAGGGTTTGTGGCAATGTTGGCAGGAATCATTTCTTGCTTTTATGCCCTCGGGACAATGTGATTAGGCTGTTTCATCATTTGTTAAAATTTGTTTAAATATCAACTAACTTTTCGATTTCCGTTGAAAGATATATCAAGAAAAAAAAAGCTGGACTAAATTGTTGTTAATTTGTCCAATGAACACCTTAATTAGACCTTCAATTAGACAGCATAATTGGCGGCTCTGAAAAACCCACCTTGGTTGGGGGCCATAAAACTTGTGAGGGTGTGACATAACAAACAGAGAGACTATACAGAGTAACGCATCATTATCTTAACTGAAAACAATCTAAAATATTGTTTAATAACCATTGATATGGATATCATTTTTCAGACAAAATGCTTAGTAAAGTTACATCGTTAAATGATATATCTAAATTAGTTGAAAACATTTCTGAAAGTCATTAATTATTAGGGTTTTTTTCTGTGGTATTCTTATGTTAGATGTATAGAAAACGAGGCTGATTCTGTTTATGACGTCACAAAATGGGGTCGTGACCAGTCATGCATTCACTTGTTTGTTGTCAGATAAGTCTAAGCGGCCCATCAAAAGTGGCTTTTAAAAAAACGGCTTTCATTACTTAACTTAATATATTTGAGTAGCGACAATAAAATCAAATTTTCTATATTCAAAAGAAAATAGTGACATATAGTAGATGTGAAAGGGGGTTTCTGGCTCAAAAAAATAATTGTCCATCTAATTACCATATAGAATTTACATTAAAAAAATTATCTGCAAAATGCTCTAATTTTTAATGAAAATCTATACGGTAATTAGACGTTAATTATCTTTTATAAAAAAAAACAACCTTTCACATCTACGACTACTAACCAAAAATCTTTAATGTCTTCGCGATAATAATATTACATATGTGGTGGTAGGACAGTATCCAATGGCACGATTAATAATTCTGCTTTAACAAAAGCTCCTATCAGTCAATCTTGCAAGTAATAAAGCGTGGGTTCACCTTTCTAAGAAACATATCGGCTAATTTTACATATTTTAAGAGACCACACGGGATCCATTGCTCTAAATCTTTGACCACCCTCAAGTTCACTCGGTTGATATAAATATCTTACGTTACCTCTATCGGGTATGATTTTTGTTCCACTTAGTAAAGATGCAGAAGAGCAAGCTACAACTGATTTCAATTCAATAGCTTTTATAGGTTTCTTATTTATAAGTCGAGTCACTTCATTATTTTTTGACGATATAACCTCAGGCAATCTAGTTACCCACTCGGTAGACCTTGTCTTTTGATATTTAATTCCTGAGCATACCTATTTCCAAATAAACGTTCAGATAGTGTCTTATCAAATCTTTCTAAAGGGGCTTAACTTCTTTGTGCTTTTTTTCACCTCTTCTAATTCTAACATTATGTCTTGATAAAAGTTTTTTTACATCTCCCATAAACTCAAGTCCAGGATCTACTTGAAATATACTCAGCAGTTCAAAGGACTTCTATATATTTTCTCTAAAGCTTTAGCAACTTCTATGGAGTTTTAGTAGTTAATGGCTCTGCTTCCTTATACCTACTGGCAATGTCTACCACAGTCAACGCATACTTATAAGTCTTTTTTTTTACTCGGTCGTGAGACAGAAATAGTAGGTCCACTTGATGAACTTGGTACAGATACATTAAATTTTTGTCTTGTTACATATTAAGGCAGAGGTAAAAATAGTTAGAAGAAGTAGATGTCAAAGGGTTTTTTTGATAAAAAAATAATTAACGTATAGATTTGCATTCGAAAATTTGAGCATTTATCTTGATAGCATAAACAACATCATATAGGAACATTGGTGTATATTTTACTAACTATTCTTAGTTAACCCATGCAAAGTATTCATCTATTCAAGCTCAAAACGTGTTTATAGGGGAAAATGAAAACCTTTGAAGTTCTCAGAAAATTAGATTTACATCTTAGTTTGGAACATTTGATGTAACGGTTATTAAATTTCATTACAAACAGTATGAAATTTGGGATACAACCATTTCGACCAAATAGAGAGAACTTCTTTGATAGGCATTTAGAAGCTGGTTGATGATGAAGGAGAACAACTTCTTATGGATAGTCAACTTCTTTATTGCATGAAATTTATCTAGCAAGTGATGCCAGATATGATTGAGAGAGTTCATGTTTGCATGTAATAAGTTTTTCGGGGTAAACATTAACAATTTTTGAAATGGTATATGGGGAATGCGGGATATTTCCGCTAGTTACACACTCACAAATTAAAATAATGAAATACTTGCTGAGACTTTTTGAAGTTTGCCTACTTATTGTCTACCTTCAAATGTTTTGAAATTGTATAATCTTACATGATAAAACTTTGACACAAAGTTTGGATTACAAACCAAAAGAAATTCTATTTACAACCGGTCTGAACCACTTATGAGATGACCAGGATGTTGCCTTTCCAAAACAGTTTCTCCATTCATGTTTACTAAGACTAAACTAAGACATCAACTAACAAAATTGGCTAAATAAACTTCCCCTTTCCATCAAAAATGATTACCATTTAACCATTCATTTCTACTGAAATGTATCTATCATGGTTACTATAGGCAAATTTAGAATTTGTTTGTCAAGGTTCATCACATGATTTAGTGATTGAAAAAGCCAAGTATTTAAATCTAGAATGAAAACAGAGATAAGGTAAATCCTGCATAATGATGCCTTTTAAGAGGAATACCATTCTTTTCTCGTTTGTCAACTATACACAATATTTACGTAGCAAATACATTACCAATCTAAATAAATTAAGATCAACAGATTTGTATTTTGTCATACTGTTGATCTAAGATTGACCAGTGTGAGAGGTTGTCCCGGTGACCGGTGACCTTTCGTATGGAAATAAGGAAGTCACGATTTGATCAATCAAATTTGACGTCACAAACAGTTCATAGTCGCTCATTCAAGGTGTGAACAGAAGAAACATATGATAGCTTATGGTCTGTTCTCAATACCAGTGTACATTGTAAAAAAATAAATCTTGTTCTTGATTTTGATAAAAACAATATCAGTAGGTTGATTGTTTTTTGGTTGTAGGTATATTTTTAGTTTTATGATTGACAATTAATTAATATTTTTTAAATTATTTGGATTGAAATAAAAGAATTTGTACAAACGAGTTTGATAAAAAGGAGCTACCTCCCTTGCATGAGGATTTTCGTAAATATTGACATTTATGATGCTCTACCTTTGTGATTATTATTCGCAACGTTAGTACCTGTGCGATGTGCAATCATCATTTGTTGTTGATAATATGCAATTACGCTAAATAATTTCAAGATGAAAAATCATAATCTATCAATACATCTGCTCCGAACATCATCCATTTAAAAAGATGTGCTGCTGAGTTGTTTTAACTTCCGGCGTGCTAGGGCATCGTTTCTGATTGGCCGAGCGTCTGATTTCAGAGTTCAGTGGTATGGCCCGCCTTACGGGCCAGTCTTAGATCAACAGTATGAACTTACATAAAACATGTTGATTAAAATTTATTTAGATTGATACATTACAGAGTATTACTATATTCATCCCTCTGAAGATAAATTCTCATTTTTATCAAATTGCAAAAGATGGGATGTGATACAAAACCTTGCAAAGTTTTCATACAAAATTATGAATATAAGAATCCTGCTTTTATTGATCACAAATCTTAACTTTCTTGTTTGATTAAAAATCCAAATTTTACAAGTCCAAATGTTTGTGAATGTGTACAATCTTATAACCAACCAAGGTAGTTAACCAGAGTTCACAGCATATAACATTCAACTAAAATAAAGGCAATAGCTTTTCAAGGGATGTAAAGGGTACATACCTATAAGAAGGTAGTTATGGGTTAAAACCTTTTTAAAAAAGAAGGGAAATAACCGCCGAAGGGTGTAATTATAAATAATTACTTGTGTAAAATTGTTATGTCTGGGGCTGTTATTCTTACCCAAAGAAAGTGCCATATACAACTAATTGATAAACGGTTTAACTGTACACATTGTGGGTTAATGTTTCCAAATCAAACTAAACATAGGGTTCCTACAATACATTTCTGCTTGAAGTTACAAAACTAAAGATGTATCTAAACTCCCGAAAAGCGTAATACTGCGTAATAACAATAAAGCAAAGCATAAATGTTATAAAAAAACTGTTTAAAACGTATTAGTGAGGTAAAATTTCACAAAATATGTTATTTGTAAAATTAGGTGCGGTTAAATGATACTGAAAATTTGGTAAATTAAAACAATGCAATACAATTTTCTCGACATTTCATAATTTCCTTCCAACCATAGTTGCCATTTTATGGCTCTGCTTGTACATCTGATGATGTGTTGATTTCTTATAACATCATTAAGCTTTCTAGGCCTTATGGTTCTGGAGAAGAAGATCAAAATAGGGTGTGGCCCATTTGGCCCTTATAAGGGGTCACCAAATCTACATTTAATAATGTTCACTCTTAAAGGAGTCTGTACACAAAGTTCCAGCTTTCTAGGCCTTATGGTTCTGGAGAAGAAGATAAAATTAGGTTTTTAGGGTGTGGCTCATAAGGCCCTTATAAGGGGTCACTGGGCCACCATACCTACAATTATTAATGTCACTCGTCAAGGAGTCTGTACACAGCTTCCTAGGCCTTATGGTTCTGGAGAAGAAGATGAGAGAAGTTTTTAGGGTGTGGCCCCTGTGGCTTTTATCAGGGGTCAACATTCAAAATTCCACGACGTTCATGGGCGGACGGACGGACGCCGGACACCATGCAATGCCATATGCCCATCGGGCCTTACAGGCCAGATGAGCTAAAAAGTCAAAACGCTCAACACGCCGAAAATGTCCTCACACAATCCATTGGGCAAAAGTATAGCGTCCATATTAGGAGGAAGACCAATTAAGATCAATTATAAACATATCATAATATACATTTTAACACCAAATTAGTATCTGCCACTGTTAAAACTAACGGCTTATCTCAAAGAAGAAGTAACGTTTAAAAACCAGTTTAACTCAAAGAATCTCAAATTTTCTCACAGATTTTATGAATGTAAGCATTTTCACAATTACAGAAGAACGAGTACTGAAAATTCAATGTCTTGCTAGCCTCTCATCGTGAATGATAAAGACGGTTTTTATTAATTAATGGCAACTAGAGATCAAAATTGTTAATTTTTGTCTTTAAAATCTAGTTTCATGTGTAGTTTCTACCCAATGACAAAAGTTATATTTGGCCAAATTTCCCCAAAATTTTTATTATTTTTCCATATGGGGGATTTGAAATTTACTTAAATAGTCAACAAGAAGGCTATTGTTCTTCCTGGAGTGGTCAATACATCAAAATATTCAAAGAGCACCAAATTTCATTTTACAACATAGGGGGTGCTTAATCAAGTTCTTTGTGTACATACGAGATAAGATAGTAAATTCTGCCATTTTGCTTGTTTTGAAACCATCCTAAAGACAAATTGCATGAACAAGTTTCTTTCTTCCAATGTTTCTTTTATATTGATAACATCTTTAATTCTTCATTTTTTTAAAAATTACAATGAAAAGCTTGGGACCCATAGTGTATTTGAGCAGTCATGAACTTATAAATATCATACTTAGATGTTTGAAATTGTGAATACTTCTTCACAATTAATGTTTTTTTTCGTTTACGACAGGGTTTTGTTTTGCATTCTTTAGAAAAAATGGTATCGTTTCCTTTGTCCCTGAGTGATGTAATGAAACCTTAAAAGTTTCATTCGCGCAAAGGTGAAACACTCCCCCTAACAGGAGGGTTCTACACATTATCAACTATGTCCACATAAATGCCATTAGTTTCATGAGGCACCAATCTAGGTAAAGCTAGCTGTAATGTTATCGTACCCTAAGTCCTTACGTTACATCTAGCTACTAACGCACCTGGTCCCTGTCGATCATGCGCGGAAATCATCCAATGGAAAAAGAACTGGCTTTGAATCCGCCGACGTTAGGTTTTATATTGCATTTTACACATTATGATCATACATATCAATAATTTAATGTATGACTTATTGGAAATAAACATTACAGCTAGTTTTAACTAATTTGACCGATTCTAACAGCTTGTATTAACTAGATTGACCGATTAAGAGGTATTTTGGTGAAAGAAGGATCTGATGATATCCATTTGACATTGTTTGCTGATGATGTAACGTTATTAGATGACACTGTTATTGGTTTGCAGAAGAAACTGTTATTGGTTTGCAGAAGAAACTTGATTTACTAAAAAGCTACTGTGATAAATGGGGTCTAAAGGTTAACTTAGATAAATCATGCATTGTTGTATTTAGAAATGGAGGTTATTTCAATAAGGACGAAAAATGGATGTATTTTTTAGAAAAGTTCATTGTTGCTTCATATTATAAATATTTAGGTATGCTATTTTCCCCAAGACTTGTATGGTCAAAGGCATGTGAAACTCTTGCTATTCAAGCTAAAAGGCCTGTTTTCCCATGTTTCAACTCATTAACATGTATCCTCAACTCCTGTTGAGTGTAATAACCTAAATATTGGACACGAAAATAGCACCAATACTCTTATATGGTTCTGAAATATGAGTTTTATTCTGTGAGAGATAAAACGAACAATTCATTGCACTTTTTTTCAAGAAATATTTAGGAGTCGGTAAATTTGTATCAAACTCAACTATTCTTGGAGAAGTTGGTAGGACAATACTATGTACTTACTATTTTCAAAGGTATGTTAAATTTTGGACCAGGTTATTAAACATGGAAACGAGTCGCCATCCAAAGGCCTGCTATATTATGCTTAAATCATATGACGACCATGGTGGTATCATTTGGGTGTCGCATGTTCGTTCCTTGTCAATGGAAACTGGTTTTTCATATGTATGGATATCTCAAGAATGTGGTGACATTCCAGCTCTTATGCAATGTTTTAAACAACGATGTCATTATATTTAGTATAAATAATGACTTAGTAAATTATGTTCATCATCAAATCAGCATAATTATTGTTCTTACAAGAGTATTCTGGAACCAGAGATTTATATTTTTAAGTTTATTCAAATAGAGACTTGGTACGTATTCTGTGCAAGTTCAGATGTATGAGTCACAAACTTAATAGACAGCAATACCGATGTGATAAAAATGTTGATACTGACTTACTCAAATGTACAAAATGTAATTATGGCGTTATTAAAGATGAATGTCATTTTTATTAGTTTGTCCATTTTATGAATTAAGTAGAAAATTGCTGTTACCAAGTCATTTTCATTCCAATCCGACAAGGGAAAAATTCAATTTGCTTAAGGCTTCACAAAATATTGAATATCTTAAGAATCTACCTATGTAATATGCGCTCTGATTATATGTACCTACGATGTTGTACTTTTGGCCATGAGGCCTTGAATACGAATAAACTTTCACTTTCTCTTTCAAATTTTATTGTCTTGTTATTTTTTCATTGTTCAAACAAAACATAATACATAAATATATCATACAACTCATGTTTAATAAAACGTTACTTTTGAACAATCAATTAAGTTGTGTGATCATGCAGTGCGGGCCACACTGCCCAGGCTTATCACGAGATTGACATTCTGCAAAGAATTATGGGTATTGTTTGTTAGGAAGCGTGATAGATCTAGATCTATCATTCTTTTTTGGCTGTTGTCATAAAGGTTGAAGTTGATGGTACCACAATTATTATTAGCTGACTGTGTACACCATGAAAAGAAGTACAAACTGTATTGGTTGAGTTATATGACCCGTTGCTTGGCAGAGACGGTTGAAGTGTGTAAACGTCACAAATGCTACAGGGCGCCGCCACCTGACGTGGAATGTCAACGTGGTCACTCGACAAGCATGTCGGAGTCAGAGCATTGGTAGCAGCGTTGTTCTCCAGTAACATGGAGTTGTTATGTAGCTTTTCAACGACTGCTCATTTCTGTGACCAGTGACGAACATGATACCAAGGGCCCCAACCCCTGCTTCGGAAAGTTTTGTTGCTGCTTAGTCTCATTTGATAGTGAGTGTAAACTTTTGTAGAGAATCACTTACCATTGTTGAATACCAGTAGATTGGAGAGACACCATTTGAAAGAAAAAGACATTTTCACACAACACTTACCTAAAATAAGGAAAGACAGCATGTTGTCGGGGACCTTCTGGTTAAGATGGCTGATTAACAGGGTGGCAAGGTATATTTTATACAAAAACTTCACCTTGATAAGATTCTGAAGAAACCGGGCAGCAAAGCTTGTTATTGGACATCCTTTGAAATGGAATGGGACAAGTTGTTAAAACACCTCATCTCCTTAGCAGCGATGTTTACCCATGACAAAGATTCTGAAGAAACCGGGCAGCAAAGCTTGTTATTGGACATCCTTTGAAATGGAATTAAACAAGTTGTTTAAACACCTTCTCTCCTTAGCAGCGGTGTTTGCATTTCGAACAAGACATAATGAATTAAGACACACCTCACCAGAAAAACTTTGATATTTGTTTATTTATCAAACTCCTTCAGATTGCTAAATTGTAATCCTTAGGGTATTCTTTATACAAGAAGGAACATTATGATAATTGTGATAAACATTCTTTAAAATTATGAACTTATTTCTAATTTAAGAAAATAATGTACAAAGTCGTTATTCAAGTAAGATAGAGTACGTCCTCATATGAATTCAGTTATATAAATTATGTGGGGAACGTAATTCAAAAATTTATATTTTGACAGTTATTCCAAAAATCGGATTACATGCTATGCTAAAATTGTGTTTTGTGTTGGGCCCCCAAACAATGCGTGTTCGTTGCATGCCCGGTCAAGTTAAACAAAAAATAATCTGGGTATGTACTTTATCCAAACCAGAAGTACTGCATCGTTAAAGTTCAGATTCTGAAGAAGCTTGCTTCAAGATTTTCAGTAGTATTTTGAGTTAGGAAACGTTAAATCAAGATCTAATTACGCGAAAACGCTCGTGCTTTGGAACTCTTTGCAGTTAAATATAAAAGTACCGATAGCACACGTATTAGTTGCTCTGAAGGGCGGATAAGGAGGTTCCATTGTTCGAATCTCGCCATGGGCTCGGCAACGTTGTCTGCAGTAGAGAACTGTTCTACACGCAGTCAGGTCTTGGTGCAATGTTGCACTGAATTCCAGAGTAACGTAATCACAGACATAGAAATAAAATGGTTTATGCCGTTTATTAATTATTGTGTTATTGGCGTGTTAATTATTTTTCTTTCTAGAAACTTTACACACTAATAGCTCTTACCCTAGAATCGCGAAGTTAAGCATTTCAGCCTGATTGGTTAAAGCATTAAAGGTCCAGTTCGATTCCAAAATCCAAAAGTGAAAATTTCTTTAAGATTTTTTTTTCAAAATGCACTCAGAGGCCTTAAACCTTTTTTAAAAGATGCGCAATGAAAACTAATGCAAAAAAAGTATAACCTGACAAATTTTTAGGTCACGTGGTTTGGCTGCCATCTTGGTTTTAAGCACGTTACAAAAGTCTGACCCCATGCACCTTTGTCGATTCGGTCCTTTTTAATATTCGCACTAAAGAGCTGAAATTTGCACATGATATAGCCAAGACCCTGGTCTATAATAATTTAATATAGTTTAAAACTTTGAAAATTCAAAATACTTTTTGTGTAATAAACTTCCAAAGTCTGACAACTTTTAAAAAATAACAATTTTCAAGGGCAGATAACTCGAAAACCTGACGAATTTCATGATTTTTGCATTAGAGATAGCCCTGGGTATGGTCTTTAAATTAAAAAAATAAAACCGCTCGCGAACAGTCATTTCCGGCCGCCATGACACATTTTCCTACCATGGGGTCATGCAAATCATACTTTCTAATGCTGCTGTAGCTTATTGCTTCACGGGATTTTCATGAAACTTTCAGGAATGATTGTTACCATTATTATCTGTATAATGATTATGTGATAATTCATTTACACCGAGTTACGGACCTTTAAATATTGTCAACTCTACTTGCGTTTTCTATGCATATGATAATTGTATGTTTGCAAAATTCGTAAATCATCAACAACAGAGCATTAAGCAGTGTCTATTAAATCCGTGGATAGCCAAAATGAGATAGAACCTGGGAAAGTTTACATTAAAATGTTAAATGTCCTTTAACGTATAAAAAAAGAACTCTACATATTGCCAATTGTACTCTTTGTTTTGGACTGACAATAAATTGTGCAAGTGGACCCAATAAACTTTGATACCATTTATGGTCATGATTAATACCCCCATTCCACCGAGATTACGACGTCACTGCGACCGATCTCTATACTCGCACAAATGATTTTTCTCACTCGCCATGGATCACCTATTGTCGCAGAGGGGTTTGCGAGTTCGATTGTCTGTTTTCAAAAATCGCTTCTGCGATCGATGCGACTAATTGCTAACTCGCAAATTCTGTCGCAATGAGGTCACATAGGTCTCACGGATGACTTGGTAGGGTCGTATGTCAGTCGCATATACTCGCAACGTGATCGTGTTGAATCGCAGTAGGATCGCACCTTTGCTTCACTGGCGACCAAATAGTGCAATCAGAGGCGAGCACGCCAAGACCCCAGTGCGATCCCACCAAGACCCAGCGCGATCCTGCCAAGATCCAGTGAGATCACAAGGCAAATACGAATATCGATCTGTCTTTTGATGCGACCAATAACGCGCGTTCCCGCGCTTATGAGTGACCAATTGCGAGCACTTCTGCGAGCGCACCACGAGCGACGCAAGCTCTATAAAAACCCACATGTAGCAGTTGTTTAGCCGTCGCAGAAGAATCGACTAGCTGCAAACAAGAGGGCTGTGATTATGACACGGACGAAAAGATTTTCAAGGATCTTCTTACATAAAAAGGATAGTTATATCAAAGATAGAAAAGACATTCTTGTTTATTCATTCTGTTATAGAAGTGCATTGTTTTTTTTTTACCTTACCCTGGAAGAACTCTCAATTTAATGTTCTATGAAATTGATACGCTTGACTGTAATAACAGGCTTTTAAGAGATTTGCTGAATTATTGTTTGTGTGTAACCCGACAAAGGACTCGATCGAAAAGGTACAATAGTTTTACTTAGAACTCTACATCTATTCAAAATTAAAGACGTTTTTGGCTGACTTAATCTTTGCGTGTCGTAACCAATACGAGTACTGGCAAATCTAATATCAGTTTTAGTAGTATTATAAAATAAACATAAAATATGGCATTCTCTCCCCACAGAGGCAACTCAGTCATACCTGAATTAGCCTCTGTTCTATTACGGCTAATACACGGGATAGAAAGGTAGAAATCTGAGTGGAGGCAATCGAAGTTAGTTGTGCAATCAGCGACGCCGTTTCAAAAGTGGTCATTCGCAAATCCTCGGCGATCTCCGTGTAATTCGTCAAAGCTTTCCTTGAAATTAACCATCCAGGGGAGGTAATTCTTTCTTTTAGAAACCATCGATTTTTACCTTCTCAGAAGTTATTATTTGGTTGATAGTAAAATAAAATTTATCATAAAACAAATAATAATTTACTCAGCTATAAAACCGTTTCTATCTAATGATAAACCCTATCCCTATCTAATTTTCAAATAGTTCTCTCTCACACTGTTAGTGAAAGATAAGGTGAAAACATAATATTTTTCAAGTCAATATAGTACCGTTAAGAAATCCCCAAGTTATGGATATCCAAAAGGTGTTTTCATTGGCTGCAAATAAGGGAGATATCTCAAGTCACAACTTTTTGCCGCTAGGGATAATCTACCGGATCCCCAGTATATTGGCGTAATAGAACAGAGGCTAATTCAGTTATGACTGAGTTGCCCCTGTTGGGAGAGAATGAAAACATTGGTGATAACTTCTTTATTTGTTTGTATCAAACTAATAAAGAAGTTGTCTTCCATCATATTTGACTTTGTACTACTACTGAAAATGATATGCAACAGAGCAACAGAGATTACATACATATTCTTGTCAATTTCGCAGTTCGCAATTTAGAAAGCGATTGCATCATTAAACTGAAAGACGACTACTACAGTCACATTATTCACCAAGGCTCACTCAGTTTTACAATAAATGACAAACAAGCCCACAATAAACTTCAGTATTTATTAATGTAAGCATTAACAAGGGCAAAGATATATATCCCATAGACAGCCATCTATTTGTCATTTATGGGACGATGCTAGAATGTTCATGACATATCTTAGTCTTCCTGTGCTGGTGTCCGTCTGAGGATCACCATCCTGTCCTGCCTCGGCACTGCCCCTCTAGCTGTGTCATTGAAGTAGTCCTGGAGGTACTGTCTCGAATCTTTGGCTGCTTTATGATCACACTTTGAGGAACACGGAGATGTCGGGGGTTCATCTAGAGAGATGTTTTGTCGCCATGAACCACATACAATGCATCCTCATGAAGTTCCTAAACAATTTTGGATCTTCTTGATTCAAGAAGAGTGATGATAGTACTGACAGAGTTTTTGTCTCTCCAAAGGAATGAGCCACTCTCGTACCCACACTGCATGCCGTCGACGCCTTCTCCTTCTTCCTTGACAGTGTCTTATAATAGCCAAGATGCAATCGCTCATATACTGCAGTTCCAAGAAGCAAAGCAACAATCAGGGCCATTTCATTTTCCATCTTCTCTGCATGCTAGTCAGATTCAGAATGACATGGTATCAGCCACTCGCAGTTATATTCATACTTTGGACCCGACAAGTCTTGCAAAAAGTTATTATGAGGTCGCATATATCTCAATGTAGTCGTTTAAGATGTCGCAATGATCGTACTTGGATCGCACAACACTCGCAACTATCGTGACGTGGTCGCAAAGGATTGCATAAACCGTCGCACTAGTCTCAATTGCTCGCACAAAGTGTCGCTGACCTCTCAAGTCGGTCGCAATTTGATCGCAAGGCAATTGCAGAAGCTGTCGCTGTGGTCTCAGCATGATCGTAGCCACTCGCATAGAAAATCGTAAATTCAGTCGTACCTAAGTACGACCCTGTGGAGACAGATTTGCGATCTATGAGACTAATAATATCAGTCTCACCTCTGTCTCAACGTGCTCGCCATGAAATGTCACACGTGACCAGAATTTGGTCGTAATGCGATCGTATAGCCAGCTTGGTGGAACCGCAAACTCAAAAATGTAAAAAATTGGTCGCCTAAATGGGTACGACCGCTGCGGTCAACTTGATCGCGAAGGTCGCGTACTGTCGCATATAAGTCGCGGCTCGGTGGACGGTGGGAATTAGTTTCAAGACCAAAGGCACGGGTCGGTGCGTAGGTACAAGCAAATGTACCTTTCCCTTATCGAAAAGAGCATGGTGAGGGGCATTATTTGGGCCTTGGGCTTTTGGTCATTAGATATTGAGCGTCCTGATTCCTGCCTCAGTGCTCGGCAGATTCCACTCGCGAGGGTGTGACGTCCCCGACTAACTCTTTTTTCCAAAATGCCTTTCACCCTGGTGAAACTTTGAAATATGCAAGGTCTAGTGGTAAAAGCCTTTGCCTCTGAACCCTAGGTGCTAACTTTTAGGGTTCAAACCCTGCTTAAAGCAACAAACTTTTGCAGATAGAACTTGGTATTCTTGTGCTGAGGTCACGTCACAGTTAAATGGCATATAATATATTTTATTATGCATTATGATTTTGGATTTTTAACCTCTAAATGTCATGTGATCCTTGGTCATTTTGATGAAATATAACTTTCTGTTTAACTCCTTGAAAAAAATGCATGTAAAGGTCAAACACTGTGTGTAGCTTAAATCATGCCAAGGTCGCTACAAATGGCCTCGCGCACTCATATATTTTGCTGAATCCTGTAATTGTTGCTTTGCAACTATATTTTCATTTTCGCTCGACTAATGTAAGTAATTCTAATAGATGTTCAAATAACTAAGTTTTTCCGACTAGGCATTATGAAATCATTGCAAAAATATATCCTAAATTGCCTTTGTCCAGGTAAAACTGCCCAAAATTTGCATATTTAGAATACATTTCGAAACCTGCTATAGCTTACGTCACTCTCAGCAATGCGTGTGGCAACAAACCTGCAATGCTCTTTTCTCTTGAATTTGCAGGCGTTGTCACAGCAACTTAGCAATTGACAACAAAAGTTATGAATGAACTCGTTAAAAAAAACAAAAACATAAAGCAAGGTTGTGGGCCCGGGGCGAGACCTTTCCATTGCACTTTGGCAGTGTTGACCAACTTCCCAAATGCAGAAGACTGAATGTGCAATCTATCAGCTTTGGGGACTGCCTACGCGCTCTCTCCTTATTTTCATACTAAAAATAGAGCCAATGGCTCTGTGGCTCATCAGGCTTTACATTTGGTTTTGCTTTTTGGTGTGGCCAATGAGCTACCCCCTTAGAACGGAAAACAGGTTCACAAAATCTAAAATGTATAATCCTCACTAGTCAAGCACTCTGTACACAAAGTTTCAGCTTTCTAGGCCTTATGCGTCTAGAGAAAAGGATGACAATAGATTTTAAGGGTGTGGCCAAAAGTATTTCACTTGAGACATAAACTTGATATGAAAGGGGAAGCTCGTTTGATATCCTATAATTAGGCGAATGATAATAATGACTTGTTGTACAATTTATAAATTAGAAAGTGTAATCCATCTCGTTATGATAATTAAGTGTGCCGAACAATTTGGGTTGCCCCCAATATGAAACAGGTGAAAGCGAGCAGAGCTACCATTCCCTCGCTCCTCCCTTTGTTCAAAGAGTTTCAAATGCTAAAACTGATTCATATTGGTTAAAGTTGTATAATAATTAAGTATACAGTTAGTTATTGAATAAGTCTTCTTTCCACTGGAAACCAATACTAACTTCATTAATAGGTTTTACAATAAAAAGGGTTCATGTAGGGATATTGGTTGATCTTTATTTCAATTTGAGGTTGTAATCATGCTACATGAATATTCTACGAGATATACTGAGGACAAAATTATTTTGTTGAGGCACTTTGTAAGTTATGTTCTCAAAGAAAACCAAATAAAAAATCATATATTGTATAAATCTCAAAAGGTATATCATTAGCATATGTTGCAAATGTTGCGCATGTAGAGAGTTTGGTGAAGCTAGCATGAATAGTAAAGGAGATATGCTCCGGACAAAGGACTAGGTCGTTGAGTCAAATGTTTCACTCATGTTTCCATGGAAACTGCAAAAATGTAAACAAGCAGCTGACTTGGTCGAGCTATATCCCCGCAAATTGCACTACATGTATAGGTTTTCCTTATCATATTGCTGATTAAATTTTATCACACAAAATTTCCAGGATAAGAAGGAAACTGATGTAATCAAAAACCTAAATGATACCAATTTTACGTTCACTCTCGGGCATAATTCGAGAAAACTAAAAATTAAAATCAAACAAATAAATCTATATATTTGGATCTCCAAGATCAATTTGATAATATGTAAACAAACATATTCTCAAAATTGTTCAGCTTATTATGTATCTTCATATTAAATATGATTTAAATGTGATGATTAGTTTAGAAGTCTGGAGCCGAACAAAACTTGTAACAGTTTTCCAAAAGAGTCCTCATTTTGCCAAAAAAGGTAAAATTTTATAAAAGTATTCTCAATAATGTTTTCATGACACACCTTGATTATGTATCTCTATATCAAATTGTATCAATATGTGATGATTAGACCTTGTGAGTCGGACAGGACTTGTAACAGTTTTCCAAAAGAGTCCTCATTTTTTGCCAAAAAAGGAAATATTTTATATGAAAATATTTTCATAATTGTTCTTTATGATACTTCTTCAGATGATTATGTATCTTCATATCAAATTTGATCCAAATGTGATGATTAGTTTAGAAGTTGTGAGCCGGACAGGACTTGAAACAGATTTCTTACAAATTTACCACTTTTTCTCCAAAATCCTAAATTTAATGTACATTTTCAAACATTTGTTACTAATTACACATTATAACATGTTTCCTCATTTCCATGACGAAATTGAATTGAAATGGTTGATTAGTTAGAAAGATTTGAGCCGAACACAAAGTGTAACAGACTGTACTCATTTAAAAAAAAACGCAACTTCGTTGTTGAGGGGGATACTAATGTGTTGGTCTGACCAAAGGCACATCTAGAGATCATACTTGATAAGTGAATGAAGTTTGGTGAATCTAGCATGTATAGCTTAGGAGATGTGCTCCGGACAAAGGACTTGGTCACAGAGTCAACGTTTTAGTCATGTTTCCATGGAAAACGCAAAATAATAGAGCTAGTGGCTCTTTAGCTATCAGGTTCCGTATCAATTTTGCTTTAGGGTGCTGCAAATGGGTCACCAAATGTACAATTTAAAAAAAACCTCCTTATCTAACTTTGGAGTTTGCACACAAAGTTTCAGCTTTCTAGGCTAGGTGATTCTAGATAAAAAAATAGGTTGAAGATGTGGCCCAGAGGCCCTTATTAGGGGCCACAGGGCCACAAGCGCTATAAATCATAACCCTCACTAGTCAAAGAGTATATTTCTGGGCCTTTTGCTTATAGGGAAGAAGATGAAAATAGTTTGTTAAGGGCGTGGCCTCTCTCGCCCTTAATAAGGGTCGAAGGGCCACCAAAGCTACAATTTATAATCCTCACTTGTCATTGAATATGTACACAAGTTTTCAGCTTTGTAGGCCGTATGCTTCTAGAGAAAAGATGAAAATATGTGTTGATTTTGTGGCCCCTTTGGCCCTTATTAGGGGTCGTATGGTCACCAAAGCTACGATTCATAATCTTCACTAGTCAAGGAGTCTGTATACAAAGTTTCAGCTTTCTTATTGTTCGTGAGAAGAAGTCGAATTTCCACAAAGTTTATGGACGGACGGACGGTCGCCGGGCAAAATGTCATGCCATGCCATCGGGCCTAACCGGACAGAAGAGCTAAAAATAAAAATAACATTTTGATCTTACCCTCAAAATGCCTACATTATCTAGGGATCTTTGTTGATAAGTGTATGACGTTTGGTGAAGCTAGCATGTATAGTTTAGAAGATATACTCTGGACGCACAGACGGACGGACATAATTAGACAATAACTTACGAGTGACGGGGAATGACAGATTATCTTTCTCGAGTTATATTAATTTTGTAATTCTCGAGCCTTGGTGAGAGAATTTCAGAATTAATATAACGAGAGAAAGATAATCTGTCATTCCCCGTCACGAGTTGGGTATTGTTTATATTACCCATCTAAATTTATAAAGTAAAAACAAAGATTCTTAAAAGAAAAGTTTTGTCTATAAAGGATTTCACATGGAGTTAACCTCAAATTCATACGCGTTTGCCGCCGCTTTACTATGGATATGCCTACGCAAGGCTAAATATCCATTTCTTCGGAGAGTTATACAGAATTAAACTTAAATGTTATTGGTGTTGAAAGTTCCGTTTTATTTTTTTATCTATCGTTTTTTATTGATGTGAAGTGACCGGCGATGTCCTACCGTATCAAAATACAAATCAACGCAAACTGAAATTCCTATGACGTCGCCGTAAGCACTGTGACGTCATAGCCGCTCGTGACTATGACGTCATTACAATCGAACGAAACCCGTCGTATTCTAGACGGCCGAAAGCTTTACGCGACGATAAAGTTATTTGTTGATCGATAATTCTTTACTTTTGGACAATTTGACTGACTAATCAAACATCATTTGCATCACCATATGTGAAAGTTGGCGGATAGTAACAACATGGAATAAATTGAACATGTTTAGATTTAGAGTCAGGGAAAAAACTTGTCAGTCGAATATAAGTTTAAAAGATGAATGAAATAGTCCCGGCACAACATTTAATTTGATTGGTTCCAACAGCAACCAATCAAGAGACAGGAAAAGGTGTAACTCCCTAGGGACTTACAGGAAAAATACTACCCTGTGTCCGTCCTCCCTTATGGGTAATATTAAACGCTATACCCCCGCTTACGCTGTAAGGCGGGGGTATAATTAATAAGTAATTAGACAACTGGGCTTTGCCAACTACAATTCTAAATCTTACCCTATCAAAAAAGATCTCACAGTTGATAACTGTAATACTGCCCAAGCCGCGCTCAACAATAACTCACTCTCTCCAAAAAAGTTGTTGCCATGCTTTCCTGGGTAACTACCTTACGTTAATGTATAAGATTACATGTATATACCGATACAGTACAAATTAGCGAAATTAATGTTCCAAAAAAATCCCGAATGTTATGAGGTTGATACCAATCAAAAGTAGGATATAGTGAATATTTGTTTCATAAGAAGCTAAAGAATTTTTATTTAAAAAAAAACAGAATGAAGTAACCTTATTAGATGCAAAATTGAAATTAACATTATTTAAGCTTTACCATATTTAAAAGATAGCAAATGGATAGCTTTAGAATTACAATCATTAAATACTTTAAAAGTATGAAAAAATCTTAAGGCATGAATGAGTGAAGGCAAACTATTAAAATGTACACCACCAAATTCCTGAACATTGTACAATACAGTTCAAAATAAGGGTTGATTTTATGCAACCCCAGAAATAAACCAAATGCGAGTGACTGCTGCAATTGACATGCTTTCGTTGCTGATAGTTTTTCTCCAGCAAATGTTGGCTTCACTTACGATTTTGGATTAGATTAGCACAGTCATGTTGCTTTGCGTTTATGTTTAGATAACACCTATCAACTCAACAATGATGCTTTGCCAAATTGTTTGGTGATTTTTGACACTAGTAAGGATATAATCGGAAAATTGTGACAAAATCAAACAAACTTTTGCTGTAAATATATTTAATATATTGTGGGATATATTTTTGAGTTTATGTTTTGAAGTAAGATTACTGAATTTAAAGACCAAAGTGCTCTGTTTATTATCACTAATATTACGAACCACCTTGTAAATATTATCATACTATTCGTCATCAGGAGTTATCGCTATTTTTTTGTAAATCATTTTACATCAATCGGGCCAGCTGGAGCTTACACACTTACTTTCAAGTTGGACAGGTCCATGGGACCAAATTTGAGTCCTTCTAAAACCTGCTTTCTATCTCTTACTATGCCTTTCTTTCCGTCATTTCCCTCATCCTTTCGATCCCTTTCCCCGTGATCTGTCTACTCTCCTTTGGATGGCAACATCCACGTGTTTAATAACTGAAATTTTGTTTTAAACACGTTAAACGCCATCTGACTCACCTACATGAATCGAGCTGTCATAGTACCGTATTCCCCAAGGATCAGTTTGGGTTGACACCGTAGGGTGTGCTTCGTTCGGACTACACCGGTCTAACATGATGTAAACATGTGCTCTTGAAGAATTAAAAGTAATTGAATTCAACCAGCCTCATCGAATCTTATTCACGAGCCATAATACACCAAACGAATGACCGACCGCAACCTGCCACTTGCCAAAAGCATGGATTTTTTGTCCAACCAATTTTAAGACGGGCCCCGACCCCCTACAATAAAATTCCCTCACTTAAAACAAACGTCTCACACTCATCTCATCCGCACATTTACCTGTCCAATCATCCGCATATGCAGGTAAAGCACTTTGCATAGGTACAATACGAATCAGACGACCTTCAAGAAAGAAAAAACGCATATTGCATAATCTACAAGAGATATTGCCACTCCGCCATGTTGTACTTGCTTTAATTGGGTAAAGTGCCCAAAAAAGGTCGTTCAAATTAAAAAAAGTTTGAATGATTTTATTACGGATGATAGAACCACACTTGCCACATTTAGAATCCCCCCCCCCTCAACTTTGTCAAAACGAATATCATTTACAAAATTAAAATGGCCCCCAAATACAATATGGAATCTTTTTACAAAATAATTGTCTAAAGCTGAAAGAAATTCAAGGCGAGAGTATTTAACAGGAGTATATATATTAATTAAACGAAAATGAAGATTAAACAAATCAATATCTGTAACAAATATTCTACTATCAAAAACATAATGAAATTCAACAATGCTATAATTTAAATGAGGAGATAATAAAATGCCTACAGCTCTAGCATTACCAGTACCAAAGCTGCAGAAACATTCTCTCTACAGCCTGATCCTCTTTGACACAAGCAACATGCGTCTCTTGCAAAAACAAAATATCAACTTTCATTATCTTCCAATCTTCAGACAACACTCTCCTTCTGGACCCGGTCCTAATGCCAGCACAATTTAATGTAGAGTAACTAAACATGATATGTTACAAATTAGGAAATTGAAATGTAAAA
Source organism: Steromphala cineraria (assembly GCA_916613615.1). Taxonomy (NCBI): domain Eukaryota; kingdom Metazoa; phylum Mollusca; class Gastropoda; order Trochida; family Trochidae; genus Steromphala; species Steromphala cineraria. The sequence continues at coordinate 5,444,529 of OU744723.1, forward strand.
ATATGCTCTTATGGAGCTTAAACATAAGAAAATGCTACATTCAAGGAGAAGTATATTTACAATATTCAAAAAACACACCCAGAAAAATTATTCAAACAAAACATACTTACAGACAAAGACGTCCAAAATAAATCCATAAAGAAAACACAAATATAGTCGCGAGCGACGACAAACGGATTCAGCGCTGAATAGTGTTTATGTAATTGACAAAGCCGCGTCAAAGGTAATGATTTCAGTCAAAAGATTCTGGGTAATAGTCTTCTGTTGACGCACTTTGCAAACAGACAGTTATCAAATGCATTCAAAACGCATGAAGGGATGACAATATTCAGAGGTCTGTAACTCAATGTAAATGAAGTAACTGAATGTATTGTTAATCTTGAAATGATTATGTATTCTTTTTAGTAATTTTATCAGACCACCCCAACAAATTGCAACAGAAATGATTTCAACTCATTTACATTTCATGACTATCCCTTTATAACATATAGAAAATCTAGGAAAATCTAAGTGGCGGATCAAGGCAGGGGACGAATTCGGTTTTCAAAAATGTCAGTTATTCATCAGTTATATTTCTTGATAGATATTGTTTTAAAAAAACATTGTCAGAATATGCTTTTGCCAATCTTATGTCCTCAACAAATAAAGAAAGAATCAAAAATAGAGCCATGGGCTCTGTAGCTCATCAGGCTTCACAACTGATTTTGCTTTAGGGTGTGGCCAATGTGGTTCCTCCTTTAGTTGGGGACACAGGGCCACCAAAGCTACAAATTATAATCCTCACTAGTCAAGAAGTCTGTACACAAAGTTTCAGCTTTCTAGGCCTCATGGTTCTGGAGAAGAAGGTGAAAATAGGTGTTTAGGGTGTGGCCCCTGCAGTCCTTATTAAGGGTCACAGAGCCACCAAAGCTACGATTTATAATCCTCACTAGCCAAGGAGTCTGTACACAAAATTTCAGCTTTCTAGGCCTCATGGTCCTGGAGAAGAAAATGAAAATACTTTTTTGGGTGTGGCCCCTATGGCCTTTATAAGGGGTCACAGGGCCACCAAAGCTTCAATTCACAATCCTCACTAACTAAGGAGTCTATACAAAAAGTTTCAACTCTCTAAGGTTTAATAGTTATGGAGAAGAAGTTAAAAATAGGTTTTTAGGTTGTGGCCCCTGCAGCCCATATTAGGGGTCACAGGACCACCAAAGTTTCAATTTATAAACCTCAATAGCCAAGGAGTCTGTACACAAAGTTTCAGCTTTCTAGGCCTCATGGTTCTGGAGAAGAAGATGAAAATAGGTTTTTAGGGTGTGGCCCCTGTGGCCCTTATTAGGGGTCACAGGGCCACCAAAGCTACAATTTATAATCCTCACTAACCAAGGAGTCTGTACACAAAGTTTCAGCTTTCTGGGCCTTGTGGTTCTGGAGAAGAAGTCGAAATTCCCCAAAGTTTACTGACGGACGGACGGACGGACGCCATACGCCATGACATGCCATAAGCCCATCGGGCCTTACAGGCCAGATGAGCTAAAATGTATGTCTTTTTTTAATCAAGTAAGGAAAATTAGAAATTCAAATGTGTTTATGTAAGCTCATGCAAAGAATCATTTTGTGAATATGTGGGCCAATGGCCTTTTACTGAATAAAATGTCTGTCTGTCTGTCAGTTATTCAGTGGATAACTGTCAAGTACTTATCACTAATTTTAACAGGAAAGCAGACGATGTACACAGTTCACATCTATTTATAGACACATAACTTGCAAACTTGCAAAAGTATAATACTGAAAATACATTACATTGAGTAAAATAAAAGTCCTCAGGCTGTTTTAACACCATTCTATTCAATTATGATGCATATCCACTACTTGACACACACCACATAAGGTTTTTGACCCTGTTAAACTTAATTGCTTACAGATCGGTCCGATCGGTTTCGTTTTGCTGTCAGTGCATATGATATAGTTCGCTGTTTCTTTTACCTCCCCTACAGAAATGCAAGCTCCAAGCACTGTGTAATGAAGTTGTGCATGCACAGTCGATGCATGGAGCTTTTAAACCGAAACTTGAAGGGAGGGTAATGTAACAGCATGCAAAAAGACTGAATACTTGCAATTTCCCGAGTTTGTTACCGTATATAAGTTGACTTGCATTGCACATCTTTATTACATTCAGGGCGAAATCTGCTGACCACAGATATGTATGACCTCTTTCGCACATTAACCACTGCAATGTTGTCAGAACAAAAATCTTTGACCAAATATTGTTCAATATCATCTTAATGTCACTTCATAAGAAATATATCACCACCAACAACAGGTTGATGTCACATGTTTTTCAATGTGAAATATCCAGGGAATTATCAGCTGAGAATATAGGTCCTTACCTGGTGGCATCATGTCCTCTTCTCTTTGCAAATTTTGAGTATTGATAGCCAGGTTATCACGTTTTAAAGAGTTAAATGTGACAGCAGCAGCATAAGTAAATTTAGAATTTTAAGAAAGTCTTCGTGAACTTAATCACAAGGATTTAATTTTGCCCTCATAACTGTCATAAGTATTCTTCGATCATGAGGTGTCCCAAAGTATCTTTGATTTGGTTTAGAATCATATATGATACAGGCTCTTGTTAGTACACTCCCATAAACACTAAGACGACTTTTTCATATCCCAGTTACCATAGGAAATTCATATTTTGAGAATATCAGAATTGTTATGGAAAATTAAAGACTGACTGTACATTTCATATTAATAGAGTGATGCATGGTGACAAAGTGTTTTGTTTGATTAAGACTAAATAGTAAATTTGAGTAAATCATATTTCAAATTTAGGTCGTGGAGATGTCAAAGCAGTGCAGGGCTTTGATTAAGTGCAAAATCTGCTTGCTATGCTTTAAAATATGGGCATTCCATGAAACTATACCACAGCAGTTAATGGTATTGTAACCTAATTAATGCTCTTAAAAAGCTAGTTTAGATCGACAGTAAAGTACAGTCTCAAATAACCGTTTGTCAATCCTCCTTACATTTTCATATTTGATAAATTAATCTGATTTTCAAAAACTGAATATGAGTCTAATTACTATTCTGAAACATCAAATATAATTAAATATAGTACAATATTTTCTAATTCTGGTTGTGATTTGTGCAAATCAAACCAAACGTTGACAAATGCTTGACTTGACACGTGTGGGGAAGTGAAAGTAAGGATGAGGTAGGGTGAATATAGCTGGCGTTATAATCCATAAACTTGTTATTAGTGTTATTTTGAGCTTTAGCGAGAATCCATTCCTAATTTAAAACGTGTCAATTGTTTTGCTAATATTGATCAAAGTATAATCTTCCTTCTTCAAAGGTAAAATTAAGATAAAATTAATAATACTAAAATTGTATGTAGATCTATATATTTGACAATTAAATGCAATGTATTGTAAATTTCTTAATTAACCCATGCAATACTCGAGGCCCTATTTGCAAAGTTTTAATATCTGAACTGTAGTCTTCGTTCTTATAGGTATGGCATGCATGTTTAGATACATGGTCAATAATTGACTCTGGGTTATTAACAGTTGGAAGCACATGCTTCCTTCTTGTATCAATGAACAGTTGAACATGTTAAAAAAACTCCCTTTATCTTAAAAACATAAAGCAGAATTAACCTCTTTAATGAGGAGATAAAAATAAATAGCTGTTACCTGATATTTCCACTGAGTTCAAAAGTAGTTAAACAAACTTTTGTTAAACAGGTGTTTTAGTTGAACAGATGCAGCAATATCCTTCTTTGTATTTTTTGATTTGATACAACCGTGTGCACAGATATGATTTATTTAATATTTTTAGACCTTCCTAAGATTTGCTCTTTGGAAGTACATCTACAAAACTATTCAGTTTGTAATGAATTGATAATCATCTTCTTAACATTAAACAAATATCTGTTTATATAATGTTTATCTACATGTTCACATCCATTCCATACATTATCTGTTTTAATATCTCTTCTTGTCTTGTTTCATGCACTTTTACAAATTTTCAATAATGCAGAGAATATTAGATTGATTCACTTTAGGTATTATCAGTTCAGTAAATACAGCACTGATAGCACATACATCATTATATGTGCAATCACAAAAAAATTGTTTTGAATTTGTATCCACGAATTTGTAAAAGGCTAAATAACAAAACATATACTAAATGACAATAAATTTGTTGATTGCCCTTAAAAATTATCAGATCGTCTTTGCAATATTAGGAATGGCATATTCTGTTGATCTTTAAAATTGGAATACACAATTAAGATATGAAATCTGGTACTTTCTCAAGATCATAACATCTATGATATAGTTTTACTGTTTGCACATTTACAGAAAGTAGGTGGCTCATGACATGGATATCTGTATTTTAATTTCTTAATCTGACAACTATTTTGAAAAGCAAGGTTCGTACAAGCCTGGATATAAAAGCCCTGAACATGGGCGCATGACCTTAAAAAGCCTTAAAACCCTGACTTAGCCTTCAAAAACCCGGAAAATGACTAGAAAACCTTGAAAAAGCCTAAAAAGTCACTAACAATCATCTCAAAGTTTATCGCTTGTGTCTGGTTCAACACAAATTTGATGTTATTTTGCATTATGTCAAAACATCCATAAACCTTTGTGTGGTTTCGCTACTTCTGATTTGGCACTTAAACCCAAGGTCAGTCGTGCTTGATCTCACTGGCTTGAATTAATGTACTAATATTTGCCATAAAGGCTTGAAAATGGCTTCTAAAAACCTCAAATTTTGTTTGGATGATTGAATGAACCCCGAAAGGAAAAACTTACATTATATTGTGACTGTTTTATAAATCTTTGAGAACACCTCTCTTACCTTAATCTGAATGTAACAATAATGGAGGTTGAAAATCAAATATTTGGATTTTATAACACTCTGTTTTATAGTAGACTATTATAAGTAACATATTTGAAAAGAAACAACAACTAGCTTTCATAAGAGGAAAATATAAATAAATATGATACGAAATCTGTTCTCGTGACCCCTGTGACCTTGAAAGCCACATTTGACCTTGATCCACCAGTTAGATTCTCCTAGATTTTCTATATGTTATAATGGGATAGTCATAGAGTGTAAATTAGTTGAAATCGTTTCTGTTGCAATTTGTGGTGGGTTGACTGAATATTTCGCTAGAATTACTGGACTATTTGACTTTCTAATGATATATGGAACAATGATTTGTCGTCTGTCACTCATGTTTAACGTTTTTGTAACATACCTCTATCGTATGCATTCAAAACGAAAGCAGAATTGACAATATGCAAAGGGACGTAACTCAATGTAAAACAAATCTATGACATTACTGTCAATTTCAATAAAATCTATAGACTTTTGGCTTTCATATGGTGTATAGAATAAGCCGTTAGCGTACGTCGTTGATCCGTTACGATACTTCAAACATACCCACCAAAACACCACATTTCCAAAATGCAACGTTTGACCTCTGCTCCTGACCGGAAATGTCTGTTCGCGAGCAATTTTATTCTTTTATCTTGAAGACTTTGCCAATGTCTAACTCTCATGCAAAAATCATAAAATTCTATGGTCTGGTTTTTTAATTATCTGCCCTTGAAGTTAGCGATTTTTAGATTTTCACACAATTCACAGATTTTTCACAGCAAGAAAAGTATTATAGTTAGGACTTCCTAGAAGGCAAGTTAACAACTACCATGCTTCAGCTACATTAATTTCAGATCTCTAGTGCAAGTATATTGAGAGAAGAAGATTTTCAAAAGTGGGTGGGGTCGGCAACGGTCAAACATGCACTAAAAGCAAGATGGCGGCCAAACCACGTCACCTACGAATTTTCCATGATTTCGTTTTTTGAAAAAAATAAATCTCTAAGTGCATTTTGGAAGAAAAAAACAATGTTAAATTTTCGATTTTGGAATCGAACTGGACCTTTAATGAATGTGCCGAATTGGCCCAAAAGCGTATTGTCGCATCTCCTTAGCAAGGTCTGCCAGCATGCAAAATTTGACTTCGATACCATTAGCTGCTTGGTCTGAATCTTGTTAACAAGAATCGTGGAATAATAATAATGATAACTAGGGTTGCCCAGGCAACTCTGACGGTCTTCAGACCGCTGTTCAATTCGTAAGGTGCATTTCAATGTATCACAATGCTGGAATGTCATTATGCATCGTCTGGAGCAATCTGCATGTCTCTGGGAGTCCATTTCCGGTCAAAATGTGGAAGGTCGTACAGTAAATTCTTTTTTGTTTTTGGTCAAATTTGAATGGTCACAGTGACCTAAGTATTAGGGTTAGGACTTTGTTTTTAGTATCCTGTAAAGAACTATCCTTCTGCTACATAATGTGTAAATTTCAGCTCTCTAGTGCAAGTATCATCAGAGGAGAAGATTTTCAAAGGCGGTAGGGGTCAGAAATGGTAAAAAATGCACTAAAAGCAAGATGGCGGCCAAGTCACGTGACCTAAATATTTTTCTTGATGGACTTTTTTCTTCAGCACGTCAAAGCGCATCTTCATGTGAAATTTCAAGTCTCTTAGTGCAATCTGCATGTCTCTGGACGTCCATTTCTGATCAAAATGTGCAAGGTTGTACAGTAAATTCAAAATGGCGCCTAAACCACGTGACCTACGAAGTCGACATGATTGCCTTTTTTCTTCCTCTGGTCAATGCGCATCTTCATGTGAAATTTCAAGTCTCTAAGTGCATTTTGAAAAATTTCCCCATGTTAAAATTTTCAAAATCCGAAATTTCAATTTTTGAAGCCCTGTAAAAACCGAAAATGACTGTTCGCGATCGATTTTATTCTTGATTCTTGTAGACCTTATTCATGTCTAGCTCTCATGCAAAAATCATGAAATTCCACGTCTAGGTTTTTGAGCTATGAGCCCTTGAAGTTTGCAATTTTTCGTTTTTGGTCAACTTTGAGAGGTCACAGTTTGAAAAGTATTAAAGCTAGGACTTTGAAAATTGTCTAAATTTGAAGAACTATGCTTCAGCTACATATTGTGCAAAGTTCAGTTCTCTGGTGCAAGTATCTTCAGAGAAGAAGAGTTTCAAAGGTGGTAGGGGTCAGAAATGGTCAAAAATGCACTAAAAGCAAGATGGCGGCCAAGTCACGTGACTAAGAGATTTTTCATGATTGACTTTTTTCTTCCTCAGGTCAATGCGCATCTTCGAGTGAAATTTCAAGTCTGTCAGTGCATTTTGAAAAAATTTCTTATGTTAAATTTTCAAATTAGTAATGACTGTAGACCGGAAACGGAAGTAGATATCCGGAAACGGATTTCGATTGTACAGGGTTCAGCACAGAGGCTATCAGCGCTGAAAGTTTCATGCAACTGGCTTTAGTAGTATTTGCGCTAGAGCTTCCACAAAATTGTGTAAATAATAATAATAATCAGGATAATAACAGTAGGTCTTCCAGACTTTCGTCTGAAGACCTAATAAAAATAATAAACAGGATAATAACAATAGGTCTTTGACTTTCGTCTGAAGACCTAATAATAATAAAAACTAGGACTGCCGCGGCAGTACTTAGGTCTTCAAGACTTCCTGTTTGACCTTCACACACTGTTTGACCTTCACATGACTGACTTTTTGTCTAAGAGGTAAACAGTAACTTCAACATTATGAAAATGACCATATTTCACTTGATATTCAACGTTTAAGCCTTATCAGACTTGGCTGCAAAGATGAATCATCTCAGGTTACACATTCTTGATGCTGCCTGATGATAGATAAAACATTGCCTAGTTTTTTAGTGTTTTATTAACGGCTGAAACCGTTTGTCGTCGCCTTGAGACTATATTTACACAATTACTTTCAAATATATATATATATATATATATATATATATATATATATATATATATATATATATATATATATATATATATCACTGTCTACCACGATTCTTGTCTGGTTCCTAATTAAAAGCTTGTAAATGATGACAATAGAAGATGGATATATAATGCACAATTATCAAAACCTGACTATTTTATGATCTATTTAGGTAACATCAAATAGCGATTGTATACCTTAACATCCTTTTTTCTCCAATTGGTAAATTAAATTATAACCTGTTGAAATTTGCTCTATCTGATAAAGGTGAAGAATTATGTTGGGTAAGGTTGATATGATTAATCTTCATTTTATTAGAACATGTATCGGGTATTGTTGCGAAAAATATCTTCTCTATGTATATATGTAAACACATTAAGCTTGTCATTGAAAGTATATATATATATGTGTGTGTGTGTTTTCAATGCCTTTTTAAAAGAATGTATAAACAAGGCATCAGTCATCATCCAATACATGCCTTAAATTGAGAATTGTTACTGAAGATGTTGTTTTGTAAAGAGGTGCAATTAAAGATATATTACTTATCATGAATTGTCCATCACTAAATGAGTTATTTATTTTATTATCTATTATATATTAATAAGTTGTTTTTATCCTATTGAAAAATGAAGTTAATGGCAGTTCTTTAAAATTGGAAGTCCTTGAAAAAAATTAGTAAGGATCTTATGTTCACCCTTACTACACTGAGTAAGGGAATTGCAGTTACCTTCTCAAATAATGGCGGAATAGGAAAACTTCGCCTATCCTGACGTTATTTCAAATGCATTCTTCATCAAAAGGAATATATTTTTAAACATACTATTCATGCGTGTGTCTTGGGTATGCTCTAAGGAAGGATTATATGACATGCCAGCCTTCCGGGAGTGTCTTGATATTTAACAATCTGTGTTTCAAAAGCTCAAGCGATGTTTTCCCCATGTGTCATTTGAGGTAACTGCAGTTACCTTACTCAGTGTAGTAGGGGTGATGTTGACATCATGGAAATAAAACTGTAGCAGAAATACATATTGAAGTCGTTCAATCTCTCTCTATTTCCGTGGCATGTACACTCTTCTCCGGCTTCAGGAGGGGTCTATGCCTTAATTATTTCCAATGAATGAATAGATATGATTTAGAATATGTTTATTACACTCTCGTTGAAGATACGACAGTTTTGAAACAATGACTTGTTATTCAACACTGTTGTGAAACATTGCACGTAAAAGCGATCGCATCCGGAACTACTTTCTGCCGTCGTATGCCTATCAGTTGATGATGTCAATCAAAATTGCGTGTTTTCGAAACGAAAGATAAACGAGATGAAAATGAATTCGTTTTAAAACGTGTTTAGGTCTACAGTATCTGTTTATGTTTAAATTGTCCGAGAAACAATAAAAAGAATCAGAGATACCAGCACAACATTACCAATGAGCGTTCATCTTCAAATGTAAACATGACCTCGGAATCAGGTTCAAGTCGGCATTCGATAGTAGGTCATCCCTTCCGATATCGGTCGATTCTTGAAATGTCAGCGTCAGTTCTAAATGATAATTGTCGGTGGTTCCGTAAGCAACGATGTCAGCAATGTTATCTTTATAGGTGATAAGTTCAAATTCGGCGAAACTCTTTTTAAAGGTTTTGAGAGTTATCTCCCTTGCAACCCTATAAGCTCCTAGCAGCGTTTAGCAACTTTACGACGTGTTCGCATTTCAAAGCAGCGGTCTTTTTGTTTTAGAATTGATTAAGATGAAATTTTAAATTGAAGAGGGAATTCCCCAATCTATCTTCATAATGGAACGCAAACAAGAACAGTGTTCCTCCCACTGACACTAACTCAAGCTTACTGAATCATGCTTGAAAACGCACATTCCGATGACGTCACAATCACTTGACATTCATTCACACTATCTAACGTTCATTCGCACAATTCAGCAACAGATGTTTTTGTTCACTCGCCAATTTGTTTTTGTCGGAACTATTACAAACACATAATTGAATGAGAGCTTTTGATTTATATTGTTCAAAATTAAAGCTGTTATCATAACTCAATAATTAAGGGATTTACTCATGACCTATTTGTTCATTGTTCTTTGAAGTCATGCATCCATTGTAAGAAATGTATTCCTACGCAAAGCTACGATAATTGAAAGCAAACAATTTTCAGTTTATTTTATTAATTTAAAGATTGTAATAAATAAAATACTAAACTCCGTCAAGTTTGATAACATATTTATGAAACTCGTTGATAGTATTTGTATTTAACTCGCTTTCGCTTACCGTCTACTCGTTTCATAAATATATTATTAAACTGGACGTCATTTAGTACTCTCTATATAGACACTCAAATAAAGTTATTAAAAGTTCTAAAGTGGTAACATAGAAGAATTAAATTTAAAGATAGTGTGTGTGGGGAGGGGGGGGGGAGGGTTGGTTATATTGCTTAAAAAGTATAAATGAATTCTGCTGTGCTACTAAAGTAACAATTTACAAAAACAAACAAAAACTGTGCACGCAAATGTAACAGTTCACATGTGAGCGTTGTTTATGGCGAGAATACATTTGGGTTATCAGTTTTTATGAGGCGAGACAAGGTGCATGATTTAGGATTACGCGCACATCATCGTTTATTTTTTAATTGTCTTACATAGTTATAAACAGAAATTGCAAGATGACAAGCTCCGATCACCGATTTGTTGAAAGTTTGAGATGTTTGGAGGATGTTCAGTATGTTTAATCGACAGTTAAAGTTTGCGCTTTTACTATTGGCTTGTGTTGTTTCACATAACGAGGGCATACATCGAGGAATCCCGTACCTTCTAACACGTCACGAGGCAGTCACGCTTCAGCGTGTTTTATTCTTTTCGTCAGCCTACTTAGGCGGTGTACTTATAAAGTCGTAATAAAGCGGTAACTAGGTCGATTTCAGAAATTTGAAGTTGTGTCAATGTCAAAAAGCTACTTTTTTTTAATCCCGAAGTTGTCATATAGCATTTCAGTCCATTTTTAAAGTAAAAATGTCAGCAAACTATCACTTTTGATTAATTTTATTTAACACAAACCTAACTTCCCATCTGCAAATGGTTTGGGCAAAATGGGGTTTCAACCAACAGTTCACACGGAACGCTGAACCAAACGTTTCACTATGTTTTTCACAACCGAAACACACTCAATCAACTCTCAATGACACTTCTTTTCATTACTGTGTCTGCCATTTTATAATTTCAAGTTGTTTTCCCACTCTTTCCGTTGGTTTATAAGTTGAATAAAACATAACCAGTGGGCATTTTTGAAAAGTATTCCCCTTCACGAGTTGGTTATTGTTTATGTAACACATATTATTTCATAAGGTAAAACCTAAGATTCTTAAAAATAAACTTTGGCTCTAAAGGAAATCGCAAGGAGTCAATTTCCAGATTCATACGCATTTGCCGTTGCTTTACACCAGATATACCTACGTATGGCTGAATAACCCTTGCGAAGTGTTACACAACATTAAACTTAAATATGGTTCATGTTTAAAGTTTCGTTTTTCTCTTTTATCTAGTCGTTATTTCAAGTTACAGTTACAAATCGGCGCAAACTAAAATTGCCATGACGTCGCCGTAAAAACTGTGACGTCAGAGCCTTTACGCGACGACAAAGTTATTTGTTGATTGATCATTTCTATACTTTCGGACAATTTGACTGACTCGTCAAGCATCATTTGCATAGGCACATGTGAAAATTGACAGATAACAACAACTAGGAACTAGGACTGCCGCGGCAGTACTTAGGTCTTCAAGACTTCCTCTTGACCTTCACACACTGTTTGACCTTCACATGACTTTTTGTTTAAGAGGTAAACTGTAACTATTACATTATCAAAATGACCATAATTTCCTAGTGTTTTATTGCCAATAAACTACAATTTTTCAATCATTCTTATACGAGAATCATTCAAAACGAAAGTAAGATTGACCACATTTAAATGCTCCGAATTCAATGTACATGTTTAATCTAATTTTAATGAGATTTATCATTAATAGTATGTTCTTTGGCTTTAATTTGATATATAGATCAAGTATTTATCATCTGTCGTTGACCAACAAGGATTTTTCAAACATAATCACTAAAACACCTGTTTTCCAAAATGCAAACTTTGACCCTTCCTCGTGACCGGAAGTGACTGTTCGCGAGCGATTTTATTCTTTTATCTCAAAGACATTGCCAATGTCTAACTGTCATGCAAAAATCATTAAGTTCTATGGTCTGTTTTTTGAGTCATCTGCCCTTGAAGTTGGCGATTTTTAGATTTTGGTCAAATTTGACAGGTCTTTGCACAAAAAGTATTAAGGTAAGGTCTTTAAAAAATAAAGATTAAGAACTACAATACGTCAGCTACATTCAGTATGAATTTCAGGTCTCTATTACAAGTATCTTCAGAGGAGAAGATTGTCAAAGGTGGGTGGGGTCGGAAACGGTCAAAAATGCACTAAAAGCAAGATGGCAGCCAAACCACGTGACCTAGGAATTAGTCCTGATTTACTTTTTAAAATTATTTTTCATTGCGCTTCTTTTAAAAAAATTTCAAGTCTCTAAGTGCATTTTGAAAAAAAAATCAATGTTAAATTTTCGATTTTGGATTCGAACTGGACCTTTAATGGATGAACCGATTTTGCCCAAAAGCTTTGCATGTCTATTCCAGGGTAAGGGCTAACTTCATGCCAAGTTTCAACGCATTTGGAGCAGCCGTTTGGTCTGTAGCTCGTTCACACAAAAAGTATAAATAATAATAAGGAAAACGGATAATAACAATAGGTCTTCCAGACTTTGTCTTGAAGACCTAATAAATTGAACTTGTTTAGATTTGGAATCAGGGAAAACAACTTGTTTGTTGATTCTGTCTTTGCACTTTTCTCATGTTTAAACCGCTCCATGATTTCATTCCACATATCACTGACATATTGACAATCGAAAAGTTTTATTTGGTTTTCGGATAAATTATGTATCAAGTTTTTAATTTTGTACATTTGTATAAGAGATGGTTCGGCAATGAAACAAATGAAAATAAATCATTAAAAAATTTACTTTTTGTTTGACTGAAAGATTCATGTATTTTCCTAATTCACCTTTACTGGTTAAGCTGTTAAGGGCTGTTTCCCAATTGTGTTTCTTTTTCCGGTGACTACCATAAATTGGAGTTTATGTTACTATAGAATGGAAAGTTCTACATCCATTTCTCTCAGTAATAACATCAATGACACACCCTTATGGAAAATATGAGAAAGAACTTTGAAGGAGAGTATTTTGATCGGATAAACTTCTTTTTTAAACCGTGCATTATTCGTACATTAATTGTCATGCATCGCTCTAGCTTCGTGTCCTGTTCCTATTCATAGTGGCATGTTCAGTCCTGTTTTTTTATTGTACACGCACCCTGCCCTTTCGCAAAGAAAACGTACTGATAAACTAGATCATGAAAACCTGATTCAGACACGAGTACGATTGAACCAGAATGTTATCCTGTTACGATCTTTTGGTATTATATAAGACAGCCGTGTGTGTGTGGTGTCAATGAAAATTGTTGTTAAGTCAAGAAACAAGGTACATTTTGTCAAATATTCTGGTGTGAGGACATGTTCTATATATCCGTGAGTACCATTGGAGTCTCAATTGATATTTGGAGAGCCAAAATTGGAACGTTTTGACAAAAATTGAAGGAAGGAAGTTGGAGGGCCCCGTTATAACGCTAACGCCGGGTATCAAGACGGGTGTACGATTGTTGATGTACTCGTTTATGCTTATTGCCTTGTCGGGTGATGTTGAAAGCAACCCCGGACCTAGATCTAGCAGTCGTTATTATACAGGTGATTCTAACAAGAACGGGGTACAAATAGAGAATCTCACCCAAGTGTCTTCTGATATCAAATATATCAACACAAGTTGATAAAAGTAACAAATGTAAGAGGCTTGCCGAGGATATTTTACTTTTATCAACGTGTGTTGATATATTTGATATCAGAAGACACGAGGGTCAGATTCTGTTTATCATCCAAAATCATTTTTCATCTATTTGCTTGAAAAATGTACATCTTTGAACACTGCATAGCCCTAAAACTCCTAAAGCAGTGATGTCATAGCATTGTGACGTCATCGTGGTAATGACGTCATAGCATTGTGACGTCGTTATGTTTATGACGTCATAGCATTGTGACGTCATTACTGATGATGTAAAATGTTTGTGATGTCATGTATATTATGATTACAAGGCATTGTTCAAAATCTACTGTGATCTTCCACAAGCGCTTGATCTACCACAAGCGATATCTCCTGTGGAACACAGTTTTGTATGATAAACGAGATTGTCTACAAAAAATGTAGCGGGTGAATGTCTACAGGGTGGGAGTGAACAGGCACAGTCTGACCCTATTAATATGGCTGCCATTGCACGGACTCTGAAACAGATTCAAGATGATTTATCGGCTATGAATGGAAAGTTTGATAGATTTTCTTAGGACTTTGAAGATAAATTAGTTGACTTGAAATCAGAAAATGATGATTTAAAGAAGAAACTTTTTGATTTAGAAATGAAAACTGACACCATTGAGGCACAGTCGCGTAGATCAAATCTCATATTCCATGGACTCTCTGAACGAAGGGGAGAATCATTGGAGGACAGTGAAGCTAAAGTGAGAGACTTTCTTCGTGATACCCTTAAGCTTGACAACTCTGATACTGTACCTATAGAAAGAGCACATCGTCTGAAAACTAGAAACGTAAATCGCCCTGTTATTGTTAAATTCTCCTTATATAAAGACAAAAGCAGTGCCCTTGCATCTGCCAAAAAACTTCTGAAAGGGGATAAAGACTTCCGCATCTCAGAAGATTTCACCGAAAGGGTGAGGTGGATTAGATCCAAATTGTTTCATTTCATGGACAATGCACGTCAGGAGGGTAGTACAGCCTTGCTGAGTTACGACAAACTTGCAATAGACGATTCTGTGTATGTTTTCGATGAAATGAAGGACGATCTTAAACAAATTGGAAATAATTCCAGGAACATGACGCCAGGGACGTCCACTACAGGACAAGAGGACGCTGCATACGAGCTCGGCCGTGGCCCCAGTGTAAATCTGCCAAGCACAGACTCTTTTTCTGTTCGATATGAGGATACCGTTTCCTTTTGTACGTTGAATATAAATGGATTACGATCATCACTAAGCTGTCAAGATTTTGTATCCTTTTGTTACAGTTTTGATGTAATAAGTTTTACTGAAATTATGTGTAATAATGCACAGTCATTGCTCAGCACAGCACTGCCAGATTATGTTTGCTTTGTAACTGAAGCGAAACGTCGCCACAGCCGTGGCAGCTATACCGGTGGCGTCGCAGTATGCATGAAATATAAATTTAAGAAATACTTTTCTGGAATTAAAGAAACATGGGACAACTGTATAGTCCTTCAACTTGAAAATGTTGATTTTCCTTACCCCATCTTTTATATATCCACATACGTACATTGTACGATGAACTGGACGATAGCGGTATCGACCTGCTCGACAACTGAAAATAGATTTTGGTGTGACTTCAACCTTCATTATAAATGGAGATTTAAATTCAAGAACAGCAAATGATGATGATTTTATTTTTGATGTTGACCCCACTTATATACCTGTAGATATTGATTTGTATTCTGAAGATCCCTTTATAGTTCCGAGATTCTCATGTGACACCATTGTCAATAAGCATGGTCTTGAGTTGTATCTGTAGAGACTGAATCTGACTATTGACCACTTGTGTGTACCTTAAGGGATATTCTAACAACCCAGCAATGTGTTAATGGTAATAGTGACATACCACATAGTAGTTTACCACGGTTTAGAATGAATGACAACAGTAGTGAAAGATTTAATGCTATGGTGTCAGAAGAAAGTTTTATGACTATTGAGGAGAGTTTCGCTCTTGAATGTTGATATTAATGATGTTGTTACAAAAATGACTGACATTTATCAATCGCTCCGTTCTAATGTGGGTTTTAACGCTATTACACGAAAAAGAAAATGTAACGAGCAACCGCCTTGGTTTGACAATGATTGCCAGATTCTCGAAAAAGAGAAATACAAATATATCAACATTTTAAGAAAGTATTATTGCCAAAATAACATTAAGAATTACTTACAGTCAAAAGTATACTTCAAACGTTATTATAAGTTTAAAAGGGATCATTATGATCAAAAACTGGCCAATGATATTTTAAATGCCGCAGCTAAAGAAGATTGCGAATTATTTTGGAGAACTGTTAAACGTCGACTGTTGTCGGACAAAGGAATAAGTCAAATCACACCAAATATTTGGTTTTCTTACTTTTCTGATCTTCTCAACTCAGAGACTAATTCTGAGGGTAACAATTTTGATAAAGAAGTGTATGATTTTATTGACAATCACACATGTGAATCGTGTAATGATCTTTCTCCTGATCTCACAAGTGACGATTTAAATAGAAAAACAGGTACTTGATAGTATCAGAGATTTAAAACCTGGCAAGGCGCCAGGTGATGGTATGCCACCTGAATTCATACATTTATCTTGTTCATTCTTTCACCCTCCGTTTTTCCTGATAGTTGGAATATTGGAATGATAATCCCATTATTCAAATCAGGACCAATAAATAATCCGAACAATTATAGAGGAATATCTCTCTTGAACTAGTACTGTTGTGGTAAGTTATTCACTTCAATAATAGAGAAGCGTCTTAGAATATGTTTTGATATTAATGAACTTCTAGCTGAATCTCAAGCTGGTTTTCGCCCTGGTAACTCAACTGTAGACCATATATTTTATTAAAAAGCTCTATGTACGAAATATCTTTGCAAACCTAAAGGAAAATTATACAACCTATTATAGATTTTAAGAAAACCTTTGACCTTATTGATAGAAAAAAAATGTTATACTTACTTGTTAAAAATGTCATGGTAAAATGTACAAAGTATTGAAAATATGTATTCCTCTGTTAGAGCAACAGTTAAAATTGGTACCCATAACACAACCTCTTTCAATACATCAGCTGGTGTTAAGCAAGGTTGCATTTAGAGCCCTGTCTTATTCATATTTTTTATCAATGAACTTGTACATGAAATTTATGAAGCCTGAAACTACGGTTTATTCGTTAACCAGAGTTTTGCCGATTTAATGCTTTTATTATTTGCGGATGACGTTGTCCTATTTTCATTTTCCATTGTTGGTTTACAACGGCAATTAGATGTATTATATGAATATTGTTTGAAATGGGGATTAAGTGTGAAGACAAACAAGTCTAAGATCATTGTATTCAGAAATTGAGGAATCCTATCTAAACATGAAAAATGGATTTATAATGATAAATATCTTGAAACTGTTACTTATCATAAATACCTTGGTATTGTATTTTCATCCAGATTGATATGGACAAAAGCCTGTGAAACCTTAGCTATGAAAGCACGCAAAGCAATGGAACCAGTGTTAATGTTACTGACAAATAATAGACATATTGATTTCCATACTGCTTGTAAAATATTTGATTCCAAAATAAGTCCTATTCTAACATATGGTTCAGAAATATGGGGCGTAAAGTATCACGAAGTTATAGAAAAGGTACAAACTAGCTGCTTTAAAAGATTTCTAGGAGTTAGTAAATATGCATCAAATAAGGCTATTCTTGGGAAACGGGACGATATTGTTTATTCATTAAAACACAGATTAAAGTTTAAAAATATTGGATAAAATATGCTTAGAATGGATACTTCACGTGTTCCAATACATTTGTATGATATGCTTAAGCTACATGATGAGAATGGTAAAACAAATTGGGTTTCTCATGTTCGTGAATGTTGTTTTCAAGTGGTTTTAGTTATGTTTTTATAATGCAAGATGTTGGTGATTCGAGTATGTTTATATCTGTATTAAAAAAACGTTTAATTGATATGTATATGCAATCTTGGAAACAAAATATAGAATCCTCATCATATTTACACATTATTGCAGTGTAAAGAATTTATTTCAATGCGAACCATACATTGATGAGCTTAATAACAGACAACTGATCAGATCAATATGTAAATACCGTTTTTCTCTTCACGAATCATTAACGTAAGAAAAATGTCAATGTATCTGACATTGATTCTATCTGTTTGCATTGTGGCCACAATGCTGTAGAAAATAGTACCATGTTTTCTTTATTTGTAATAGATAACATCTATTTATCTTTCTAAGATATTCAGCTTAAGATCTTCCTAGTATAAGTTTGGTCATGTGACAAATGTATTTATTTTCTCATTCAATTGTACCATGGGCCATGTGGCCTGAAATACTGAAATAACCATGATTCTGGTTCTGAGTCTGGTATTATATAAATGATATTTTAGTTGGTATTACACCTCTATATCAACACTGTTTATGTCTATATATGATTTTGTGTAAGTAAATGCATTGCATTATTATTATAATTTTCGGTTCAAACTGGAATCTCTCATGGCAAGGACATTCAAATCGAGCTGTTATACAAGCAAAGAAAGTGTGCATATGTATCTATAAGAATCTAAAGGCCTTAGGGAATGTTGCATACCATTCATTTTTTTAGAATATTTGATTTAAAGATACTCCCAATTCTGTAGTTTTGGACAGAGATATGGGGATTACCACACGTTGATGTTATAGAAAAGATTCATTTATATGTCTGTAAAAAGTATTTAGGTGTTAAAATAAACACATCTAGTCTAATGGCATAAGGGAAATGTGATAGATTTCTTATTTATGTACATTCGAATGCTCAAAGGATTAAATATTGGCTTAGACTTATTGAGATGCCTTCATACAGATTACCAAAAAAGGTTTATGACATGATGATAGTTTATGACAACAATGGTAAGAGAAATTGGGTGACAGGTATAAGAGAACTACTTTTCAAATGTGTTTTATGTAGCATCTGGAACAAACAAAATGTGTACCCAAAAGCAATTTTTATATCTTCATTATAGCAGCGTTTGAATGATATATATTTGCAGCCATAAACAGAATCGATGACTCTAAGAAATAAATGCTTCTATTATAGAATGATTAAATCTGAAATAATCATTGAGGATTATCTACCAAAAGTTAGGGTTTAAAAAATTCCGAATAGCCCCTTCACGTTTCAGATGTTCTTCACATGATCTATGAAGTGAGACGGGACGTTATGTAAACATACCTGGTGAAGAAAGAAAATGTAATCTTTGTCACTTGAATTTAATAGAAGATGAATATCATTTTAACTTGTGTGTTCTGATTATTTACATCTAAGGGAAAAATATTTGAAAGCATATTATTTCAGATATCCTCAGACAAATAAATATGTTGAATTGTTGTCAAGTTCAAATATTAATATTGTTCAGGATGTTTTTATCTATATATATTATGCCTCTTTATATAGACATAATACGATGAATACTTACATTAGAATGAATTGTACTCATGTTTATACAAATGCTGGTATTATGGTATGATGACTTTTGTTTATAATGATTTAACGTTCCATTAATTGTACAAATATGTAAATTATGTATTTAACAAATGTACTTCAGGCCTGTGGCCCTTAAGTGTTGAATAAAGCTTGATAATAGTAATGAAAACTTGTGATATATAGAAAGAGACGACCTCCCATTTAGTAAATGGGCGTTCTAGTGACGCGTATTGAGAAGCAACTGATTACCATGTGTACAGTTACTTTCAATTTGTTCATTGATAAAGAATAAAAGAATTAAAAAATACTGAGTACACATACTTCCCTTACCCGATGCACATGTAAATCGAACGTTTTTGAAATCACAGTGTCTTTTCGTTGACATTCGCATACCTTATAAGTTGGTCATTTTGAGGCTATTTGTGTTAAATAATCCAAAGGCCTTTGACAAATCAACAAACAATGCATATAGTATCTTCTGGTGAAAATCAAACTATTGACTTATCGCGAAAGTTGTTATGCTGATAGTATTATTCGAAAGACATTTATAAAACGATCAGCAGTATCCATAGTACGTTTTTCTATCAAAAGTATCAATACTTATCAGTTGTTAAGTTCAATTTTGAAAGTAAAAAAGTCATACAAAGCATGTCTTTTTTAAAGTTGGAAAATTGTCGATGTGGTTTTGACAATGTCCTAGTGACAAGCAAGAACTGTATTTCAACAGGACAATGCAACGTCACAATCTGCAGGGACTAACCAGGGACTGTCTAAACACTCATAATGCGCACGTGATTGTTCTCCAATGACCAGCATGATTACCTGATCTTTCTCTTATAGAACACATGTGGACGCGTAAATCGCAACCGCCAGCAGTCTCCACAGGCTCGGAGTTGATTTTTTCGAAGAATGGGACACATCACCCGTGCATGTCATACTTCGACATGCATCACCAGAAAGGCATCGGGTCCAGTAATGCATTCGGGCAAGTGAAGGACTCACTCGCTATTTACTCAAGCAAACGTGTTTAGACACCAAGGTGGATGTTAAATAATTTTGTATACTGATATTATACCGGACAATCATACACCTGGAACCAAGTTGCTGAGGAAATGGGTTTCCTGAATTCGATTTGATGGTAAACTTAAATGCATGCTGATTGTTTTTTTGTTTTTCAAATAAAATAATAAGTTTAAAAAATTGTCTTTTTTACTTTGTTATTGTGAAAAGCATCGAGATGACGTTTCTTTCGTGCTTCAGTTTAGATCAAAGCCACACAGGCAAGAAAGTTGCAAAGCTGACATCAGTGTTTGTTCTTGTTTGATAACTATTAGGATGTTAGAATTGACTTATCTAGAAACGTTCACAATCTCCGGTTAAAACACGCATTGAAATCCGGTTTGTATCAAAGGGGCAGTCGAACGTTTGTTAAGGTGAACGGAAGGATCTCACAGATATCATTCATCAAAATGCAAGGCAAGGATCCTAAATCAAATATAGAAGTTTGAAAATGAGTGTCCATATGTTTTCGTTACACAAAATTATTTCCTACTGCAAATGAATCATATATTTTAACAGTTAAAGGACCATCAGGTTTTTTCTCTGAATAGCTTTCCGTGTGGAAAGTAATCAATTGGGACATGGATTCTCATAGCTTTACCTGGTTTTGAACTGATGAAAAATGATTTAAAAAGCATACAGCAATCATAACTTTTTTATCGTGAGATTTGAAAAACAATTAAACAACGATGTAATGTTCCTTTAAAGCCTCTGATTAAAAACCACGATTACATGAATGATTACCAAATACAAAATGTGGTTTCAGTGTTTTCATTTATGTCCCTATTCGAATAAATCGTAACTTATTGTGCAATAATGACAACTCTGGAATAATGATCTCCAAGAATATTCTTCGAATTCACTTAAGGGCATCGGATATTCATTGTGCTCAATTTCACATATTGTCCAAAATGTAACATTGGTCATGGTCATTTATGTGAAAAATATAGCTTAACCATAACCATAAGCAATGATGTTGTCATAACTCAAACAGGCTTTTAGTGCAAATTGGCTTAGTATAGTTAAAGCAGCAAGTTAGATGTATAGATAGGTTCAAGAGGTGGAGGTTTTCTGTTAAAATCTGGATAATTTATCAGTGACTTTCAGTGAAACGTTTAGAAACGTAAGCAGAAAAAAACATGTGACTTGAAGCCTTCGGCTTCCGTACAAATCTATCAATTGCATGATTTGCATCGAAAATAAAACATTGTCAAATATTTTTTTATTTTGATAATATTTGAAAATACAAATCAAATAGAGTTATGCCAAGTCAAATCACTACAAATTTCATTGATGAACATATGTAATTTTATTAGCCATATTCCATGTCCCTGTAAGTTAAGACATCAGGTTTTTACATCTTGTGGTCTGCGAGGATACCGTTCTATTCATCCCATCGACGGATTCTCGTTCCTCGAATTGGATGCATTGATACCTCTACTTGCTTTCACGGCCTGCACAATACGGTAGGCCATGTTCACTATCCGATTCAACATGTCTGAGACCAACATTTCCGCTGAAATAAAAAAGACGAAAGGTGACATAAGGAGATGGTCACGTTAGGAGAAGCACAGAAAAATCTTATGGATGGCAACGTTTTTATTTAGGTGGAATGTTACAACGTTTAAAATGTCTTGATTTTCTCTATCAAGACGTTTTTAACCAGCAATTGTGCTCTTCATGTTTCTTAGTTTCTATAAGCCTTTCAACTGCTCGTTACCAAAAAGTCTTTTGTTAGTTTTTGAATAATTTTGTGTGACCTCAGGAATACAGAAAAGCTCAAATCAAATAAGAATACAACGCCTGGGCCATCTTACAAAGCAAAAGAACAGTTCATGATGTCACAAAAGAATATATCTGGACAAATGATAATATCTTGATAAACAAACAACCAGTAATGATCAAACGATATGTGACATCAAATGTCAAATATGTAAATGATATTTTAAAAGATGATTGTTTCATTTTTTGCATTCACAGAATTTTGTGGAATATATAAAGTAAAGACAAACTTCTTGGAATATATGGGTCTTATTCATTGCATAAAGGAATATATCAAAAAGGATTCATTATCAATTTCTTCTTCACTTCTGTTGTGAAGCATAAAGTTTATATCTGGAATATTAATTGATTTTAGAGAACCCAAAATCTTTATGACACTATTAGTGCAATCCCAATACTTGATCAGCTTTATAAATTGCAATCTATAAAGCCCGCTACTTCGGTATGAAATTACTAATGAATGTCAATATTCCCTGTAAGGGTGTATAACGTCCACTGCTAAAATATAAAATGATTTATGAATGTCAACATTTTTCGTATGAACCTTTAATTCACACTGCGATGATGTGAACTGACTTGTGGATGTCCATAATCCCTGTTTGATACTTAAAAGTTAATGCTAAGATGTAAACTGACTTGTGAATGTCAATATTCATCACACGACCCTTTATCGCAAACTGCTAAGATGAATGTGAAAATGCCTCGTATGATCCTAAAACGCTCACTGCTGAGATGTGAACTGTGAAGGCCAAGATCCCCAAGATCAACAAGATTCCTGAAGTTTACCTTTAGACTGGTCTGGTGATGCCTGTTTCAAGAGCTCCTCTGCCTTTGCCTTGTCTTGTAAGATCTGAACAGCATCGGGATCAGTGACAAGGGTTTGGGGACTGGATACACTGTACTTGTCTCCGTCAAGCTTTGGTTGGATCGCCTTGATATGGGAGAGAGAAGAGTAGTCTAGGTCTAAAGCATGTTTCAGAAGATCTGTGTAAGCGGTCGATCCTTTAGCCAAGCCATTTGTAACTACAATAAACTTTTGTAAGTTGTTTTGGAGAGAAGAAATCAGAATTAATGCATTTGACTCTGCGACGTTTGCTGCTGAAGGTTTGTAGATCTTCTTACGGATTGCCGCCACTAGATTTGGGTTGAAAATAACATGTGTGCCACTGAAAAGGTCAAAAACGGTTTCAACATTCTGAGTTGAGTCGAGTATCGAGTTTGGTAGATTAAGAAGTGCCATAAGCTTTTCATGTTTCGCAGATGCTATGATGTTTAAATGTAGGTCATGGGTAAATCCTTTCTTCCTCAGTCTGGTGAGGTCATACATGTCATGTATATCCGGAGACTGTCCTTCTACAAGCTTCATCAACACTTTGAATTCTGGATTTTCTTTCGCGGTTTCATCAAAAATGTTTTTGAACAATGGACTCATCAGCGCCAACTTCTTGAAGCCGTTTTTGGCAACCCTGTACTCTGTCATGAAGTTGGAAAGTGTTTCCATTGGATTTGTCCCTTTAAAAGATTCTAGGATCGACAGCAAATCAGGAGACGAGTCATCAGCCTCTCTGACGTCATCTCTGGCTACGTTAGCTACTGGTGATGCAGCAACACTGGACACCAGCACAGAAGCTGAAATAATAATAATGATAATTAATGATGATGATGATGATGATGATGATAATAATAATAATAATAATAATAATAATAATAATAATAATAATAATAATAATAATAACTAGGACTGCCGCGGCAGTACTTAGGTCTTCAAGACTTCCTCTTTGACCTTTACATTGTGTTTGACCTTCACATGCATGTTTGTAAAAGAAGTTTCCTACATACCCACCAAAATACCACTTTTCAAAATGCAAAGTTTGACCCTTCCTCGTGACCTGAAGTGACTGTTCGCGAGCGATTTTATTTTTTTATCTTGAAGACCTTGCAAATGTGTACGTCTCATGCAAAAATCATTAAATTCCGTGGTCTAGTTTTTGAGTTCTCTGCCCTTGAAGTTGGCGGTTTTTAGATTTTGGTCAACTTTGAAAGGTCAGAGCACAAAAAGTATTTAAGTTAGGACCTTAAAAAACATAAGCTATAAACTACAATGCTTCAGCTACATTCAGTACAAATTTGGTCTGTAGTGTGTAGTCTACAGGTCTGCATTGCAAGTATCTTCAGAGGAGAAGATTGTCAAAGGCGGGTGGGGTCGGAAACGGTGAAAATTGCACTAAAAGCAAGAGGGCGGCCAAACCATGTGACCTACGAATTTGTCCTGATTCCCTTTTTTTCATCATTTTTCATTGCGCTTCTTTACAAAAAATTCAAGTCTCTAAGTGCATTTTGAAAAAAAATCAATGTTAAATTTTCAATTTTGAAATCGAACTGGGCCTTTAATGAATAAACCGATTTTTCCCAAAAGCTTAGCATGTCGATTCAAGGGTAAGGGGTATCTGCATGCCAACTTTGGGCGGATTTGGAGCAGCCGTTTGAGCTGTAGTCGATTCACAAAAAAAGTACAAATAATAATAATAATAGAAATGAACTTGAAGAAATCGGAAAAAAAACAATAGGTATTTCAGACTTTGTCTTGAAGACCTAATAATAATAATGATAATGATAACAATAACAATAACAATAACAACTAGGATTGACGCGTCAATACTTAGGTCTTCAAGATTTCCGCTTTGACCGTCACGCAGTTTTTGACCTTCACACAGTGTTTGACCTTAACAAGCATTCTTTGTCAAGGAGGTAAACAGAAACTTATATGTCATCAAAATGACCCAACATCACACTATATACAGAGATTTTAGAGAAGTTAGTCATGTAAAATTAGTTTTGCTGCCCCCTATGTGATATAAAAGAACTGAACACTGTAAATATTGATATTTTGTTAATAAGGTATATCAGAAGAATTATTGGTCTTGATCAGACGCATACATAGATGTATAATCTATGTAGATAACGTAGATATTTAGGGAGTAATGCTTATTTCAACTTTAATGAAAACACTGAAAAATTATACATTTTAGACCCCTACCCGATGTTTGTCTTTCTAGCTCCTTAAATATTAACTTTTATATGATAATATGCAATATAGAAAAAAGTGTGCTTGAATGATGCGTGTGAAGGTATAATCAAATTTACAATATCTTAATTAGCAAAGGACTGATGGATAATGGAAATAAGCCAAAAATGAGCCTTTTCCAAAAATCGCAATATTCAAGGACAGGTCATGGACAGAAAAAATATTTTAATGACATATTGATATTTTTTCTTGTCTACTCATTATATCTGCTTCACAAAACATCAATGACAAAAATTTTATCTGGAGCAGTTTCCAAACTAAAATTCTCAAAACAAAATAACCCTCTAACAATGTAAAAATCGCAAAAAAATTTAAAAACAGTGTTTATGGCAAATTATTTCCTTAACTATCAACTTTTATATGTTAATAATCTGTAGTGAATATGTTGCCCAGTCAATGTAGAACAGAATGCAACAACTTTTTGACATTTCCTAACAGAGTTACGCCCCTTTGAACGTGATGCGTCAAAAATCCCTTATTTCCAAAGGTCGTTTTTCAAATCGACGTAGCGCAGAAACCGCTGAAAATAGAGGTCAGGTGTGGAAGGTTCCTTGAAACAGCACTTATTCAGCTTTAAAATGAGCTATAGCATGCATCTGTATGTATTGCAGTTAGTGAGGAGAAGATTTTCAAAGACGCGTACCGTCAGAACTGCGAAATTTCACAAAATTTTCAGTTTTTCGAAAATAGCAAAAAATCTATTAATACGGCTGAAAACGGTTTATAGTGCAATCGACGGGGAATGTTTTTGCGCACATTTTGGTGAAAGTTTTATGAAATTATCTCCCTTAGTTACCGAGAAATTGAGGTTTGACGTTTTTCATTTAAGGGGAGATAACTCAAAAACAAATTCGAATTTCAAAAATCGCCCTCGTCATTATTTAAGTTGAGACAAAGGCTACAATCCCTGAAAGTTTCATAAAAATCGGTTAATTCGTTAAGGCTGTAGAGCTGTGACAAAATCGGTACAAATAATAATAATAATAACTAGGACTGCCGCGGCAGTACTTAGGTCTTCAAGACTTCCTGTTTGACCTTCACACACTGTTTGACCTTCACATGACTTTTTGTCTAAGAGGTTAAGAGTAACTAATACATTATCAAAATGACCAAATTCCACTTGATATTGAGTGTTTAAGACTTTTTAGAAAAATTCATCATGGTGGCCAATGTCAGCTATGACATCATTCTTCAGATAATTTTATTCCTAGAAGCAGAACAAATTTGGTTGAATTATCTGTCACCGTTTTCGAAATACATGTGATTCAATGCTGTAATGTAAAGTTGACTGTTTCAGACCCCTGTATAATGCAATGAAACCTAACACTTGAACTATTGGTATTTTACTGATAAGGTATATCAGTAACAATGTTGGTCTTGTATATACACACACAAACATGTATGTTTTGTTTTGATAGCTTAAATAGTAATGGAGTAATGAATTTTGAAACTTTATTGAAAACACTGAAATTTGAAGTATTTTAGACCCCTACTCCATGTTGGTCCTTCTAGCTCCTTAACTATCAACATTTTTATGATAAAGTACAACACAGTAAACGTTGTGCTTGGAATGGCTCATGTGCAAATTTAATCAATTTAATGATATCATTCTTTGAAATGTGCTAAAAATGAGGATTTTCCAAAAATCGTGATTTTCAAGGACTGATCGTGGACAGAAAAAAATTTGTCATGACTTGTTGATATTTTTTGCTGTCTACCCAAAACATCTGCTTCACAAAACATCAACGATTAAATTTCTATATGTAACAGTTTTGAAAATAAAATTCTCAAAGTAAAATAACCCTCGAAAATGTAAAAAACGCCGGAAAATGAAAAAAATCTCTTTATGTCCACATATTTCCTTTAATATCAACTTTTATATAATAATGACCTGTACTGAACTTGTTAGACTATCATTGTCGAACAGAATGCATCAAACAGATTTCATTTTTGACATTTCCTTACAGAGTGGTGCCCCTTTGAACGTGACGCATAAAAAGTCTTTATTTCAAAAGATCTTTTTTGAAACTGCTGTAGCTCAAAAACCGATGAAAATGGATGCCTAAAAGGGGAGTATTGATTAAAAAGCATTCATTCAGCTTTCAAATGAGCTATTGCATGCGTCTGTATGTATTGCCGTTAGTGAGGAGAAGATTTTCAAAGACGCGTACCGTCAGAACCGCGAAATGTCGCCAAAATTTCAGTTTTTCGAAAATAGAAAAAAATCTATTTATACGGCCGAAAACGGCTTATAGTGCAATCGATGGGGAATTGTGTTGCCCACATTTTGGTGAAAGTTTTATGAACTTATCTCCCATAGTTACGGAGAAATTGAGGTTTGAAATTTTTCCTTTAAGGGGAGATAACTCAAAACAAAAATCGAAATTCAAAAATCTGGCTCGTGCATTTCTAAGTTAGGTCATACTCTACAATCCCTGAAAGTTTCATGAAAATCTGTTCGTTGATAACTTCAGAAATGACTGAACAAAAAACGTCCAAATAATAATAATAATCCGGACGATAAAAATAGGTCTTCAGACTTAAATAGGTCTTCAGACTTTCGTCTTGAAGACCTAACTAGGATTGACGCGTCAATACTTAGGTCTTCAAGACTTCTGTTTGACCTTCACACAGTGTTTGACCTTCACATGACTTTTTGTGTAAGAGGTAAACAGTAACAAATACATTATCAAAATGACTAAATTCCACTTGATATTGAGTGTTAAAGACTTTTCAGAAAAATTCATCATGGTGGCCAATGTCAGCTATGACACCATTCTTCAAAGAATATTATTCCTAGTAGCAGAAAAAAATTTGGTTAAATTATCTCTCACCGTTTTCGAGATACATGTGATTTAACGTCGTAATGTAAAGAAAATACTGAAATTTGAAGATTTTTTTACCCCTACTCCATGTCGGTCCTTCTATCTCCTTAACTATCAACATTTTTATGATAAAGTACAACATAGCAAAAGTTGTGCTTGCAATGACGCATGTAAATACAATCAATTTTATGATATCTTTCTTAATAAAGAAACTGTGGAACCTTGAAATGTGCTAAAAATGAGGATTTTCCCAAAATCGCAATATTCAAGGACCGGTCTTGGACAGAATTTTTTTTATCATCACTTGTTGACATTTTTTTGCGTCTACTCATTACATCTGCTTCACAAAACATCAATGATAAAATTTCTATCTGAAACAGTTTTGAAACTAAAATTCTCAAAGTAAAATAACCCTTGAAAAATGTTAAAATCACCGAAAAATGAAAGAAATCTTTTTATGTCCACATATTTCCTTTAATATCAACTTTTATATAAAAATGACCTGTAGTGAACTTGTTCATCTATCATTGTAAAACAGTATGCATCAAACAGATTTCATTTTTCACATTTCCTTACAGAGTGGTGCCCCTTTGAACGTAACACGAATAATGACACTTCAAAAAAATGTCGAAATCCAAGGGCAGATAACTCGAGTAACAGGTCAAAAATTAAAAATTCGCGCTATTAGCGTTTTTGCACACTCATTAAGCTTTCCAACGAGCTATCACACTAGTCTGTATGTATTGCAGTTAGTGAGGAGAAGATTTCCAAAGACGCGTACCGTCAGAACCGCGAATTTTCAGATTTTTTTTAGTTTTTTGAAAATAGAAAAAAATCTAATTATACGGCCGAAAACCGCTATGGGCTTAATCGATGGGGAATAATTTTGCCCACATTTTGGTGAAAGTTTTATGAAATTATCTCCCATAGTAATCGAGAAATTGAGGTTTGAAGTTTTGACTTTAAGGGGAGATAACTCAAAAACAAATTCGAAATTCAAAAATCTGGTCAGTGCATTTCTAAGTTTGGTCATACTGTACAATCCCTGAAAGTTTCATGAAAATCGGTTCATTAATAAGTTCAGAAATGGATGTACAAAATCGTCCAAATAATAATAATAATCCGGATAATAACAATAGGTCTTCAGACTTTCGTCTTGAAGACCTAACTAGGATTGACGCGTCAATACTTAGGTCTTCAAGACTTCCTGTTTGACCTTCACACAGTGTTTGACCTTCACATGAATTTTGTCTAAGAAGTCTTGTTTATCATCCTACAAAGATGCAGTTTTGTTTTGATAACTCAAATGGTAATGGAATGGTATTGAAAACACTGAAATGTGAAGATTTTTAGACCCCTACTCCATGTTGGTCCTTCTAGCTCCTTAACTATCAACATTTTTATGATAAAGTACAACATAGCAAAGGTTGTGCTTGGAATGGCTCATGTGCAAATTTAATCAATTTAATGATATCATTCTTAGTAAAGAAACTGTGGAACTTTGAAATGTGCTAAAAATGAGAATTTTCCAAAAATCGCAATATTCAAGGACAGGTCATGGACCAACAAAAAATTATCATGACTTGTTGATATTTTTTTCTGTCTACTCATTACATCTGCTTTACAAAACATCAATGATAACATTTCTATCTGTAACAGTTTTTAAACTAAAATTCTAAAAGTAAAATAACCCTCGAAAAATGTTAAAATCAGCGTAAAATGTAACAAATCTTTTTATGTCCACTTATGCCCTTTAATATCAACTTTTATATAATGATGACCTGTTGTGAACTTGTTCAACAATCATTGTAGAACAGAATGCATCAAACAGATTTAATTTTCGACATTTCCTAACCGAGTAGTGTCCCTTTGAACGTGTCGCATAAAAATTCTTTATTTCAAAAGATCATTTTTGAAAGTGTAGTAGTTTAAAAACCGCTAACTATTGATACGTGATATGACCTATTTATGTGCAGCAATATCTCAGCTTTCAAATGAGCTATAGCATGCGTCTGTATGTACTACCGTTACCGAGAAGAAGATTTTCAAAGTCGCGTACCGTCAGAACCGCTAAATTTCGCCAAAATGTCAGTTTTTCGTAAATAGAAAAAAATCTATTTATACGGCCGAAAACCGCTATGAACTTAATCGATGAAGAATGTTGTTGCCCACATTTTGGTGAAAGTTTCATGCGATTATCTCCCATAGTTACTGAGAAATCGAGGTTTGAAGTTTTTTCCTTTAAGGGGAGATAACTCAAAAACGAAATTGAAATTCAAAAATCGCCCACGTTATTCCATAATTTAGGACTAAAGGTTCAATCCCTGAAAATTTCATGAAATTTGGACCATCCGCTAAATTTCGCCAAAATGTCAGTTTTTCGTAAATAGAAAAAAATCGATTTATACGGCCGAAAACTGCTATGAACTTAATCGATGAAGAATGTTGTTGCCCACATTTTGGTGAAAGTTTCATGCGATTATCTCCCATAGTTACTGAGAAATCGAGGTTTGAAGTTTTTTTCCTTTAAGGGGAGATAACTCAAAAACGAAATTGAAATTCAAAAATCGCCCACGTTATTCCATAATTTAGGACTAAAGGTACAATCCCTGAAATTTTCATGAAATTCGGACCATCCGCTAAATTTCGCCAAAATGTCAGTTTTTCGTAAATAGAAAAAAATCTATTTATACGGCCGAAAACCGCTATGGGCTTAATCGATGAAGAATGTTGTTGCCCACATTTTGGTGAAAGTTTCATGCGATTTTCTCCCATAGTTACTGAGAAATCGAGGTTTGAAGTTTTTTCCTTTAAGGGGAGATAACTCAAAAACGAAATTGAAATTCAAAAGTCGCCCGCGTTATTCCATAATTTAGGACTAAAGGTACAATCCCTGAAATTTTCATGAAATTCGGACCATCCGTTTGTGCTGTAGCTCTGACAGAAAATCGGTACAAATAATAATAATAAGAACTAGGATTGACGCGTCAATACTTAGGTCTTCAAGACTTCTGTTTGACCTTCACACAGTGTTTGACCTTCACATGACTTTTTGTCTTAAGAGGTAAACAGTAACTAATACATTATCAAAATGACCAAATTCCACTTGATATTCAGTGTTAAAGACTTTTCAGAAAAATTCATCATGGTCGCCAATGTCAGGTACCAATGTCAGGTATGACACCATTTTTCAGAGAATATTATTCCTAGTAGCAGAAAAAAATTTGGTTAAATTATCTCTCACCGTTTTCGAGATACATGTGATTTAACGTTGTAATGTTAAGAAAACACTGAAATTTGAAGATTTTTTTACCCCTACACCATGTTGGTCCTTCTATCTCCTTAACTACCAACATTTTTATGATAAAGTGCAACATAGCCAAAGTTGTGCTTGGAATAGCGCATGTGAAACTACAATCAATTTAAAGATATCTTTCATAATAAAGAAACTGTGGACCTTTAAAATATGCCAAAAATGAGGATTTTCAAAAAATTTCAATATTCAAGGGCCGGTCATGGACAGAAAAAACATTAATCATGACTTGTTGACATTTTGTTCTGTCTAATCATTACATCTGCTTCACAAAACATCAACGATAAAATTTCTATCTGTAACAGTTTTGAATCTAAAATTCTCAAAGTAAAATAACCCTAAAAAAATGTTAAAATCGCCGAAAAATGAAAAACAACTCTTTATGTCCACATATTTCCTTTAATATCAACTTTTATATAATAATGACCTGTAGTGAACTTGTTCACCTATCATTGTAGAACAGAATACATCAAACAGATTTCATTTTTGACATTTCCTTACAGAGTGGTGCCCGTTTGAACGTAACACGAAAAATGACACTTAAAAAAAATGTCGAACTCCAAGGGCAGATAACTCGAGTAACAGGTCAAAAATTAAAAATTCGCGGTATTCACGTTTTTACACACTCATTAAGCTTTCTAACGAGCTATCACACTAGACTGTATGTATTGCAGTTAGGGAGGAGAAGATTTTCAAAGACGCATACCATCAGAACCGCGAAATTTCCGAAATTTTTTAGTTTTTTGAAAATAGAAAAAAATCTAATTATACGGCCGAAAACCGCTATGGGCTTAATCGATGAAGAATGTTGTTGCCCACATTTTGGTGAAAGTTTTTTGAAATTATCTCCCTTAGTTACCGAGAAATCGAGGTTTGCAGTTTTTTCGTTTAAGGGGAGATAACTCAAAAACAAATTCGAAATTCAAAAATCGCCCATGACATTCACTAATTTGGGTCAAACTCTACAATCCCTGAAAGTTTCATGAAAATCGGCTGGTCAATAAGATCAGAAATCTTGACAGAAAAAACGTCCAAATAATAGTAATAATAACTAGGATTGACGCGTCAATACTTAGGTCTTCAAGATTCCTCTTTGACCTTCACAAAGTGTTTGACCTTCACATGACTTTTTGTCTAAGAGGTAAACAGTAGCTAATACATTATCAAAATGATCAAATTCCACTTGATATTCAGTGTTAAAGACTTTTCACATGGCCAATGTCAGCTATGACATCATTCTTCAGAGAATATTATTCCTAGAAGCAGAAATTTTTGTTGTTGAATTATCTGTCACCGTTTTCAAGATACATGTGATTTAACGCTGTAAAGTAAAGTTGACTGTTTCAGACCCCTGTATAATGTAATGAAACCTAACACTTTAACTATTGATATTATACTGATAACTCAAAAAGTTTAACCAAAAGATGCAAACATAATACATGCTACAATATACCAGAGTAGGTCAAAAATGCGTAGTCTAGCAATCCAGCAACGGGGAGTTGGAAATGGCTCTTTGTAGCGTCAATCTCTCAAATGAAAGATATGGCCAAGACATATTCCAAGACCAAATTCATGTACATGCACGTACACGTACATGAAAGGTGTCCAAGTCAGATCAGAAGAGAGGCAGGAGGTCTAGCAATAAAGACCAGACCAGACCGACCCGACCGACCGACTAATTTAATCATAGAGGGTAGAGTCCTGATTTTGACTTATACATGGTAGCAGATTCCACTCAGCTGGGTGTGAACGTATTGATTGAATTAACTCTGTTTTAAAAAGCCCTATCACCTCTGTGGAACTTTAAAATATACCTTTCCCTCCAACTCAATGTTTTTAACTTTGTGAAATTGTTGTTTTCTTGCAAACTATGCGATATGTCGTGAAAATTAGACTTTTCTCACCTTTTTTTTTACAAATCCCTTATCTGTCACCGTTTTCGAGATACATGTGATTTAACGTTTTTGCCGTCTACTCATTACATCTGCTTCACAAAACATCAATGATAAAATTTCTATCTGTAACAGTTTTGAAACTAAAATTCTCAAAGTAAAATAACCCTCGAAAAATGTTAAAATCGTCGAAAAATGAAAAAATCTCTTTATGTCCACATATTTCCTTTAATATCAACTTTTATATAATAATGACCTGTAGTGAACTCGTTCACCTATCATTGTAAAACAGAATGCATCAAACAGATTTCATTTTTGACATTTCCTTACAGAGTGGTGCCCCTTTGAACGTAACACGAAAAATGACACTTCAAAAAAATGTCGAACTCCAAGGGCAGATAACTCGAGTAACAGGTCAAAAATTAAAAATTCGCGGTATTCACGTTTTTACACACTCATTTAGCTTTCCAACGAGCTATGACACTGGTCTGTATGTATTGCAGTTAGTGAGAAGAAGATTTTGAAAGACGCGTACTGTCAGAACGGCGAAATTTCAGAAAATGTTCAGTTTTTCGAAAATTGCAAAAAAACTATTTATACGGCCGAAAACCGCTATGAGCTACATCGATGAGGAATGTTGTTGCCCACATTTTGGTGAAAGTTTTTTGAAATTATCTCCTTTAGTTACCGAGAAATCGAGGTTTGCAGTTTTTTCGTTTAAGGGGAGATAACTCAAAAACAAATTCGAAATTAAAAAATCGCCCATGTCATTCACTAATTTGGATCATACTCTACAATCCTTGAAAGTTTCAGGAAAATCGGCTTGTCAATAAGGTCAGAAACGTCGACAGAAAAAACGTCCAAATAATAATAATAATAATCCGGATAATAACAATAGGTCTTCAGACTTTCGTCTTGAAGACCTAATAATAACTAGGATTGACTCGTCAATACTTAAGTCTTCAAGATTCCTCTTTGACCTTCACACAGTGTTTGACCTTCACATGACTTTTTGTCAAAGAGGTCTTGTTTATCCACATACAAAGATGTATGTTTTGTTTTGATAACTTAAATAGTAATGGAGTAATGAATTTTGAAACTATATTGAAAACACTGAATTTTGAAGATTTTTAGACCCCTACTCCATGTTGGTCCTTCTAGCTCTTTAACTATCAAAATTTTTATGATAAAGTACAACATAGCAAAAGTTGTGCTTGGAAAAGCGCATGTGAAAATACAATCAATTTAAAGTAACTTTCTTAATGAAGATACTGTGGAACCTTGAAATGTGCTAAAAATGAGGATTTTCCCAAAATCGCAATATTCAAGGACTGGTCATGGACAGGAAAAAAATTATCATCACTTGTTGATATTTTTTTCCGTCTACTCATTACATCTGCTTCACAATACATCACTGATAAAATTTCTATCTGTAACAGTTTTGAAACTAAAATTCTCAAAGTAAAATAACCCTCGAAAAATGTTAAAATCGCCGAAAAAGGTAAAAAATCTCTTTATGTCCACATATTTCCTTTAATATCAACTTTTATATGATAATGACCTGTAGTGAATTTGTTTAACTATCATTGTAGAACAGAATGCATCAAACAGATTTCTTCTTTGACATTTTCTAACAGAGTAATGTCCCTTTGAACGTAACACCAAAAATGACCCTTTAAAACAATGTCCAATTTCAAGGGCAGATAACGCGAGTCACATATCGAAATTTAAATTTTCGCCAAATACACGTTCTTACACACTCATTAAGCTTTCCAACGAGCTATCACACTAGTCTGTAGCTATTGCCGTTAGTGAGGAGAAGATTTTCAAAGACGCATACCGTCAAAATCGCAAAATTTCGGCAAAATTTTAGTTTTTCGAAAATAGAAAAAAATCTATTTATACGGCCGGAAACTACTATGGGCTTAATCGATGGAGAATGTTGTTGCCCACATTTTGGTGAAAGATTTATGCAATTATCTCCCATAGTTACTGAGAAATCGAGGTTTGAAGTTTTTTCCTTTAAGGGGAGATAACTCAAAAACGAAATTGCAATTCAAAAATCGCCCGCGTTATTCTATAATTTAGGACTAAAGGTACAATCCCTGAAAATTTCATGAAATTCGGACCATCCGTTTGTGCTGTAGCTCTGACAGAAAATCGGTACAAATAATAAGAAGAATAACTAGGATTGACGCGTCAATACTTAGGTCTTCAAAATTCCTCTTTGACCTTCACAAAGTGTTTGACCTTCACACGACTTTTTGTCTAAGAGGTTAACAGTAGCTCATAAATGATCAAAATGACCAAATTTCACTTGATATTCAGTGTTAAAGACTTTTTATAAAAATTCATCATGGTGGCCAATGTCAGCTATGACACCATTCTTCAGAAAATATTATTCCTAGTAGCAGAAAAAAATTTGGTTAAATTATCTCTCACCGTTTTCGAGATACATGTGATTTAACGTTGTAATGTAAAGAAAACACTGAAATTTGAACATTTTTTACCCCTACTCCATTATGGTCCTTCTATTTCCTTAACTATCAACATTTTTATGATAAAGTACAACATAGCAAAAGTTGTGCTTGGAATGACGCATGTGAAAATACAATCAATTTGATGATATCTTTCTTAATAAAGAAACTGTGGAACCTTGAAATGTGCTTAAAATGAGGATTTTCCCAAAATCGCAATATTCAAGGACCGGTCATGGACAGAATTTTTTTTATCATCACTTGTTGATATTTTTTTGCGTCTACTCATTACATCTGCTTCACAAAACATCAATGATAAAATTTCTAACTGAAACAGTTTTGAAACTAAAATTCTCAAAGTAAAATAACCCTTGAAAAATGTTAAAATCACCAAAAAATGTAAAAAATCTTTTTATGTCCACATATTTCCTTTAATATCAACTTTTATATAATAATGACCTGTAGTGAACTTGTTCATCTATCATTGTAGAACAGTATGCATCAAACAGATTTCATTTTTGACATTTCCTTACAGAGTGGTGCCCCTTTGAACGTAACACGAAAAATGACACTTCAAAAAAATGTCGAAATCCAAGGGCAGATAACTCGAGTAACAGGTCAAAAATTAAAAATTCGCGGTATGCACGTTTTTACACACTCATTAAGCTTTCCAACGAGCTATCACACTAGTCTGTATGTATTGCAGTTAGTGAGGAGAAGATTTCCAAAGACGCGTACCGTCAGAACCGCGAAATTTCAGAATTTTTTTAGTTTTTTGAAAATAGAAAAAAATCTAATTATACGGCCGAAAACCGCTATGGGCTTAATCGATGGGGAATGTTGTTGCCCACATTTTGGTGAAAGTTTTATGAAATTATCTCCCATAGTAACCGAGAAATTGAGGTTTGAAGTTTTGACTTTAAGGGGAGATAACTCAAAAACGAAAGCGAAATTCAAAAATCGCCCATGTCATTCACTAAGTTGAGGAACAAGCTACATTCCCTGAAAGTTTCA
Source organism: Steromphala cineraria (assembly GCA_916613615.1). Classification (NCBI taxonomy): domain Eukaryota; kingdom Metazoa; phylum Mollusca; class Gastropoda; order Trochida; family Trochidae; genus Steromphala; species Steromphala cineraria. The sequence continues at coordinate 5,481,280 of OU744723.1, forward strand.
TGAAAATCGGCTCGTCAATAAGGTCAGAAATGCTGACCGAAAAAACGTCCAAATAATAATAATAATAACTAGGATTGACGCGTCAATACTTAGGTCTTCAGATTCCTCTTTGACCTTCACATACTGTTTGACCTTCACATGACTTTTTGTCTAAGAGGTAAACAGTAGCTAATACATTATCAAAATGACCAAATTCCACTTGATATTCAGTGTTAAAGACTTTTCAGAAAAATTCATCATGGTGGCCAATGTCAGCTATGACATCATTCCTCAGAGAATATTATTCCTAGTAGCAGAAAAAAATTTGGTTAAATTATCTCCCACCGTTTTCGAGATACATGTGATTTAACGTTGTAAAGTAAAGAAAACACTGAAATTTGAAGATTTTTTTACCCCTACTCCATGTTGGTCCTTCTATCTCCTTAACTATCAAAATTTTTATGATAAAGTACAACATAGCAAAAGTTGTGCTTGGAATGGCGTATGGGAAAACACAATCAATTAAAAGATATCTTTATTAATAAAGAAACTGTGGAACCTTGAAATGTGCTAAAAATGAGGATTTTCCCAAAATCGCAATATTCAAGGACTGGTCATGGACAGATTTTTTTTTATCATCACTTGTTGATATTTTTTTCCGTCTACTCATTACATCTGCTTCACAAAACATCAATGTTAAAATTTATATCTGTAACAGTTTTGAAACTAAAATTCTCAAAGTAAAATAACCCTCGAAAAATGTTAAAATCGCCGAAAAATGTAAAAAATCTGTTTATGTCCACATATTTCCTTTAATATCAACTTTTATATAATAATGACCTGTAGTGAACTTGTTCATCTATCATTGTAGAACAGAATGCATCAAACAGATTTCATTTTTGACATTTCCTTACAGAGTGGTGCCCCTTTGAACGTAACACGAAAAATGACCCTTTAAAAAAATGTCGAATTTCAAGGGCAGATAACGCGAGTCACAGTTCGAAATTTGAAGTTTCGGCAAATGCACGTTCTTACACACTGATTAGGCTTTCCAACGAGCTATCACACTAGTCTGTATATATTGCCGTTAGTGAGAAGAAGATTTTCAAAGACGCGTACCGTCTGAACCGCGAAATTTCAGAAAATTTTCAGTTTTTCGAAAATAGCAAAAAAACTATTTATACGGCCGAACACCGCTATGGGCTTAATCGATGAAGAATGTTGTTGCCCACATTTTGGTGAAAGTTTTATGCAATTTTCTCCCATAGTTACTGAGAAATCGAGGTTTTAATTTTTTTCCTTTAAGGGGAGATAACTCAAAAACGAAATTAAAATTCAAAAATCGCCCGCGTTATTCTATAATTTAGGACTAAAGGTACAATCCCTGAAAATTTCATGAAATTCGGACCATCCGTTTGTGCTGTAGCTCTGACAGAAAATCGGTACAAATAATAAGAAGAATAATAATAACTAGGATTGACGCGTCAATACTTAGGTCTTCAAGATTCCTCTTTGACCTTCACACAGTGTTTGACCTTCACATGACTTTTTGTCTAAGAGGTCTTGTTTATCCACATACAAAGATGTATGTTTTGTTTTGATAACTCAAATAGTAATGGATTACTGAATTATGGAACTATATTGAAAACACTGAAATTTGAAGATTTTTAGACCCCTACTCCATGTTGGTCCTTCTAGCTCCTTAACTATCAACAATTTTATGATAGAGTACAACATAGCAAAAGTTGTGTTTGAAAAAGCGCATGTGGAAATACAATCAATTAAAAGATATCTTTCTTAATAAAGAAACTGTGGAACCTTGAAATGTGCTAAAAATTAAGATTTTCCAAAAATCACAATATTCAAGGACTGGTCATGGAGAGGAAAAAAACTATCATCACTTGTTGATATTTTTTTCCGTCTACTCATTACATCTGCTTCACAAAACATCAATGATAAAATTTATATCTGTAACAGTTTTGAAACTAAAATTCTCAAAGTAAAATAACCCTCGAAAAATGTCAAAATCGCCGAAAAATGTAAAAAATCTGTTTATGTCCACATATTTCCTTTAATATCAACTTTTATATGATAATGACCTGTAGTGAACTTGTTCATCTATCATTGTAGAACAGAATGCATCAAACAGATTTCATTTTTGACATTTCCATACTGAGTAATGTCCCTTTGAACGTAACACGAAAAATGACCCTTTAAAAAAATGTCGAATTTCAAGGGCAGATAACGCGAGTCACAGTTCGAAATTTGAAGTTTCGGCAAATTCACGTTCTTACACACTGATTAGGCTTTCCAACGAGCTATCACACTAGTCTGTATATATTGCCGTTAGTGAGAAGAAGATTTTCAAAGACGCGTACCGTCTGAACCGCGAAATTTCAGAAAATTTTCAGTTTTTCGAAAATAGCAAAAAATCTATTTATACGGCCGAAAACCGCTATGGGCTTAATCGATGGGGAATGTTGTTGCCCACATTTTGGTGAAAGTTTTATGCAATTATCTCCCATAGTTACTGAGAAATCGAGGTTTGAAGTTTTTTCCTTTAAGGGGAGATAACTCAAAAACGAAATTAAAATTCAAAAATCGCCCGCGTTATTCTTTAATTTAGGACTAAAGATACAATCCCTGAAAATTTCATGAAATTCGGACCATCCGTTTGTGCTGTAGCTCTGACAGAAAATCGGTACAAATAATAAGGAATAATAATAATCCGGATAATAACAATAGGTCTTCCAGACGTAGTCTTGAAGACCTAATAATCCGGATAATAACAATAGGTCTTTGACTTTCGTCTGAAGACCTAATAATCCGGATAATAACAATAGGTCTTCCAGACGTAGTCTTGAAGACCTAATAATAATCCGGATAATAACAATAGGTCTTCAGACTTTCGTCTTGAAGACCTAACTAGGATTGACGCGTCAATACTTAGGTCTTCAAGATTCCTATTTGACCTTCACACAGTGTTTGCCCTTCACATGACTTTTTATCTAAGAGGTCTTGTTTATCATCATACAAAGATGTATGTTTTGTTGTGATAACTCAAATGGTAATGGAGTAATGAATTTTGGAACTTTAATTGAAAACACTGAAATTTGAAGATTTTTATACCCCTACTCCATGTTGGTCCTTCTAGCTCCTTAACTATCAACATTTTTATGACAAAGTGAAACATAGCAAAAGTTGTGCTTGGAATGGCTCATGTGAAAACACAATCAATTTAATGATATCGTTCTTAGTAAAGAAACTGTGGAACTTTGAAATGTGCTAAAATTGAGGATTTTCAAAAAAATCGCAATATTCAAGGGCAGGTCATGGACAGAATTTTTTTAATCATGACTTGTTGTTATTTTTTTCTATCTACTCATTACATCTGCTTCACAAAACATCAATGATAACATTTCTATCTGTAACAGTTTTGAAACTAAAATTCTTAAAGTAAAATAACCCTCGAAAAAAGTTAAAATCACCAAAAAATGTAAAAAATCTCTTTATGTCCACATATATCCTTTAATATCAACTTTTATATAATAATGACCTGTTGTGAACTTCATTGTAGAACAGAATGCATCAAACAGATTTCATTTGTGACATTTCCTTACAGAGTGGTGCCCCTTTGAACGTAACACGAAAAATGACACTTCAAAAAAATGTCGAACTCCAAGGGCAGATAACTCGAGTAACAGGTCAAAAATTAAAATTCGCGGTATTCACGTTTTTACACACTCATTTAGCTTTCCAACGAGCTATGACACTGGTCTGTATGTATTGCAGTTAGTGAGAAGAAGATTTTGAAAGACGCGTACTGTCAGAACCGCGAAATTTCAGAAAATGTTCAGTTTTTCGAAAATTGCAAAAAATCTATTTATACGGCCGAAAACCGCTATGGGCTTAATCGATGGGTAATGTTGTTGCCCACATTTTGGTGAAAGTTTTATGCAATTATCTCCCTTAGTTACTGAGAAATCGAGGTTTGAAGTGTTTTCCTTTAAGGGGAGATAACTCAAAAACGAAATTGCAATTCAAAAATCGCCCGCGTTATTCTATAATTTAGGACTAAAGGTACAATCCCTGAAAATTTCATGAAATTCGGACCATCCGTTTGTGCTGTAGCTCTGACAGAAAATCGGTACAAATAATAAGAAGAATAACTAGGATTGACGCGTCAATACTTAGGTCTTCAAGACTTTTCAGAAAAATTCATCATGGTGGCCAATGTCAGCTATGACATCATTCTTCAGAGAATATTATTCCTAGAAGCAGAAATTTTTGTTGTTGAATTATCTGTCACCGTTTTCAAGATACATGTGATTTAACGCTGTAAAGTAAAGTTGACTGTTTCAGACCCCTGTATAATGTAATGAAACCTAACACTTTAACTATTGATATTATACTGATAACTCAAAAAGTTTAACTAAAAGATGCAAACATAATACATGCTTCAATATACCAGAGTAGGTCAAAAATGCGTAGTCTAGCAATCTAGCAACGGGGAGTTGGAAATGGCATTTGTAGCGTCAATCTCTCAAATGAAAGATATGGCCAAGACATATTCCAAGACCAAATTCATGTACATGCACGTACACGTACATGAAAGGTGTCCAAGTCAGATCAGAAGAGAGGCAGGAGGTCTAGCAATAAAGACCAGACCAGACCGACCCGACCGACCGACTAATTTAATCATAGAGGGTAGAGTCCTGATTTTGACTTATACATGGTAGCAGATTCCACTCAGCTGGGTGTGAACGTATTGATTGAATTAACTCTGTTTTAAAAAGCCCTATCACCTCTGTGGAACTTTAAAATATACCTTTCCCTCCAACTCAATGTTTTTAACTTTGTGAAATTGTTGTTTTCTTGCAAACTATGCGATATGTCATGAAAATTAGACTTTTCTCACCTTTTTTTTGACAAATCCCTTATCTGTCACCGTTTTCGAGATACATGTGATTTAACGTTTTTGCCGTCTACTCATTACATCTGCTTCACAAAACATCAATGATAAAATTTCTATCTGTAACAGTTTTGAAACTAAAATTCTCAAAGTAAAATAACCCTTGAAAAATGTTAAAATCGCCGAAAAATGTAAAAAATCTCTTTATGTCCACATATTTCCTTTAATATCAACTTTTATATAATAATGACCTGTAGTGAACTTGTTCACCTATCATTGTAGAACAGAATACATCAAACAGATTTCATTTTTGACATTTCCTTACAGAGTGGTGCCCCTTTGAACGTAACACGAAAAATGACACTTAAAAAAAATGTCGAACTCCAAGGGCAGATAACTCGAGTAACAGGTCAAAAATTAAAAATTCGCGGTATTCACGTTTTTACACACTCATTAAGCTTTCTAACGAGCTATCACACTAGACTGTATGTATTGCAGTTAGGGAGGAGAAGATTTTCAAAGACGCATACCATCAGAACCGCGAAATTTCCGAAATTTTTTAGTTTTTTGAAAATAGAAAAAAATCTCATTATACGGCCGAAAACCGCTATGGGCTTAATCGATGAGGAATGTTGTTGCCCACATTTTGGTGAAAGTTTTTTGAAATTATCTCCCTTAGTTACCGAGAAATCGAGGTTTGCAGTTTTTTCGTTTAAGGGGAGATAACTCAAAAACAAATTCGAAATTCAAAAATCGCCCATGACATTCACTAATTTGGGTCAAACTCTACAATCCCTGAAAGTTTCATGAAAATCGGCTGGTCAATAAGATCAGAAATCTTGACAGAAAAAACGTCCAAATAATAATAATAATAATAATAATAACTAGGATTGACGCGTCAATACTTAGGTCTTCAAGATTCCTCTTTGACCTTCACAAAGTGTTTGACCTTCACATGACTTTTTGTCTAAGAGGTTAACAGTAGCTCATAAATTATCAAAATGACCAAATTTCACTTGATATTCAGTGTTAAAGACTTTTTATAAAAATTCATCATGGTGGCCAATGTCAGCTATGACACCATTCTTCAGAAAATATTATTCCTAGTAGCAGAAAAAAATTTGGTTAAATTATCTCTCACCGTTTTCGAGATACATGTGATTTAACGTTGTAATGTAAAGAAAACACTGAAATTTGAACATTTTTTACCCCTACTCCATTATGGTCCTTCTATTTCCTTAACTATCAACATTTTTATGATAAAGTACAACATAGCAAAAGTTGTGCTTGGAATGACGCATGTGTCAATACAATAAATTTTATGATATCTTTCTTAATAAAGAAACTGTGGAACCTTGAAATGTGCTAAAAATGAGGATTTTCTCAAAATCGCAATATTCAAGGACCGGTCATGGACAGAATTTTTTTATCATGACTTGTTGACATTTTTTTCTGTCTAATCATTACATCTGCTTCACAAAACATCAACGATAAAATTTCTATCTGTAACAGTTTTGAATCTAAAATTCTCAAAGTAAAATAACCCTAAAAAAATGTTAAAATCGCCGAAAAATGAAAAACAACTCTTTATGTCCACATATTTCCTTTAATATCAACTTTTATATAATAATGACCTGTAGTGAACTTGTTCACCTATCATTGTAGAACAGAATACATCAAACAGATTTCATTTTTGACATTTCCTTACAGAGTGGTGCCCCTTTGAACGTAACACGAAAAATGACACTTAAAAAAAAAGTCGAAATCCAAGGGCAGATAACTCGAGTAACAGGTCAAAAATTAAAAATTCGCGGTCTACACGTTTTTACACACTCATTAAGCTTTCCAACGAGCTATGACACTGGTCTGTATGTATTGCAGTTAGTGAGAAGAAGATTTTCAAAGACGCGTATCGTCAGAACCGCGAAATTTCAGAATTTTTTTAGTTTTTTGAAAATAGAAAAAAATCTATTTATACGGCCGAAAACCGCTATGGGCTACATCGATGAGGAATGTTGTTGCCCACATTTTGGTGAAAGTTTTTTTAAATTATCTCCCTTAGTTACCGAGAAATCGAGGATTGCAGTTTTTTCGTTTAAGGGGAGATAACTCAAAAACAAATTCGAAATTCAAAAATCGCCCATGTCATTCACTAATTTGGGTCAAACTCTACAATCCGTGAAAGTTTCATGAAAATCGGCTTGTCAATAAGGTCAGAAATCTTGACAGAAAAAACGTCCAAATAATAATAATAATCCGGATAATAACAATAGGTCTTCCAGACGTAGTCTTGAAGACCTAACTAGGATTGACGCGTCAATACTTAGGTCTTCAGATTCCTCTTTGACCTTCACATACTGTTTGACCTTCACATGACTTTTTGTCTAAGAGGTAAACAGTAGCTAATACATTATCAAAATGACCAAATTCCACTTGATATTCAGTGTTAAAGACCTTTCAGAAAAATCCATCATGGCGGCCAAAGTCAGCTATGACATCATTCTTCAGAGAATATCATTCCTAGAAGCGGAACAAATGTGCCAAAAATGAGGATTTTCCAAAAATCACAATATTCAAGGACTGGTCATGGAGAGGAAAAAAATTATCATCACTTGTTGATATTTTTTTCCGTCTACTCATTACATCTGCTTCACAAAACATCAATGTTAAAATTTATATCTGTAACAGTTTTGAAACTAAAATTCTCAAAGTAAAATAACCCTCGAAAAATGTTAAAATCGCCGAAAAATGTAAAAAATCTGTTTATGTCCACATATTTCCTTTAATATCAACTTTTATATGATAATGACCTGTAGTGAACTTGTTCATCTATCATTGTAGAACAGAATGCATCAAACAGATTTCATTTTTGACATTTCCTTACTGAGAAATGTCCCTTTGAACGTAACACGAAAAATGACCCTTTAAAAAAATGTCGAATTTCAAGGGCAGATAACGCGAGTCACAGTTCGAAATTTGAAGTTTCGGCAAATGCACGTTCTTACACACTGATTAGGCTTTCCAACGAGCTATCACACTAGTCTGTATATATTGCCGTTAGTGAGAAGAAGATTTTCAAAGACGCGTACCGTCTGAACCGCGAAATTTCAGAAAATTTTCAGTTTTTCGAAAATAGCAAAAAAACTATTTATACGACCGAACACCGCTATGGGCTTAATCGATGAAGAATGTTGTTGCCCACATTTTGGTGAAAGTTTTATGCAATTTTCTCCCATAGTTACTGAGAAATCGAGGTTTGAAGTTTTTTCCTTTAAGGGGAGATAACTCAAAAACGAAATTAAAATTCAAAAATCGCCCGCGTTATTCTATAATTTAGGACTAAAGGTACAATCCCTGAAAATTTCATGAAATTCGGACCATCCGTTTGTGCTGTAGCTCTGACAGAAAATCGGTACAAATAATAAGAAGAATAATAATAATAATAATCCGGATAATAACAATAGGTCTTTGACTTTCGTCTGAAGACCTAACTAGGATTGACGCGTCAATACTTAGGTCTTCAAGATTCCTCTTTGACCTTCACAAAGTGTTTGACCTTCACATGACTTTTTGTCTAAGAGGTAAACAGTAGCTAATACATTATCAAAATGACCAAATTCCACTTGATATTCAGTGTAAAAGACTTTTCAGAAAAATTCATCATGGTGGTCAATGTCAGCTATGACACCATTCTTCAGAGAATATTATTCCTAGTAGCAGAAAAAAAGTTGGTTAAATTATCTCTCACCGTTTTCGAGATACATGTGATTTAACGTTGTAATGTAAAGAAAACACTGAAATTTGAAGATTTTTAGACCCCTACTCCATGTTGGTCCTTCTAGCTCCTTAACTATCAACATTTTTATGATAAAGTACAACATAGCAAAGGTTGTGCTTGGAATGGCTCATGTGCAAATTTAATCAATTTAATGATATCATTCTTAGTAAAGAAACTGTGGAACTTTGAAATGTGCTAAAAATGAGAATTTTCCAAAAATCGCAATATTCAAGGACAGGTCATGGACCAACAAAAAATTATCATGACTTGTTGATATTTTTTTCTGTCTACTCATTACATCTGCTTTACAAAACATCAATGATAACATTTCTATCTGTAACAGTTTTTAAACTAAAATTCTAAAAGTAAAATAACCCTCGAAAAATGTTAAAATCGGCGAAAAATGTAACAAATCTTTTTATGTCCACTTATTTCCTTTAATATCAACTTTTATATAATAATGACCCGTTGTGAACTTGTTCAACAATCATTGTAGAACAGAATGCATCAGACAGATTTAATTTTTGACATTTCCTAACCGAGTAGTGTCCCTTTGAACGTGTCGCATAAAAATTCTTTATTTCAAAAGATCATTTTTGAAAGTGTAATAGTTTAAAAACCGCTAAATATTGATACGTGATATGACCTTTTTATGTGCAGCAACATCTCAGCTTTTAAATGAGCCATAAAATGCGTCTGTATGTACTACCGTTACCGAGGAGAAGATTTTCAAAGTCGCGTACCGTCAGAACCGCTAAATTTCGCCAAAATGTCAGTTTTTCGAAAATTGAAAAAAATCTATTTATACGGCCGAAAACCGCTATGAACTTAATCGATGGGGAATGTTGTTGCCCACATTTTGGTGAAAGTTTCATGCGATTATCTCCCATAGTTACTGAGAAATCGAGGTTTGAAGTTTTTTCCTTTAAGGGGAGATAACTCAAAAACGAAATTGAAATTCAAAAATCGCCCACGTTATTCCATAATTTAGGACTAAAGGTTCAATCCCTGAAAATTTCATGAAATTCGGACCATCCGCTAAATTTCGCCAAAATGTCAGTTTTTCGTAAATAGAAAAAAATCGATTTATACGGCCGAAAACTGCTATGAACTTAATCGATGAAGAATGTTGTTGCCCACATTTTGGTGAAAGTTTCATGCGATTATCTCCCATAGTTACTGAGAAATCGAGGTTTGAAGTTTTTTTCCTTTAAGGGGAGAAAACTCAAAAACGAAATTGAAATTCAAAAATCGCCCACGTTATTCCATAATTTAGGACTAAAGGTTCAATCCCTGAAAATTTCATGAAATTCGGACCATCCGCTAAATTTCGCCAAAATGTCAGTTTTTCGTAAATAGAAAAAAATCGATTTATACGGCCGAAAACTGCTATGAACTTAATCGATGAAGAATGTTGTTGCCCACATTTTGGTGAAAGTTTCATGCGATTATCTCCCATAGTTACTGAGAAATCGAGGTTTGAAGTTTTTTTCCTTTAAGGGGAGATAACTCAAAAACGAAATTGAAATTCAAAAATCGCCCACGTTATTCCATAATTTAGGACTAAAGGTTCAATCCCTGAAAATTTCATGAAATTCAGACCATCCGCTAAATTTCGCCAAAATGTCAGTTTTTCGTAAATAGAAAAAAATCTATTTATACGGCCGAAAACCGCTATGAACTTAATCGATGAAGAATGTTGTTGCCCACATTTTGGTGAAAGTTTCATGCGATTATCTCCCATAGTTACTGAGAAATCGAGGTTTGAAGTTTTTTCCTTTAAGGGGAGATAACTCAAAAACGAAATTGAAATTCAAAAATCGCCCACGTTATTCCATAATTTAGGACTAAAGGTTCAATCCCTAAAAATTTCATGAAATTCGGACCATCCGCTAAATTTCGCCAAAATGTCAGTTTTTCGTAAAAAGAAAAAAATCTATTTATACGGCCGAAAACCGCTATGAACTTAATCGATGAAGAATGTTGTTGCCCACATTTTGGTGAAAGTTTCATGCGATTATCTCCCATAGTTACTGAGAAATCGAGGTTTGAAGTTTTTTCCTTTAAGGGGAGATAACTCAAAAACGAAATTGAAATTCAAAAATCGCCCGCGTTATTCCATAATTTAGGACTAAAGGTTCAATCCCTGAAAATTTCATGAAATTCGGACCATCCGCTAAATTTCGCCAAAATGTCAGTTTTTCGTAAATAGAAAAAAATCTATTTATACGGCCGAAAACCGCTATGAACTTAATCGATGAAGAATGTTGTTGCCCACATTTTGGTGAAAGTTTCATGCGATTTTCTCCCATAGTTACTGAGAAATCGAGGTTTGAAGTTTTTTCCTTTAAGGGGAGATAACTCAAAAACGAAATTGAAATTCAAAAATCGCCCACGTTATTCCATAATTTAGGACTAAAGGTTCAATTCCTGAAAATTTCATGAAATTCAGACCATCCGCTAAATTTCGCCAAAATGTCAGTTTTTCGTAAATAGAAAAAAATCTATTTATACGGCCGAAAACCGCTATGAACTTAATCGATGAAGAATGTTGTTGCCCACATTTTGGTGAAAGTTTCATGCGATTTTCTCCCATAGTTACTGAGAAATCGAGGTTTGAAGTTTTTTTCCTTTAAGGGGAGATAACTCAAAAACGAAATTGAAATTCAAAAATCGCCCACGTTATTCCATAATTTAGGACTAAAGGTTCAATCCCTGAAAATTTCATGAAATTCAGACCATCCGCTAAATTTCGCCAAAATGTCAGTTTTTCGTAAATAGAAAAAAATCTATTTATACGGCCGAAAACCGCTATGAACTTAATCGATGAAGAATGTTGTTGCCCACATTTTGGTGAAAGTTTCATGCGATTATCTCCCATAGTTACTGAGAAATCGAGGTTTGAAGTTTTTTCCTTTAAGGGGAGATAACTCAAAAACGAAATTGAAATTCAAAAATCGCCCACGTTATTCCATAATTTAGGACTAAAGGTTCAATCCCTAAAAATTTCATGAAATTCGGACCATCCGCTAAATTTCGCCAAAATGTCAGTTTTTCGTAAAAAGAAAAAAATCTATTTATACGGCCGAAAACCGCTATGAACTTAATCGATGAAGAATGTTGTTGCCCACATTTTGGTGAAAGTTTCATGCGATTATCTCCCATAGTTACTGAGAAATCGAGGTTTGAAGTTTTTTCCTTTAAGGGGAGATAACTCAAAAACGAAATTGAAATTCAAAAATCGCCCGCGTTATTCCATAATTTAGGACTAAAGGTACAATCCCTGAAATTTTCATGAAATTCGGACCATCCGCTAAATTTCGCCAAAATGTCAGTTTTTCGTAAATAGAAAAAAATCTATTTATACGGCCGAAAACCGCTATGAACTTAATCGATGAAGAATGTTGTTGCCCACATTTTGGTGAAAGTTTCATGCGATTTTCTCCCATAGTTACTGAGAAATCGAGGTTTGAAGTTTTTTCCTTTAAGGGGAGATAACTCAAAAACGAAATTGAAATTCAAAAATCGCCCACGTTATTCCATAATTTAGGACTAAAGGTTCAATTCCTGAAAATTTCATGAAATTCAGACCATCCGCTAAATTTCGCCAAAATGTCAGTTTTTCGTAAATAGAAAAAAATCTATTTATACGGCCGAAAACCGCTATGAACTTAATCGATGAAGAATGTTGTTGCCCACATTTTGGTGAAAGTTTCATGCGATTTTCTCCCATAGTTACTGAGAAATCGAGGTTTGAAGTTTTTTCCTTTAAGGGGAGATAACTCAAAAACGAAATTGAAATTCAAAAGTCGCCCGCGTTATTCCATAATTTAGGACTAAAGGTACAATCCCTGAAATTTTCATGAAATTCGGACCATCCGTTTGTGCTGTAGCTCTGACAGAAAATCGGTACAAATAATAATAATAAGAACTAGGATTGACGCATCAATACTTAGGTCTTCAAGATTCCTATTTGACCTTCACACAGTGTTTGCCCTTCACATGACTTTTTATCTAAGAGGTCTTGTTTATCATCATACAAAGATGTATGTTTTGTTGTGATAACTCAAATGGTAATGGAGTAATGAATTTTGGAACTTTAATTGAAAACACTGAAATTTGAAGATTTTTATACCCCTACTCCATGTTGGTCCTTCTAGCTCCTTAACTATCAACATTTTTATGACAAAGTGCAACATAGCAAAAGTTGTGCTTGGAATGGCTCATGTGAAAATACAATCAATTTAATGATATCGTTCTTAGTAAAGAAACTGTGGAACTTTGAAATGTGCTAAAATTGAGGATTTTCAAAAAAATCGCAATATTCAAGGGCAGGTCATGGACAGAATTTTTTTAATCATGACTTGTTGTTATTTTTTTCTATCTACTCATTACATCTGCTTCACAAAACATCAATGATAACATTTCTATCTGTAACAGTTTTGAAACTAAAATTCTTAAAGTAAAATAACCCTCGAAAAAAGTTAAAATCACCAAAAAATGTAAAAAATCTCTTTATGTCCACATATATCCTTTAATATCAACTTTTATATAATAATGACCTGTTGTGAACTTCATTGTAGAACAGAATGCATCAAACAGATTTCATTTGTGACATTTCCTTACAGAGTGGTGCCCCTTTGAACGTAACACGAAAAATGACACTTCAAAAAAATGTCGAACTCCAAGGGCAGATAACTCGAGTAACAGGTCAAAAATTAAAAATTCGCGGTATTCACGTTTTTACACACTCATTTAGCTTTCCAACGAGCTATGACACTGGTCTGTATGTATTGCAGTTAGTGAGAAGAAGATTTTGAAAGACGCGTACTGTCAGAACCGCGAAATTTCAGAAAATGTTCAGTTTTTCGAAAATTGCAAAAAATCTATTTATACGGCCGAAAACCGCTATGGGCTTAATCGATGGGTAATGTTGTTGCCCACATTTTGGTGAAAGTTTTATGCAATTATCTCCCTTAGTTACTGAGAAATCGAGGTTTGAAGTTTTTTCCTTTAAGGGGAGATAACTCAAAAACGAAATTGAAATTCAAAAATCGCCCGCGTTATTCTATAATTTAGGACTAAAGGTACAATCCCTGAAATTTTCATGAAATTCGGACCATCCGTTTGTGCTGTAGCTCTGACAGAAAATCGGTACAAATAATAATAATAAGAACTAGGATTGACGCGTCAATACTTAGGTCTTCAAGATTTCCTGTTTGACCTTCACACAGTTTTTGACCTTCACATGACTTTTTGTCTAAGAAGTCTTGTTTATCATCCTACAAAGATGTATGTTTTGTTTTGATAACTCAAATGGTAATGGAATGGTATTGAAAACACTGAAGTTTGAAGATTTTTAGACCCCTACTCCATGTTGGTCCTTCTAGCTCCTTAACTATCAACATTTTTATGATAAAGTACAACATAGCAAAGGTTGTGCTTGGAATGGCTCATGTGCAAATTTAATCAATTTAATGATATCATTCTTAGTAAAGAAACTGTGGAACTTTGAAATGTGCTAAAAATGAGAATTTTCCAAAAATCGCAATATTCAAGGACAGGTCATGGACCAACAAAAAATTATCATGACTTGTTGATATTTTTTTCTGTCTACTCATTACATCTGCTTTACAAAACATCAATGATAACATTTCTATCTGTAACAGTTTTTAAACTAAATTCTAAAAGTAAAATAACCCTCGAAAAATTTTAAAATCGGCGAAAAATGTAACAAATCTTTTTATGTCCACTTATTTCCTTTAATATCAACTTTTATATAATAATGACCCGTTGTGAACTTGTTCAACAATCATTGTAGAACAGAATGCATCAGACAGATTTAATTTTTGACATTTCCTAACCGAGTAGTGTCCCTTTGAACGTGTCGCATAAAAATTCTTTATTTCAAAAGATCATTTTTGAAAGTGTAGTAGTTTAAAAACCGCTAAATATTGATACGTGATATGACCTATTTATGTGCAGCAACATCTCAGCTTTTAAATGAGCCATAACATGCGTCTGTATGTACTACCGTTACCGAGGAGAAGATTTTCAAAGTCGCGTACCGTCAGAACCGCTAAATTTCGCCAAAATGTCAGTTTTTCGAAAATAGAAAAAAATCTATTTATATGGCCGAAAACCGCTATGAATTTAATCGATGGGGAATGTTGTTGCCCACATTTTGGTGAATGTTTCATGCAATTATCTCCCATAGTTACTGAGAAATCGAGGTTTGAAGTTTTTTCCTTTAAGGGGAGATAACTCAAAAACGAAATTGAAATTCAAAAATCGCCCGCGTTATTCCATAATTAAGGACTAAAGGTACAATCTCTGAAAATTTCATGAAATTCGGACCATCCGTTTGTGCTGTAGCTTTGACAGAAAATCGGTACAAATAATAATAATAACTAGGATTGACGCGTCAATACTTAGGTCTTCAAGATTCCTCTTTGACCTTCACAAAGTGTTTGACCTTCACATGACTTTTTGTCTAAGAGGTTAACAGTAGCTCATAAATTATCAAAATGACAAAATTTCACTTGATATTCAGTGTTAAAGACTTTTTATAAAAATTCATCATGGTGGCCAATGTCAGCTATGACACCATTCTTCAGAGAATATTATTCCTAGTAGCAGAAAAAAATTTGGTTAAATTATCTCTCACCGTTTTCGAGATACATGTGATTTAACGTTGTAATGTAAAGAAAACACTGAAATTTGAACATTTTTTACCCCTACTCCATTATGGTCCTTCTATCTCCTTAACTATCAACATTTTTATGATAAAGTACAACATAGCAAAAGTTGTGCTTGGAATGACGCATGTGTAAATACAATAAATTTTATGATATCTTTCTTAATAAAGAAACTGTGGAACCTTGAAATGTGCTAAAAATGAGGATTTTCCCAAAATCGCAATATTCAAGGACCGGTCATGGACAGAATTTTTTTTATCATCACTTGTTGATATTTTTTGGCGTCTACTCATTACATCTGCTTCACAAAACATCAATAAAAAAATTTCTATCTGAAACAGTTTTGAAACTAAAATTCTCAAAGTAAAATAACCCTTGAAAAATGTTAAAATCACCGAAAAATGTAAAAAATCTTTTTATGTCCACATATTTCCTTTAATATCAACTTTTATATAATAATGACCTGTAGTGAACTTGTTCATCTGTCATTGTAGAACAGAATGCATCAAACAGATTTTATTTTTGACATTTCCTCACAGAGTGGTGCCCCTTTGAACGTAACACGAAAAATCACACTTCAAAAAAATGTCGAACTCCAAGGGCAGATAACTCGAGTAACAGGTCAAAAATTAAAAATTCGCTCTATTAGCGTTTTTACACACTCATTTAGCTTTCCAACGAGCTATCACACTAGTCTGTATGTATTGCAGTTAGTGAGGAGAAGATTTTCAAAGACGCGTACCGTCAGAACCACGAAATTTCAGAATTTTTTTAGTTTTTTTAAATTTGAAAAAAATCTAATTATACGGCCGAAAACCGCTATGGGCTTAATCGATGGGGAATGTTGTTGCCCACATTTTGGTGAAAGTTACATGCAATTATCTCCCATAGTTACCGAGAAATTGAGGTTTGAAGTTTTGAGTTTAAGGGGAGATAACTCAAAAACAAAATCGAAATTCAAAAATCGGGCTCGACATTCCATAAATGAGGTCATACTCTACAATCCCTGTAAGTTTCATAAAAATCGGCTTGTCAATAAGGTTAGAAATTACGACAGAAAAAACGTCCAAATAATAATAATAATCCGGACGATAACAATAGGTCTTCAGACTTTTCAGTCTTGAAGACCTAATAATCCGGATAATAACAATAGGTCTTCAGACTTTCGTCTTGAAGACCTAATAATAATCCGGATAATAACAATAGGTCTTCAGACTTTCGTCTTGAAGACCTAATAATAATCCGGATAATAACAATAGGTCTTCAGACTTTCGTCTTAAAGACCTAACTAGGATTGACGCGTCAATACTTAGGTCTTCAAGACTTCCTGTTTGACCTTCACACAGTGTTTGACCTTCACATGACTTTTTGTCTAAGAAGTCTTGTTTATCATCCTACAAAGATGTATGTTTTGTTTTGATAACTCAAATGGTAATGGAATGGTATTGAAAACACTGAAGTTTGAAGATTTTTAGACCCCTACTCCATGTTGGTCCTTCTAGCTCCTTAACTATCAACATTTTTATGATAAAGTACAACATAGCAAAGGTTGTGCTTGGAATGGCTCATGTGCAAATTTAATCAATTTCATGATATCATTCTTAGTAAAGAAACTGTGGAACTTTGAAATGTGCTAAAAATGAGAATTTTCCAAAAATCGCAATATTCAAGGACAGGTCATGGACCAACAAAAAATTATCATGACTTGTTGATATTTTTTTCTGTCTACTCATTACATCTGCTTTACAAAACATCAATGATAACATTTCTATCTGTAACAGTTTTTAAACTAAAATTCTAAAAGTAAAATAACCCTCGAAAAATGTTAAAATCGGCGAAAAATGTAACAAATCTTTTTATGTCCACTTATTTCCTTTAATATCAACTTTTATATAATAATGACCCGTTGTGAACTTGTTCAACAATCATTGTAGAACAGAATGCATCAGACAGATTTAATTTTTGACATTTCCTAACCGAGTAGTGTCCCTTTGAACGTGTCGCATAAAAATTCTTTATTTCAAAAGATCATTTTTGAAAGTGTAATAGTTTAAAAACCGCTAAATATTGATACGTGATATGACCTATTTATGTGCAGCAACATCTCAGCTTTTAAATGAGCCATAAAATGCGTCTGTATGTACTACCGTTACCGAGGAGAAGATTTTCAAAGTCGCGTACCGTCAGAACCGCTAAATTTCGCCAAAATGTCAGTTTTTCGAAAATTGAAAAAAATCTATTTATACGGCCGAAAACCGCTATGAACTTAATCGATGGGGAATGTTGTTGCCCACATTTTGGTGAAAATTTCATGCGATTATCTCCCATAGTTACTGAGAAATCGAGGTTTGAAGTTTTTTCCTTTAAGAGGAGATAACTCAAAAACGAAATTGAAATTCAAAAATCGCCCACGTTATTCCATAATTTAGGACTAAAGGTTCAATCCCTGAAAATTTCATGAAATTCGGACCATCCGCTAAATTTCGCCAAAATGTCAGTTTTTCGTAAATAGAAAAAAATCGATTTATACGGCCGAAAACTGCTATGAACTTAATCGATGAAGAATGTTGTTGCCCACATTTTGGTGAAAGTTTCATGCGATTATCTCCCATAGTTACTGAGAAATCGAGGTTTGAAGTTTTTTTCCTTTAAGGGGAGATAACTCAAAAACGAAATTGAAATTCAAAAATCGCCCACGTTATTCCATAATTTAGGACTAAAGGTTCAATCCCTGAAAATTTCATGAAATTCGGACCATCCGCTAAATTTCGCCAAAATGTCAGTTTTTCGTAAATAGAAAAAAATCGATTTATACGGCCGAAAACTGCTATGAACTTAATCGATGAAGAATGTTGTTGCCCACATTTTGGTGAAAGTTTCATGCGATTATCTCCCATAGTTACTGAGAAATCGAGGTTTGAAGTTTTTTTCCTTTAAGGGGAGATAACTCAAAAACGAAATTGAAATTCAAAAATCGCCCACGTTATTCCATAATTTAGGACGAAAGGTTCAATCCCTGAAAATTTCATGAAATTCAGACCATCCGCTAAATTTCGCCAAAATGTCAGTTTTTCGTAAATAGAAAAAAATCTATTTATACGGCCGAAAACCGCTATGAACTTAATCGATGAAGAATGTTGTTGCCCACATTTTGGTGAAAGTTTCATGCGATTATCTCCCATAGTTACTGAGAAATCGAGGTTTGAAGTTTTTTCCTTTAAGGGGAGATAACTCAAAAACGAAATTGAAATTCAAAAATCGCCCACGTTATTCCATAATTTAGGACTAAAGGTTCAATCCCTAAAAATTTCATGAAATTCGGACCATCCGCTAAATTTCGCCAAAATGTCAGTTTTTCGTAAATAGAAAAAAATCTATTTATACGGCCGAAAACCGCTATGAACTTAATCGATGAAGAATGTTGTTGCCCACATTTTGGTGAAAGTTTCATGCGATTATCTCCCATAGTTACTGAGAAATCGAGGTTTGAAGTTTTTTCCTTTAAGGGGAGATAACTCAAAAACGAAATTGAAATTCAAAAATCGCCCGCGTTATTCCATAATTTAGGACTAAAGGTACAATCCCTGAAATTTTCATGAAATTCGGACCATCCGCTAAATTTCGCCAAAATGTCAGTTTTTCGTAAATAGAAAAAAATCTATTTATACGGCCGAAAACCGCTATGAACTTAATCGATGAAGAATGTTGTTGCCCACATTTTGGTGAAAGTTTCATGCGATTTTCTCCCATAGTTACTGAGAAATCGAGGTTTGAAGTTTTTTCCTTTAAGGGGAGATAACTCAAAAACGAAATTGAAATTCAAAAATCGCCCACGTTATTCCATAATTTAGGACTAAAGGTTCAATTCCTGAAAATTTCATGAAATTCAGACCATCCGCTAAATTTCGCCAAAATGTCAGTTTTTCGTAAATAGAAAAAAATCTATTTATACGGCCGAAAACCGCTATGAACTTAATCGATGAAGAATGTTGTTGCCCACATTTTGGTGAAAGTTTCATGCGATTTTCTCCCATAGTTACTGAGAAATCGAGGTTTGAAGTTTTTTCCTTTAAGGGGAGATAACTCAAAAACGAAATTGAAATTCAAAAGTCGCCCGCGTTATTCCATAATTTAGGACTAAAGGTACAATCCCTGAAATTTTCATGAAATTCGGACCATCCGTTTGTGCTGTAGCTCTGACAGAAAATCGGTACAAATAATAATAATAAGAACTAGGATTGACGCATCAATACTTAGGTCTTCAAGATTCCTATTTGACCTTCACACAGTGTTTGCCCTTCACATGACTTTTTATCTAAGAGGTCTTGTTTATCATCATACAAAGATGTATGTTTTGTTGTGATAACTCAAATGGTAATGGAGTAATGAATTTTGGAACTTTAATTGAAAACACTGAAATTTGAAGATTTTTATACCCCTACTCCATGTTGGTCCTTCTAGCTCCTTAACTATCAACATTTTTATGACAAAGTGCAACATAGCAAAAGTTGTGCTTGGAATGGCTCATGTGAAAATACAATCAATTTAATGATATCGTTCTTAGTAAAGAAACTGTGGAACTTTGAAATGTGCTAAAATTGAGGATTTTCAAAAAAATCGCAATATTCAAGGGCAGGTCATGGACAGAATTTTTTTAATCATGACTTGTTGTTATTTTTTTCTATCTACTCATTACATCTGCTTCACAAAACATCAATGATAACATTTCTATCTGTAACAGTTTTGAAACTAAAATTCTTAAAGTAAAATAACCCTCGAAAAAAGTTAAAATCACCAAAAAATGTAAAAAATCTCTTTATGTCCACATATATCCTTTAATATCAACTTTTATATAATAATGACCTGTTGTGAACTTCATTGTAGAACAGAATGCATCAAACAGATTTCATTTGTGACATTTCCTTACAGAGTGGTGCCCCTTTGAACGTAACACGAAAAATGACACTTCAAAAAAATGTCGAACTCCAAGGGCAGATAACTCGAGTAACAGGTCAAAAATTAAAAATTCGCGGTATTCACGTTTTTACACACTCATTTAGCTTTCCAACGAGCTATGACACTGGTCTGTATGTATTGCAGTTAGTGAGAAGAAGATTTTGAAAGACGCGTACTGTCAGAACCGCGAAATTTCAGAAAATGTTCAGTTTTTCGAAAATTGCAAAAAATCTATTTATACGGCCGAAAACCGCTATGGGCTTAATCGATGGGTAATGTTGTTGCCCACATTTTGGTGAAAGTTTTATGCAATTATCTCCCTTAGTTACTGAGAAATCGAGGTTTGAAGTTTTTTCCTTTAAGGGGAGATAACTCAAAAACGAAATTAAAATTCAAAAATCGCCCGCGTTATTCTATAATTTAGGACTAAAGGTACAATCCCTGAAATTTTCATGAAATTCGGACCATCCGTTTGTGCTGTAGCTCTGACAGAAAATCGGTACAAATAATAATAATAAGAACTAGGATTGACGCGTCAATACTTAGGTCTTCAAGATTTCCTGTTTGACCTTCACACAGTTTTTGACCTTCACATGACTTTTTGTCTAAGAAGTCTTGTTTATCATCCTACAAAGATGTATGTTTTGTTTTGATAACTCAAATGGTAATGGAATGGTATTGAAAACACTGAAGTTTGAAGATTTTTAGACCCCTACTCCATGTTGGTCCTTCTAGCTCCTTAACTATCAACATTTTTATGATAAAGTACAACATAGCAAAGGTTGTGCTTGGAATGGCTCATGTGCAAATTTAATCAATTTAATGATATCATTCTTAGTAAAGAAACTGTGGAACTTTGAAATGTGCTAAAAATGAGAATTTTCCAAAAATCGCAATATTCAAGGACAGGTCATGGACCAACAAAAAATTATCATGACTTGTTGATATTTTTTTCTGTCTACTCATTACATCTGCTTTACAAAACATCAATGATAACATTTCTATCTGTAACAGTTTTTAAACTAAAATTCTAAAAGTAAAATAACCCTCGAAAATTTTTAAAATCGGCGAAAAATGTAACAAATCTTTTTATGTCCACTTATTTCCTTTAATATCAACTTTTATATAATAATGACCCGTTGTGAACTTGTTCAACAATCATTGTAGAACAGAATGCATCAGACAGATTTAATTTTTGACATTTTCTAACCGAGTAGTGTCCCTTTGAACGTGTCGCATAAAAATTCTTTATTTCAAAAGATCATTTTTGAAAGTGTAGTAGTTTAAAAACCGCTAAATATTGATACGTGATATGACCTATTTATGTGCAGCAACATCTCAGCTTTTAAATGAGCCATAACATGCGTCTGTATGTACTACCGTTACCGAGGAGAAGATTTTCAAAGTCGCGTACCGTCAGAACCGCTAAATTTCGCCAAAATGTCAGTTTTTCGAAAATAGAAAAAATCTATTTATATGGCCAAAAAACCGCTATGAATTTAATCGATGGGGAATGTTGTTGCCCACATTTTGGTGAATGTTTCATGCAATTATCTCCCATAGTTACTGAGAAATCGAGGTTTGAAGTTTTTTCCTTTAAGGGGAGATAACTCAAAAACGAAATTGAAATTCAAAAATCGCCCGCGTTATTCCATAATTAAGGACTAAAGGTACAATCTCTGAAAATTTCATGAAATTCGGACCATCCGTTTGTGCTGTAGCTTTGACAGAAAATCGGTACAAATAATAATAATAACTAGGATTGACGCGTCAATACTTAGGTCTTCAAGATTCCTCTTTGACCTTCACAAAGTGTTTGACCTTCACATGACTTTTTGTCTAAGAGGTTAACAGTAGCTCATAAATTATCAAAATGACAAAATTTCACTTGATATTCAGTGTTAAAGACTTTTTATAAAAATTCATCATGGTGGCCAATGTCAGCTATGACACCATTCTTCAGAGAATATTATTCCTAGTAGCAGAAAAAAATTTGGTTAAATTATCTCTCACCGTTTTCGAGATACATGTGATTTAACGTTGTAATGTAAAGAAAACACTGAAATTTGAACATTTTTTACCCCTACTCCATTATGGTCCTTCTATCTCCTTAACTATCAACATTTTTATGATAAAGTACAACATAGCAAAAGTTGTGCTTGGAATGACGCATGTGTAAATACAAAAAATTTTATGATATCTTTCTTAATAAAGAAACTGTGGAACCTTGAAATGTGCTAAAAATGAGGATTTTCCCAAAATCGCAATATTCAAGGACCGGTCATGGACAGAATTTTTTTTATCATCACTTGTTGATATTTTTTGGCGTCTACTCATTACATCTGCTTCACAAAACATCAATAAAAAAATTTCTATCTGAAACAGTTTTGAAACTAAAATTCTCAAAGTAAAATAACCCTTGAAAAATGTTAAAATCACCGAAAAATGTAAAAAATCTTTTTGTGTCCACATATTTCCTTTAATATCAACTTTTATATAATAATGACCTGTAGTGAACTTGTTCATCTGTCATTGTAGAACAGAATGCATCAAACAGATTTTATTTTTGACATTTCCTCACAGAGTGGTGCCCCTTTGAACGTAACACGAAAAATGACACTTAAAAAAAAAGTCGAAATCAAAGGGCAGATAACTCGAGTAACAGGTCAAAAATTAAAAATTCGCGGTATTCACGTTTTTACACACTCATTTAGCTTTCCAACGAGCTATGACACTGGTCTGTATGTATTGCAGTTAGTGAGAAGAAGATTTTGAAAGACGCGTACTGTCAGAACCGCGAAATTTCAGAAAATGTTCAGTTTTTCGAAAATTGCAAAAAATCTATTTATACGGCCGAAAACCGCTATGAGCTTAATCGATGGGTAATGTTGTTGCCCACATTTTGGTGAATGTTTCATGCAATTATCTCCCATAGTTACTGAGAAATCGAGGTTTGAAGTTTTTTCCTTTAAGGGGAGATAACTCAAAAACGAAATTGAAATTCAAAAATCGCCCGCGTTATTCCATAATTAAGGACTAAAGGTACAATCTCTGAAAATTTCATGAAATTCGGACCATCCGTTTGTGCTGTAGCTTTGACAGAAAATCGGTACAAATAATAATAATAACTAGGATTGACGCGTCAATACTTAGGTCTTCAAGATTCCTCTTTGACCTTCACAAAGTGTTTGACCTTCACATGACTTTTTGTCTAAGAGGTTAACAGTAGCTCATAAATTATCAAAATGACAAAATTTCACTTGATATTCAGTGTTAAAGACTTTTTATAAAAATTCATCATGGTGGCCAATGTCAGCTATGACACCATTCTTCAGAGAATATTATTCCTAGTAGCAGAAAAAAATTTGGTTAAATTATCTCTCACCGTTTTCGAGATACATGTGATTTAACGTTGTAATGTAAAGAAAACACTGAAATTTGAACATTTTTTACCCCTACTCCATTATGGTCCTTCTATCTCCTTAACTATCAACATTTTTATGATAAAGTACAACATAGCAAAAGTTGTGCTTGGAATGACGCATGTGTAAATACAATAAATTTTATGATATCTTTCTTAATAAAGAAACTGTGGAACCTTGAAATGTGCTAAAAATGAGGATTTTCCCAAAATCGCAATATTCAAGGACCGGTCATGGACAGAATTTTTTTTATCATCACTTGTTGATATTTTTTGGCGTCTACTCATTACATCTGCTTCACAAAACATCAATAAAAAAATTTCTATCTGAAACAGTTTTGAAACTAAAATTCTCAAAGTAAAATAACCCTTGAAAAATGTTAAAATCACCGAAAAATGTAAAAAATCTTTTTGTGTCCACATATTTCCTTTAATATCAACTTTTATATAATAATGACCTGTAGTGAACTTGTTCATCTGTCATTGTAGAACAGAATGCATCAAACAGATTTTATTTTTGACATTTCCTTACAGAGTGGTGCCCCTTTGAACGTAACACGAAAAATGACACTTAAAAAAAAAGTCGAAATCCAAGGGCAGATAACTCGAGTAACAGGTCAAAAATTAAAAATTCGCGGTCTTCACGTTTTTACACACTCATTAAGCTTTCCAACGAGCTATGACACTGGTCTGTATGTATTGCAGTTAGTGAGAAGAAGATTTTCAAAGACGCGTACCGTCAGAACCGCGAAATTTCAGAATTTTTTTAGTTTTTTGAAAATAGAAAAAAATCTATTTATACGGCCGAAAACCGCTATGAGCTTAATCGATGGGTAATGTTGTTGCCCACATTTTGGTGAAAGTTTTATGCAATTATCTCCCTTAGTTACTGAGAAATCGAGGTTTGAAGTTTTTTCCTTTAAGGGGAGATAACTCAAAAACGAAATTGAAATTCAAAAGTCGCCCGCGTTATTCCATAATTTAGGACTAAAGGTACAATCCCTGAAATTTTCATGAAATTCGGACCATCCGTTTGTGCTGTAGCTCTGACAGAAAATCGGTACAAATAATAATAATAAGAACTAGGATTGACGCATCAATACTTAGGTCTTCAAGATTCCTATTTGACCTTCACACAGTGTTTGCCCTTCACATGACTTTTTATCTAAGAGGTCTTGTTTATCATCATACAAAGATGTATGTTTTGTTGTGATAACTCAAATGGTAATGGAGTAATGAATTTTGGAACTTTAATTGAAAACACTGAAATTTGAAGATTTTTATACCCCTACTCCATGTTGGTCCTTCTAGCTCCTTAACTATCAACATTTTTATGACAAAGTGCAACATAGCAAAAGTTGTGCTTGGAATGGCTCATGTGAAAATACAATCAATTTAATGATATCGTTCTTAGTAAAGAAACTGTGGAACTTTGAAATGTGCTAAAATTGAGGATTTTCAAAAAAATCGCAATATTCAAGGGCAGGTCATGGACAGAATTTTTTTAATCATGACTTGTTGTTATTTTTTTCTATCTACTCATTACATCTGCTTCACAAAACATCAATGATAACATTTCTATCTGTAACAGTTTTGAAACTAAAATTCTTAAAGTAAAATAACCCTCGAAAAAAGTTAAAATCACCAAAAAATGTAAAAAATCTCTTTATGTCCACATATATCCTTTAATATCAACTTTTATATAATAATGACCTGTTGTGAACTTCATTGTAGAACAGAATGCATCAAACAGATTTCATTTTTGACATTTCCTTACAGAGTGGTGCCCCTTTGAACGTAACACGAAAAATGACACTTAAAAAAAAAGTCGAAATCCAAGGGCAGATAACTCGAGTAACAGGTCAAAAATTAAAAATTCGCGGTCTTCACGTTTTTACACACTCATTAAGCTTTCCAACGAGCTATGACACTGGTCTGTATGTATTGCAGTTAGTGAGAAGAAGATTTTCAAAGACGCGTACCGTCAGAACCGCGAAATTTCAGAATTTTTTTAGTTTTTTGAAAATAGAAAAAAATCTAATTATACGGCCGAAAACCGCTATGGGCTGAATCGATGGGGAATGTTGTTGCCGACATTTTGGTGAAAGTTTTATGAAATTATCTCCCATAGTAACCGAGAAATTGAGGTTTGAAATTTTGACTTAAAGGGGAGATAACTCAAAAACGAAAGCAAAATTCAAAAATCGCCATGGTCATTCACTAAGTTGAGGAACAAGCTACATTCCCTGAAAGTTTCATGAAAATCGGCTTGTCAATAAGGTCAGAAATGTTGACCAAAAAAACGTCCAAATAATAATAATAATAACTAGGACTGCCGCGGCAGTACTTAGGTCTTCAAGATTCCTGTTTGACCTTCACATACTGTTTGACCTTCACATGCATGTTTGACCTTCACATGAATGTTTCTTAAAGAGGGTTCAAACATACTCAGCAAAACACCACTTTTCCATATGCAAAATTTGACCCTTCCTCCTGACCGGAAATGACTGTTCGCGAGCGATTTTATTCTTTTATCTTGAAGACCTTGCTCATGTCTAACTGTCATGCAAAAATCATTAAGTTCTAAGGTCTGGTTTTTTAGTTATCTGCCCTTGAAGTTTGCGATTTTGAGATTTTGGTCAAATTTGAAAGGTCACAGCACAAAAAGTATTGTAGTTAAGTACTTTAAAAGAAAAGATTTTAAACTACAATGCTTCAGCTACATTCAGTATGAATTACAGCTCTGTAGTGCAAGTATCTTCAGAGAAGAAGATTGTCAAAGGCGGGTGGGGTCGGAAAAGGTCGAAAATGCACTAAAAGCAAGATGGCGGCCAAAGCAGGTGACCTACAAATTTGTCCTGATTTCATTTTTTTCATTATTTTCATTATTTTTCATTGCGCTTCTTTTAAAAAAAAATTCAAGCCTCTAAGTGCATTTTGAAAAAAAAATCAATGTTAAATTTTTGACTTTGGATTCGAACTGGACCTTTAATGTACGAGCCGATTATGCCCAAAAGCTTAGTTTATCGATTCCAGGGTAAGAGGTACCTGAATGTCAAGTTTGGGCGAATTTGAACAAGCGGTTTGAGCTGTAGATATCTCACAAAAATTGTACAAATAATAATAATAATAAATATAGTCGCAAAGCGACGATTACAGGATTCAGCCAAATATATGAGTGCTTGAGGCCATTTGTAGCAACTTTGGCATGATTTATTTTTTAAGGGGGGGAAAAGCTGTTTTGAGGTCATTTTTTCCATACCTACCATTTCAAGTGCACATAACTCGAAAACTTGAATTGATATCTGCCTGAAATTCTCAGAGATGACAGACAAGTAGTCAGACTGCAGGGATAAAGGGAGAGAAGGGGACAGAGGACAGAGGACGAAGAAATATACTTGAAAATCCATTTTTTTTTTTTTTTTTTTTTTTTTTTTTTATAAGTCCAGACTTCATTGGCGATTTGCCGTGTTGCCCTGCCCTTGGGAAGGATTTTTATCAAATAAAATCGAAAAAAGTGCTTTTTTTTCCAAGCCAAAACTTTTGAGAAAAAAAAATTTGCGATTTTATTCTTTTATCTTAAAGACCTTGCCAATGTCTAACTCTCATGCAAAAATCTTCAAATTCCCTGGCTAGGTTTTTTAGTTATCTGCATTTGAAGTTTTCGATTTTTAGATTTTGGTCAACTTTGAAAGATCACAGCAACAAAAGTATCAACGTTAGGACTTTCTTGAAATCAACGTACAAACTACAATGCTTCAGCTACATTGAGTATGAATTTCAGCTCTCTAGTGCAAGTATCTTCAGAGGAGAAGATTCTCAAAGGTGGGTGGGGTCCGGAAATTTTGACTTATCATGTAATTTGACACGTCCCATCGACCGGAAATGACTGTTCGCGAGCGATTTTATTCTTTTATCCTAAAGACCTTGCCAATGTCTAACTCTCATGCAAAAATCATACAATTCTACGGTCAGGTTTTTGAGTTATCTGCCCTTGAAGTTGGCGATTTTTAGATTTTGGTCAACTTTGAAACATCACAGCACGAAACGTATTTACGTTAGGACTTTCTAGAATATAAATTAAGAACTACAATGCTTCAGCTACATTGAGTGTGAATTTCGGCACTCTGGTGCAAGTATCTTCAGAGGAGAAGATTGTCAAAGGTGGGTGGGGTCGGAAATTGCCAAAAATGCACTAAAACCAAGATGGCGGCCAAACCACGTGACCTACGAATTTTCCATGATTTGTTTTTTTCCATTATTTTTTATTGCGCATCTTTTAGAAAAAGTTTCAGGTCGCTAAGTGCATTTTGAAAAAAAAAAACATGTTAATTTTTCGAACTTGGATTCGACCTTGACCTTTTATTTGTCGACCGATTTCGCCCAAAAGCTTACTATGGCCTCTTCTCATAGAGTGCTATCAGTGTACACAATTTTACTGTTATAGCATTAGCCGTTTTGGCTGAAACGCGTTCACAAAATCCGTGGAATTAAAATAATAATAATAAAACACGCCAATAACAATAAGGATTCAGCCTGAAAGGCTGAATCCTTAACTAGGACTGCCGCGGCAGTACTTAGGTCTTCAAGATTCCTGTTTGACCTTCACATACTGTTTGACCTTCACATGCATGTTTGACCTTCACATGAATGTTTGTTAAAGAGGGTTCAAACATACTCAGCAAAACACCACTTTTCCATATGCAAAGTTTGACCCTTCCTCCTGACCGGAAGTGACTGTTCGCGAGCGATTTTATTCTTTTATCTTGAAGACCTTGCTCATGTCTAACTGTCATGCAAAAATCATTAAGTTCTAAGGTCTGGTTTTTTAGTTATCTGCCCTTGAAGTTTGCGATTTTGAGATTTTGGTCAACTTTGAAAGGTCACAGCACAAAAAGTATTGTAGTTAAGTACTTTAAAAGAAAAGATTTTAAACTACAATGCTTCAGCTACATTCAGTATGAATTACAGCTCTGTAGTGCAAGTATCTTCAGAGAAGAAGATTGTCAAAGGCGGGTGGGGTCGGAAACGGTCGAAAATGCACTAAAAGCAAGATGGTGGCAAAAGCACGTGACTTACGAATTTGTCCTGATTTCCTTTTTTTCATTATTTTTCATTGCGCTTCTTTTAAAAAAAATTTCAAGTCTCTAAGTGCATTTTGAAAAAAAAATCAATGTTAAATTTTTGACTTTGGATTCGAACTGGACCTTTAATGTACGAGCCGATTATGCCCAAAAGCTTAGTTTATCGATTCCAGGGTAAGGGGTACCTGCATGTCAAGTTTGGGCGAATTTGAACAAGCGGTTTGACCTGTAGATATCTCACAAAAATTGTACAAATAATAATAATAACTAGGATTGACGCGTCAATACTTAGGTCTTCAAGACTTCTGTTTGACCTTCACACAGTGTTTGACCTTCACATGACTTTTTGTCTTAAGAGGTAAACAGTAACTAATACATTATCAAAATGACCAAATTCCACTTGATATTCAGTGTTAAAGACTTTTCAGAAAAATTCATCATGGTCGCCAATGTCAGGTATGACACCATTTTTCAGAGAATATTATTTCTAGTAGCAGAAAAAAATTTGGTTAAATTATCTCTCACCGTTTTCGAGATACATGTGATTTAACGTTGTAATGTTAAGAAAACACTGAAATTTGAAGATTTTTTTACCCCTACACCATGTTGGTCCTTCTAGTTCCTTAACTACCAACATTTTTATGATAAAGTGCAACATAGCCAAAGTTGTGCTTGGAATAGCGCATGTGAAACTACAATCAATTTAAAGATATCTTTCATAATAAAGAAACTGTGGACCTTTAAATTATGCCAAAAATGAGGATTTTCAAAAAATTTCAATATTCAAGGGCCGGTCATGGACAGAAAAAAAATTAATCATGACTTGTTGACATTTTTTTCTGTCTAATCATTACATCTGCTTCACAAAACATCAACGATAAAATTTCTATCTGTAACAGTTTTGAATCTAAAATTCTCAAAGTAAAATAACCCTAAAAAAATGTTAAAATCGCCGAAAAATGAAAAACAACTCTTTATGTCCACATATTTCCTTTAATATAAACTTTTATATAATAATGACCTGTAGTGAACTTGTTCACCTATCATTGTAGAACAGAATACATCAAACAGATTTCATTTTTGACATTTCCTTACAGAGTGGTGCCCCTTTGAACGTAACACGAAAAATGACACTTCAAAAAAATGTCGAACTCCAAGGGCAGATAACTCGAGTAACAGGTCAAAAATTAAAAATTCGCGGTATTCACGTTTTTACACACTCATTAAGCTTTCTAACGAGCTATCACACTAGTCTGTATGTATTGCAGTTAGGGAGGAGAAGATTTTCAAAGACGCGTACCATCAGAACCGCGAAATTTCAGAAAATTTTAAGTTTTTCGAAAATAGAAAAAAATCTATTTATACGGCCGAAAACCGCTATGGGCTACATCGATGAGGAATGTTGTTGCCCACATTTTGGTGAAAGTTTTTTGAAATTATCTCCCTTAGTTACCGAGAAATCGAGGTTTGCAGTTTTTTCGTTTAAGGGGAGATAACTCAAAAACAAATTCGAAATTCAAAAATCGCCCATGTCATTCACTAATTTGGGTCAAACTCTACAATCCCTGAAAGTTTCATGAAAATCGGCTTGTCAATAAGGTCAGAAATCTTGACAGAAAAAACGTCCAAATAATAATAATAATCCGGATAATAACAATAGGTCTTCCAGACGTAGTCTTGAAGACCTAATAACTAGGATTGACGCGTCAATACTTAGGTCTTCAGATTCCTCTTTGACCTTCACATACTGTTTGACCTTCACATGACTTTTTGTCTAAGAGGTAAACAGTAGCTAATACATTATCAAAATGACCAAATTCCACTTGATATTCAACATAAAAGGCTTTACCGAAAATTCATCATGGCTGCAAACATGAATCATCTCAGGTTCTACAGTCTTGTTGCTGTCTGATGATAGATACAACATTTCCTAGTGTTTTATTGCTAATGAACGAAAAAATTTCAATCATTCTTATATCAGAATCATTCAAAACAAAAGTAGGATTGCCACATTTAAATACTCCAAAATCAATGTTAATGTTTAATCTAATTTTAATGAGATTTATCAAAGATTGTATGTTCTTTTGGCTTTCATATGATATATAGAACAAATATGTATCACGTGTCGTAGGTTAACAAGGCTTTTTCAAACATACCCACCAAAACACCCGTTTTCAAAAATGCAAACTTTGACCCTTTCTCGTGACCGGAAATCACTGTTCGCGATCTATTTTATTCTTTTATCTTAAAGACCTTGCTCATGTCTAACTCTCATGCAAAAATCATGAAGTTCTATGGTCTGGTTTTTGAGTTATCTGCCCTTGAAGTTGGCGATTTTTCGATTTTGATCAACTTTGAAAGGTCACAGCAAAAAAAGTATTAACGTTAGAACCATTAAACTTCTTAACTTTAATGCACAATACTTCAGCTACATTGAGTATAAATTTCAGCTCTCTAGTGCAAGTATCTTCAGAGAAGAAGACTCTCAAAGGCGGGTGGGGTCGGAAACGGTCGAAAATGCACTAAAAGCAAGATGGCGGACAAACCACGTGACCTACGAATTTGTCCTGATTCCCTTTTTTTCATCATTTTTCATTGCACATCTTTTAAAAAAAAATTTAAGTCTCTAAGTGCATTTTGAAAAAAAAATCAATGTTAAATTTTCGAGTTTGGATTCGAACTGGACCTTTAATGAATGAACCGATTTCGCTCAAAAGCTTCGCATGTCTATTCCAGGGTATACTCTACAATCCCTGAAAGTTTCATGAAAATCGGCTCGTTAATAAGTTCAGAAAGTTCTGAACAAAAAACGTCCAAATAATAATAATAATAATCCGGATAATAACAATAGGTCTTTGACTTTCGTCTGAAGACCTAATAATAATAAGAACTTGAAGAAATCGGATAAAAACAATAGGTCTTCACGACTTTGTCTTGAAGACCTAATAAGAAGAACTTGAAGAAATCGGATAAAAACAATAGGTCTTCACGACTTTGTCTTGAAGACCTAACTAGGACTGCCGCGGCAGTACTTAGGTCTTCAAGATTCCTGTTTGACCTTCACATACTGTTTGACCTTCACATGCATGTTTGACCTTCACATGCATGTTTGTTAAAGAGGTTTAAACCATACCGACCAAAACATCACTTTTTAATATGCAAAGTTTGACCCTTCCTCCTGACCGGAAGTGACTGTTCGCGAGCGATTTTATTCTTTTATCTTGAAGACCTTGCTTATGTCTAACTGTCATGCAAAAATCATTAAGTTCTAAGGTCTGGTTTTTTAGTTATCTGCCCTTGAAGTTGGCGATTTTGAGATTTTGGTCAACTTTGAAAGGTCACAGCACAAAAAGTATTGTAGATAAGTACTTTAAAAGAAAAGATTTTAAACTACAATGCTTCAGCTACATTCAGTATGAATTTCAGCTCTGTGGTGCAAGTATCTTCAGAGAAGAAGATTGTCAAAGGCGGGTGGGGTCGGAAACGGTCGAAAATGCACTAAAAGCAAGATGGCGGCCAAAGCACGTGACCTACGAATTTGTCCTGATTTACTTTTTTTCATTATTTTTCATTGCGTTTCTTTTAAAAAAAAATTCAAGTCTCTAAGTGCATTTTGAAAGAAAAATCAATGTTAAATTTTCGACTTTGGATTCGAACTGGACCTTTAATGTACGAGCCGATTATGCCCAAAAGCTTAGTTTATCGATTCCAGGGTAAGGGGTACCTGCATGTCAAGTTTGGGCAAATTTGAACAAGCGGTTTGAGCTGTGGATCCGTCACAAAAATTGTACAAATAATAATAATAATAACTAGGACTGCCGCGGCAGTACTTAGGTCTTCAAGATTCCTGTTTGACCTTCACATACTGTTTGACCTTCACATGCATGTTTGACCTTCACATGCATGTTTGTTAAAGAGGTTTAAGCCATACCGACCAAAACATCACTTTTTAATATGCA
Organism: Steromphala cineraria; assembly: GCA_916613615.1. NCBI lineage: Eukaryota > Metazoa > Mollusca > Gastropoda > Trochida > Trochidae > Steromphala > Steromphala cineraria. The sequence continues at coordinate 5,514,067 of OU744723.1, forward strand.
AAGTTTGACCCTTCCTCCTGACCGGAAGTGACTGTTCGCGAGCAATTTTATTTTTTTAATTTGAAGACCATACTCAGGGCTAGCTCTCATGCAAAAATCATAAAATTCGACGGTCAGGTTTTCGAGTTATCTGCCCTTGAAAATTGATATTTTGGAAAATTGTCAAACTTTGAAAGATTATTACGCAAAAAGGATTTTGAATTTTTGAATTTTGAAAGAAACTTGTTATAGACCAGGGTCTTGGCTATATCATGTGCAAATTTCAGCTCTCTAGTACAAATATTAAAAAAGAACCGATTCGGCAAAGGTGCATGGGGTCGGACTGTTGTAAAAAGTGTTTAAAATCAAGATGGCGGCCAAATCACGTGACCTACAAATTTGTCCCGATATGCTTTTTTGCATTATTTTTGATTGCGCATCTTTTAAAAAAAGTTGTAGGTCTCTAAGTACATTTTGAAAAAAAAATCAATGTTAAATTTTGAATTTTGGAATCGAACTGGACCTTTAATGTACGAGCCGATTATGCCCAAAAGCTTAGTTTATCGATTCCAGGGTAAGGGGTACCTGCATGTCAAGTTTGGGCAAATTTGAACAAGCGGTTTGAGCTGTGGATCCGTCACAAAAATTGTACAAATAATAATAATAATAATAATAATAATAAGAAATCGGATAAAAACAATAGGTCTTCACGACTTTGTCTTGAAGACCTAATAATAAGAACTTGAAGAATAAGTGTAATAACAATAGGTCTTCACGACTTTGTCTTGAAGACCTAACTAGGACTGCCGCGGCAGTACTTAGGTCTTCAAGATTCCTCTTTGACCTTCACATACTGTTTGACCTTCACATGCATGTTTGACCTTCACATGAATGTTTGTTAAAGAGGGTTCAAACATACTCAGCAAAACACCACTTTTCCATATGCAAAATTTGACCCTTCCTCCTGACCGGAAATGACTGTTCGCGAGCGATTTTATTCTTTTATCTTGAAGACCTTGCTCATGTCTAACTGTCATGCAAAAATCATTAAGTTCTAAGGTCTGGTTTTTTAGTTATCTGCCCTTGAAGTTTGCGATTTTGAGATTTTGGTCAACTTTGAAAGGTCACAGCACAAAAAGTATTGTAGTTAAGTACTTTAAAAGAAAAGATTTTAAACTTCAATGCTTCAGCTACATTCAGTATGAATTACAGCTCTGTAGTGCAAGTATCTTCAGAGAAGAAGATTGTCAAAGGCGGGTGGGGTCGGAAACGGTCGAAAATGCACTAAAAGCAAGATGGCGGCCAAAGCAGGGGACCTACGAATTTGTCCTGATTTCCTTTTTTTCATTATTTTTCATTGCGCTTCTTTTAAAAAAAAATTCAAGTCTCTAAGTGCATTTTGAAAAAAAAAACAATGTTAAATTTTCGACTTTGGATTCGAACTGGACCTTTAATGTACGAGCCGATTATGCCCAAAAGCTTAGTTTATCGATTCCAGGGTAAGGGGTACCTGAATGTCAAGTTTGGGCGAATTTGAACAAGCGGTTTGAGCTGTAGATATCTCACAAAAATTGTACAAATAATAATAATAATAACTAGGACTGCCGCGGCAGTACTTAGGTCTTCAAGATTCCTCTTTGACCTTCACATACTGTTTGACCTTCACATGGCTTTTTGTCTAAGAGATAAACAGTAACTAATACATTATAAAAATGACCATATTTCACTTGATATTCAACGTTTAAGCCTTTACAGAAAATTCAACATGGCTGCAAACATGAATCATCTCAGGTTATACAGTCTTGTTGCTGCCTGATGATAGATAAAACATTGCCTAGTGTTTTATTGCCAATGAACTACAGTTTTTCAATCATAAATGTATCATAATCATTCAAAACGAAAGTAGGTTTGACCACATTGAAATGCTCCGAATTTCAATGTTAATGTTTAATCTAATTTTAATGAGATTTATCCAAGATTGTATGATCTTTTATCTTTCATTTGATATATAGAACAAGTATTTATCATGTGTCGTTGGTTTACAATGGTTTTTCAAACATACCCACCAAAACACCCGTTTTCCAAAATGCAAAGTTTGACCCTTCCTCAGGACCGGAAATGACTGTTCGCGATCGATTTTATTCTTTTATCTTGAAGACCTTGCCAATGTCTAACTCTCATGCAAAAATCATTGAATTCTAAGGTCTGGTTTTTGAGTTATCTGCCCTTGAAGTTGGCGATTTTTCGATTTTGGTCAACTTTGAAAGGTCACAGCACAAAAAGTATTGTAGTTAAGTACTTTAAAAGAAAAGATTTTAAACTACAATGCTTCAGCTACATTCAGTATGAATAACAGCTCTGTAGTGCAAGTATCTTCAGAGAAGAAGATTGTCAAAGGCGGGTGGGGTCGGAAAAGGTCGAAAATGCACTAAAAGCAAGATGGCGGCCAACGCAGGTGACCTACGAATTTGTCCTGATTTCCTTTTTTTCATTATTTTTCATTGCGCTTCTTTTAAAAAAAAATTCAAGTCTCTAAGTGCATTTTGAAAAAAAAATCAATGTTAAATTTTCGACTTTGGATTCGAACTGGACCTTTAATGTACGAGCCGATTATGCCCAAAAGCTTAGTTTATCGATTCCAGGGTAAGGGGTACCTGAATGTCAAGTTTGGGCGAATTTGAACAAGCGGTTTGAGCTGTAGATATCTCACAAAAATTGTACAAATAATAATAATAATAACTAGGACTGCCGCGGCAGTACTTAGGTCTTCAAGATTCCTCTTTGACCTTCACATACTGTTTGACCTTCACATGGCTTTTTGTCTAAGAGATAAACAGTAACTAATACATTATAAAAATGACCATATTTCACTTGATATTCAACGTTTAAGCCTTTACAGAAAATTCAACATGGCTGCAAACATGAATCATCTCAGGTTATACAGTCTTGTTGCTGCCTGATGATAGATAAAACATTGCCTAGTGTTTTATTGCCAATGAACTACAGTTTTTCAATCATAAATGTATCATAATCATTCAAAACGAAAGTAGGTTTGACCACATTGAAATGCTCCGAATTTCAATGTTAATGTTTAATCTAATTTTAATGAGATTTATCCAAGATTGTATGATCTTTTATCTTTCATTTGATATATAGAACAAGTATTTATCATGTGTCGTTGGTTTACAATGGTTTTTCAAACATACCCACCAAAACACCCGTTTTCCAAAATGCAAAGTTTGACCCTTCCTCAGGACCGGAAATGACTGTTCGCGATCGATTTTATTCTTTTATCTTGAAGACCTTGCCAATGTCTAACTCTCATGCAAAAATCATTGAATTCTAAGGTCTGGTTTTTGAGTTATCTGCCCTTGAAGTTGGCGATTTTTCGATTTTGGTCAACTTTGAAAGGTCACAGCACAAAAAGTATTGTAGTTAAGTACTTTAAAAGAAAAGATTTTAAACTACAATGCTTCAGCTACATTCAGTATGAATAACAGCTCTGTAGTGCAAGTATCTTCAGAGAAGAAGATTGTCAAAGGCGGGTGGGGTCGGAAAAGGTCGAAAATGCACTAAAAGCAAGATGGCGGCCAACGCAGGTGACCTACGAATTTGTCCTGATTTCCTTTTTTTCATTATTTTTCATTGCGCTTCTTTTAAAAAAAAATTCAAGTCTCTAAGTGCATTTTGAAAAAAAAATCAATGTTAAATTTTCGACTTTGGATTCGAACTGGAACTTTAATGTACGAGCCGATTTTGCCCAAAAGCTTAGTTTATCGATTCCAGGGTAAGGGGTACCTGCATGTCAAGTTTGGGTGAATTTGAACAAGCGGTTTGAGCTGTAGATCTCTCACAAAAATTGTACAAATAATAATAATAATAACTAGGACTGCCGCGGCAGTACTTAGGTCTTCAAGATTCCTGTTTGACCTTCACATACTGTTTGACCTTCACATGCATGTTTGACCTTCACATGCATGTTTGTTAAAGAGGTTTAAACCATACCGACCAAAACATCACTTTTTAATATGCAAAGTTTGACCCTTCCTCCTGACCGGAAGTGACTGTTCGCGAGCGATTTTATCCTTTTATCTTGAAGACCTTGCTGATGTTTAACTGTCATGCAAAAATCATTAAGTTCTAAGGTCTGGTTTTTTAGTTATCTGCCCTTGAAGTTTGCGATTTTGAGATTTTGGTCAACTTTGAAAGGTCACAGCACAAAAAGTATTGTAGTTAAGTACTTTAAAAGAAAAGATTTTAAACTACAATGCTTCAGCTACATTCAGTATGAATTTCAGCTCTGTAGTGCAAGTATCTTCAGAGAAGAAGATTGTCAAAGGCGGGTGGGGTCGGAAACGGTCGAAAATGCACTAAAAGCAAGATGGCGGCCAAAGCACGTGACCTACGAATTTGTCCTGATTTCCTTTTTTTCATTATTTTTCATTGCGCTTCTTTTAAAAAAAAATCCAAGTCTCTAAGTGCATTTTGAAAAAAAAATCAATGTTAAATTTTCGACTTTGGATTCGAACTGGACCTTTAATGTACGAGCCGATTATGCCCAAAAGCTTAGTTTATCGATTCCAGGGTAAGGGGTACCTGCATGTCAAGTTTGGGCGAATTTGAACAAGCGGTTTGAGCTGTAGATCCCACACAAAAATTGTACAAATAATAATAATAATAAATATAGCCGCTAAGCGGCAATAACAGGATTCAGCCAAAGATGAGCTCCTGTGACCTATTTGAGCATGTTTTTGCGTTGTTCTTCACGAAAAACAAATGTTTTCTGGCGATGTAGACATTATTCTGAGCATAAACTACGCTTGGTGCGCGTTTTCAGTCAGCCTAAGGGATTTGTTTTAAAAAAGTGTTAAAAGTCTAATTTTCATGACATATGGCAAAGTTTGCAAGAAAACAAATTTTTCACAAAGTTAGGAACATTGAGTTAGAGGGGAATGTATATTTTAAAGTTCCACAGAGGTGATAGGTCTTTTTAAAACAGAGTTAATTCAATACGTTCACACCCCAGCCGAGTTGAATCTGCTAGCATGTATATATAGAAATCAGGCCTCTACCCTCTATGATTTAATAAGTCGGTCGGTCGGTTCGGGTCGGGTCGGATCTAAGTTGCTAGACCTCCTGCCTCTCTACTGATCAGATTTTGACACCTTTCATGTACGTGTATGTGCATGTACATGAATTTGGTCTTGGAATATGTCCTGGCCATATCTTTCATTTGAGAGATTGACGCTACAGAGGGCCATTTCCAACTCCCTGTATGAAGGCATAAAGGGGGGGGGGGGATTGTTTTTGCGACACATAGCAGTATATTTCATACATTTTTGTGCAATTTCATGCTGTTAAGTTGCAAGACTACGCATTTGTGACCTATGCTGGTATATTGTAGCATGTAATATGTTTCCATTTTTTAGTTTAACCTTTTTTATTTAGTCACGCTACTTTGAACGCTTATGGACAAAACACTATTTGAGTAACAGTCTTCTCGTTATCAAATTAAAATGCCCAATGCCTCAGCTACAAAACACCAAAGTTGCAGATCTTTGATGCAAGTATCTTCAGAGGAGAAGATCTTCAGAGGTGCATGGGGTCAATTTGAAAAATCCAATATGGCGGCCAAACCACGTGACCTACGACTTCGTCATGATTGTCTTTTTTGCGTAGAGTTTCCTTGCGCACCTTTTAAAAAAAGTTTCAAGTCTCTAAAATTATTTTGAAAAAAAAACCCATGTTAATTTTTCGACCTTGAATTCGACCTTGAACTTTTATTTGTCGACCGATTTCGCTCAAAAGCTTATTAGAGCGTCTTCTCATAGAGGGTTATCAATGTACAAAATTTCACTGTCCAAGCATCAGCCGTTCGGGCTGAATCGAGGCCACAAGATCGCTGGAATAAAAAAAAAAAAAAAAATAATAAAACACGCCAATAACAATAAGGATTCAGCCTGAAAGGCTGAATCCTTAATTAAGGTTCGGAAATATTTCCCTTTTTAGGATGTTTCATGCATGACTTAGTGAATTTAGACTTTAGAAAGGCCCTTAGACATACTTGGCCTCTTTCTAGACTTTATTGGGCTCCTATTGCCATTCCAGTAGGTGTTGAAGGCTAGTTTACAATATAGCCGCTAAGCGGCAATAACAGGATTCAGCCAAAGATGAGCTCCTGTGACCTATTTGAGCATGTTTTTGCGTTGTTCTTCACGAAAAACAAATGTTTTCTGGCGATGTAGACATTATTCTGAGCATAAACTACGCTTGGTGCGCGTTTTCAGTCAGCCTAAGGGATTTGTTTTAAAAAAGTGTTAAAAGTCTAATTTTCATGACATATGGCAAAGTTTGCAAGAAAACAAATTTTTCACAAAGTTAGGAACATTGAGTTAGAGGGGAATGTATATTTTAAAGTTCCACAGAGGTGATAGGTCTTTTTAAAACAGAGTTAATTCAATACGTTCACACCCCAGCCGAGTTGAATCTGCTAGCATGTATATATAGAAATCAGGCCTCTACCCTCTATGATTTAATAAGTCGGTCGGTCGGTTCGGGTCGGGTCGGATCTAAGTTGCTAGACCTCCTGCCTCTCTACTGATCAGATTTTGACACCTTTCATGTACGTGTATGTGCATGTACATGAATTTGGTCTTGGAATATGTCCTGGCCATATCTTTCATTTGAGAGATTGACGCTACAGAGGGCCATTTCCAACTCCCTGTATGAAGGCATAAAGGGGGGGGGGGGATTGTTTTTGCGACACATAGCAGTATATTTCATACATTTTTGTGCAATTTCATGCTGTTAAGTTGCAAGACTACGCATTTGTGACCTATGCTGGTATATTGTAGCATGTAATATGTTTCCATTTTTTAGTTTAACCTTTTTTATTTAGTCACGCTACTTTGAACGCTTATGGACAAAACACTATTTGAGTAACAGTCTTCTCGTTATCAAATTAAAATGCCCAATGCCTCAGCTACAAAACACCAAAGTTGCAGATCTTTGATGCAAGTATCTTCAGAGGAGAAGATCTTCAGAGGTGCATGGGGTCAATTTGAAAAATCCAATATGGCGGCCAAACCACGTGACCTACGACTTCGTCATGATTGTCTTTTTTGCGTAGAGTTTCCTTGCGCACCTTTTAAAAAAAGTTTCAAGTCTCTAAAATTATTTTGAAAAAAAAACCCATGTTAATTTTTCGACCTTGAATTCGACCTTGAACTTTTATTTGTCGACCGATTTCGCTCAAAAGCTTATTAGAGCGTCTTCTCATAGAGGGTTATCAATGTACAAAATTTCACTGTCCAAGCATCAGCCGTTCGGGCTGAATCGAGGCCACAAGATCGCTGGAATAAAAAAAAAAAAAAAAATAATAAAACACGCCAATAACAATAAGGATTCAGCCTGAAAGGCTGAATCCTTAATTAAGGTTCGGAAATATTTCCCTTTTTAGGATGTTTCATGCATGACTTAGTGAATTTAGACTTTAGAAAGGCCCTTAGACATACTTGGCCTCTTTCTAGACTTTATTGGGCTCCTATTGCCATTCCAGTAGGTGTTGAAGGCTAGTTTACAATATAGCCGCTAAGCGGCAATAACAGGATTCAGCCAAAGATGAGCTCCTGTGACCTATTTGAGCATGTTTTTGCGTTGTTCTTCACGAAAAACAAATGTTTTCTGGCGATGTAGACATTATTCTGAGCATAAACTACGCTTGGTGCGCGTTTTCAGTCAGCCTAAGGGATTTGTTTTAAAAAAGTGTTAAAAGTCTAATTTTCATGACATATGGCAAAGTTTGCAAGAAAACAAATTTTTCACAAAGTTAGGAACATTGAGTTAGAGGGGAATGTATATTTTAAAGTTCCACAGAGGTGATAGGTCTTTTTAAAACAGAGTTAATTCAATACGTTCACACCCCAGCCGAGTTGAATCTGCTAGCATGTATATATAGAAATCAGGCCTCTACCCTCTATGATTTAATAAGTCGGTCGGTCGGTTCGGGTCGGGTCGGATCTAAGTTGCTAGACCTCCTGCCTCTCTACTGATCAGATTTTGACACCTTTCATGTACGTGTATGTGCATGTACATGAATTTGGTCTTGGAATATGTCCTGGCCATATCTTTCATTTGAGAGATTGACGCTACAGAGGGCCATTTCCAACTCCCTGTATGAAGGCATAAAGGGGGGGGGGGATTGTTTTTGCGACACATAGCAGTATATTTCATACATTTTTGTGCAATTTCATGCTGTTAAGTTGCAAGACTACGCATTTGTGACCTATGCTGGTATATTGTAGCATGTAATATGTTTCCATTTTTTAGTTTAACCTTTTTTATTTAGTCACGCTACTTTGAACGCTTATGGACAAAACACTATTTGAGTAACAGTCTTCTCGTTATCAAATTAAAATGCCCAATGCCTCAGCTACAAAACACCAAAGTTGCAGATCTTTGATGCAAGTATCTTCAGAGGAGAAGATCTTCAGAGGTGCATGGGGTCAATTTGAAAAATCCAATATGGCGGCCAAACCACGTGACCTACGACTTCGTCATGATTGTCTTTTTTGCGTAGAGTTTCCTTGCGCACCTTTTAAAAAAAGTTTCAAGTCTCTAAAATTATTTTGAAAAAAAAACCCATGTTAATTTTTCGACCTTGAATTCGACCTTGAACTTTTATTTGTCGACCGATTTCGCTCAAAAGCTTATTAGAGCGTCTTCTCATAGAGGGTTATCAATGTACAAAATTTCACTGTCCAAGCATCAGCCGTTCGGGCTGAATCGAGGCCACAAGATCGCTGGAATAAAAAAAAAAAAAAAAATAATAAAACACGCCAATAACAATAAGGATTCAGCCTGAAAGGCTGAATCCTTAATTAAGGTTCGGAAATATTTCCCTTTTTAGGATGTTTCATGCATGACTTAGTGAATTTAGACTTTAGAAAGGCCCTTAGACATACTTGGCCTCTTTCTAGACTTTATTGGGCTCCTATTGCCATTCCAGTAGGTGTTGAAGGCTAGTTTACAATATAGCCGCTAAGCGGCAATAACAGGATTCAGCCAAAGATGAGCTCCTGTGACCTATTTGAGCATGTTTTTGCGTTGTTCTTCACGAAAAACAAATGTTTTCTGGCGATGTAGACATTATTCTGAGCATAAACTACGCTTGGTGCGCGTTTTCAGTCAGCCTAAGGGATTTGTTTTAAAAAAGTGTTAAAAGTCTAATTTTCATGACATATGGCAAAGTTTGCAAGAAAACAAATTTTTCACAAAGTTAGGAACATTGAGTTAGAGGGGAATGTATATTTTAAAGTTCCACAGAGGTGATAGGTCTTTTTAAAACAGAGTTAATTCAATACGTTCACACCCCAGCCGAGTTGAATCTGCTAGCATGTATATATAGAAATCAGGCCTCTACCCTCTATGATTTAATAAGTCGGTCGGTCGGTTCGGGTCGGGTCGGATCTAAGTTGCTAGACCTCCTGCCTCTCTACTGATCAGATTTTGACACCTTTCATGTACGTGTATGTGCATGTACATGAATTTGGTCTTGGAATATGTCCTGGCCATATCTTTCATTTGAGAGATTGACGCTACAGAGGGCCATTTCCAACTCCCTGTATGAAGGCATAAAGGGGGGGGGGGATTGTTTTTGCGACACATAGCAGTATATTTCATACATTTTTGTGCAATTTCATGCTGTTAAGTTGCAAGACTACGCATTTGTGACCTATGCTGGTATATTGTAGCATGTAATATGTTTCCATTTTTTAGTTTAACCTTTTTTATTTAGTCACGCTACTTTGAACGCTTATGGACAAAACACTATTTGAGTAACAGTCTTCTCGTTATCAAATTAAAATGCCCAATGCCTCAGCTACAAAACACCAAAGTTGCAGATCTTTGATGCAAGTATCTTCAGAGGAGAAGATCTTCAGAGGTGCATGGGGTCAATTTGAAAAATCCAATATGGCGGCCAAACCACGTGACCTACGACTTCGTCATGATTGTCTTTTTTGCGTAGAGTTTCCTTGCGCACCTTTTAAAAAAAGTTTCAAGTCTCTAAAATTATTTTGAAAAAAAAACCCATGTTAATTTTTCGACCTTGAATTCGACCTTGAACTTTTATTTGTCGACCGATTTCGCTCAAAAGCTTATTAGAGCGTCTTCTCATAGAGGGTTATCAATGTACAAAATTTCACTGTCCAAGCATCAGCCGTTCGGGCTGAATCGAGGCCACAAGATCGCTGGAATAAAAAAAAAAAAAAAAATAATAAAACACGCCAATAACAATAAGGATTCAGCCTGAAAGGCTGAATCCTTAATTAAGGTTCGGAAATATTTCCCTTTTTAGGATGTTTCATGCATGACTTAGTGAATTTAGACTTTAGAAAGGCCCTTAGACATACTTGGCCTCTTTCTAGACTTTATTGGGCTCCTATTGCCATTCCAGTAGGTGTTGAAGGCTAGTTTACAATATAGCCGCTAAGCGGCAATAACAGGATTCAGCCAAAGATGAGCTCCTGTGACCTATTTGAGCATGTTTTTGCGTTGTTCTTCACGAAAAACAAATGTTTTCTGGCGATGTAGACATTATTCTGAGCATAAACTACGCTTGGTGCGCGTTTTCAGTCAGCCTAAGGGATTTGTTTTAAAAAAGTGTTAAAAGTCTAATTTTCATGACATATGGCAAAGTTTGCAAGAAAACAAATTTTTCACAAAGTTAGGAACATTGAGTTAGAGGGGAATGTATATTTTAAAGTTCCACAGAGGTGATAGGTCTTTTTAAAACAGAGTTAATTCAATACGTTCACACCCCAGCCGAGTTGAATCTGCTAGCATGTATATATAGAAATCAGGCCTCTACCCTCTATGATTTAATAAGTCGGTCGGTCGGTTCGGGTCGGGTCGGATCTAAGTTGCTAGACCTCCTGCCTCTCTACTGATCAGATTTTGACACCTTTCATGTACGTGTATGTGCATGTACATGAATTTGGTCTTGGAATATGTCCTGGCCATATCTTTCATTTGAGAGATTGACGCTACAGAGGGCCATTTCCAACTCCCTGTATGAAGGCATAAAGGGGGGGGGGGGATTGTTTTTGCGACACATAGCAGTATATTTCATACATTTTTGTGCAATTTCATGCTGTTAAGTTGCAAGACTACGCATTTGTGACCTATGCTGGTATATTGTAGCATGTAATATGTTTCCATTTTTTAGTTTAACCTTTTTTATTTAGTCACGCTACTTTGAACGCTTATGGACAAAACACTATTTGAGTAACAGTCTTCTCGTTATCAAATTAAAATGCCCAATGCCTCAGCTACAAAACACCAAAGTTGCAGATCTTTGATGCAAGTATCTTCAGAGGAGAAGATCTTCAGAGGTGCATGGGGTCAATTTGAAAAATCAAATATGGCGGCCAAACCACGTGACCTACGACTTCGTCATGATTGTCTTTTTTGCGTAGAGTTTCCTTGCGCACCTTTTAAAAAAAGTTTCAAGTCTCTAAAATTATTTTGAAAAAAAAACCCATGTTAATTTTTCGACCTTGAATTCGACCTTGAACTTTTATTTGTCGACCGATTTCGCTCAAAAGCTTATTAGAGCGTCTTCTCATAGAGGGTTATCAATGTACAAAATTTCACTGTCCAAGCATCAGCCGTTCGGGCTGAATCGAGGCCACAAGATCGCTGGAATAAAAAAAAAAAAAAAAAATAATAAAACACGCCAATAACAATAAGGATTCAGCCTGAAAGGCTGAATCCTTAATTAAGGTTCGGAAATATTTCCCTTTTTAGGATGTTTCATGCATGACTTAGTGAATTTAGACTTTAGAAAGGCCCTTAGACATACTTGGCCTCTTTCTAGACTTTATTGGGCTCCTATTGCCATTCCAGTAGGTGTTGAAGGCTAGTTTACAATATAGCCGCTAAGCGGGCAATAACAGGATTCAGCCAAAGATGAGCTCCTGTGACCTATTTGAGCATGTTTTTGCGTTGTTCTTCACGAAAAACAAATGTTTTCTGGCGATGTAGACATTATTCTGAGCATAAACTACGCTTGGTGCGCGTTTTCAGTCAGCCTAAGGGATTTGTTTTAAAAAAGTGTTAAAAGTCTAATTTTCATGACATATGGCAAAGTTTGCAAGAAAACAAATTTTTTCACAAAGTTAGGAACATTGAGTTAGAGGGGAATGTATATTTTAAAGTTCCACAGAGGTGATAGGTCTTTTTAAAACAGAGTTAATTCAATACGTTCACACCCCAGCCGAGTTGAATCTGCTAGCATGTATATATAGAAATCAGGCCTCTACCCTCTATGATTTAATAAGTCGGTCGGTCGGTTCGGGTCGGGTCGGATCTAAGTTGCTAGACCTCCTGCCTCTCTACTGATCAGATTTTGACACCTTTCATGTACGTGTATGTGCATGTACATGAAATTTGGTCTTGGGAATATGTCCTGGCCATATCTTTCATTTGAGAGATTGACGCTACAGAGGGCCATTTCCAACTCCCTGTATGAAGGCATAAAGGGGGGGGGGGGATTGTTTTTTGCGACACATAGCAGTATATTTCATACATTTTTGTGCAATTTCATGTGTTAAGTTGCAAGACTACGCATTTGTGACCTATGCTGGTATATTGTAGCATGTAATATGTTTCCATTTTTTAGTTTAACCTTTTTTATTTAGTCACGCTACTTTGAACGCTTATGGACAAAACACCATTTGAGTAACAGTCTTCTCGTTATCAAATTAAAATGCCCAATGCCTCAGCTACAAAATACCAAAGTTGCAGATCTTTGATGCAAGTATCTTCAGAGGAGAAGATCTTCAGAGGTGCATGGGGTCAATTTGAAAAATCCAATATGGCGGCCAAACCACGTGACCTACGACTTCGTCATGATTGTCTTTTTTGCGTAGAGTTTCCTTGCGCACCTTTTAAAAAAAGTTTCAAGTCTCTAAAATTATTTTGAAAAAAAAACCCATGTTAATTTTTCGACCTTGAATTCGACCTTGAACTTTTATTTGTCGACCGATTTCGCTCAAAAGCTTATTAGAGCGTCTTCTCATAGAGGGTTATCAATGTACAAAATTTCACTGTCCAAGCATCAGCCGTTCGGGCTGAATCGAGGCCACAAGATCGCTGGAATAAAAAAAAAAAAAAAAAATAATAAAACACGCCAATAACAATAAGGATTCAGCCTGAAAGGCTGAATCCTTAATTAAGGTTCGAAAATATTTCCCTTTTTAGGATGTTTCATGCATCACTTGGTGAAATTAGACTTTAGAAAGGCCCCTAGACATAGTTTGCCTCTCTCTAGACTTTATTGGGCTCCTATTGCCATTCCAATAGGTGTTGAAGGCTAGTTTACAATATAGCCGCTAAGCGGCAATAACAGGATTCAGCCAAAATTGAGCTCCTGTGACCCATTTGAGCATTTTTTTGCGTTGTTCTTCACGAAAAACAAAGGTTTTCTGGCAATGTAGACATTATTCTGAGCATAAACTACGTTTGGTGCGCGTTTTCAGTCAGCCTAAGGGATTTGTTTTAAAAAAGTGTGAAAAGTCTAATTTTCATGACATATGGCAAAGTTTGCAAGAAAACAAATTTTTCACAAAGTTAGGAACATTGAGTTAGAGGGGAATGTATATTTTAAAGTTCCACAGAGGTGATAGGTCTTTTTAAAACAGAGTTAATTCAATACGTTCACACCCCAGCCGAGTTGAATCTGCTAGCATGTATATATAGAAATCAGGCCTCTACCCTCTATGATTTAATAAGTCGGTCGGTCGGTTCGGGTCGGGTCGGATCTAAGTTGCTAGACCTCCTGCCTCTCTACTGATCAGATTTTGACACCTTTCATGTACGTGTATGTGCATGTACATGAATTTGGTCTTGGAATATGTCCTGGCCATATCTTTCATTTGAGAGATTGACGCTACAGAGGGCCATTTCAAACTCCCTGTATGAAGGCATAAAGGGGGGGGGGGGGGGGATTGTATTTGCGACACATAGCAGTATATTTCATACATTTTTGTGCAATTTCATGCTGTTAAGTTGCAAGACTACGCATTTGTGACCTATGCTGGTATATTGTAGCATGTAATATGTTTCCATTTTTTAGTTTAACCTTTTTTATTTAGTCACGCTACTTTGAACGCTTATGGACAAAACACCATTTGAGTAACAGTCTTCTCGTTATCAAATTAAAATGCCCAATGCCTCAGCTACAAAATACCAAAGTTGCAGATCTTTGATGCAAGTATCTTCAGAGGAGAAGATCTTCAGAGGTGCATGGGGTCAATTTGAAAAATCCAATATGGCGGCCAAACCACGTGACCTACGACTTCGTCATGATTGTCTTTTTTGCGTAGAGTTTCCTTGCGCACCTTTTAAAAAAAGTTTCAAGTCTCTAAAATTATTTTGAAAAAAAAACCCATGTTAATTTTTCGACCTTGAATTCGACCTTGAACTTTTATTTGTCGACCGATTTCGCTCAAAAGCTTATTAGAGCGTCTTCTCATAGAGGGTTATCAATGTACAAAATTTCACTGTCCAAGCATCAGCCGTTCGGGCTGAATCGAGGCCACAAGATCGCTGGAATAAAAAAAAAAAAAAAAATAATAAAACACGCCAATAACAATAAGGATTCAGCCTGAAAGGCTGAATCCTTAATTAAGGTTCGAAAATATTTCCCTTTTTAGGATGTTTCATGCATCACTTGGTGAAATTAGACTTTAGAAAGGCCCCTAGACATAGTTTGCCTCTCTCTAGACTTTATTGGGCTCCTATTGCCATTCCAATAGGTGTTGAAGGCTAGTTTACAATATAGCCGCTAAGCGGCAATAACAGGATTCAGCCAAAATTGAGCTCCTGTGACCCATTTGAGCATTTTTTTTGCGTTGTTCTTCACGAAAAACAAAGGTTTTCTGGCAATGTAGACATTATTCTGAGCATAAACTACGTTTGGTGCGCGTTTTCAGTCAGCCTAAGGGATTTGTTTTAAAAAAGTGTGAAAAGTCTAATTTTCATGACATATGGCAAAGTTTGCAAGAAAACAAATTTTTCACAAAGTTAGGAACATTGAGTTAGAGGGGAATGTATATTTTAAAGTTCCACAGAGGTGATAGGTCTTTTTAAAACAGAGTTAATTCAATACGTTCACACCCCAGCCGAGTTGAATCTGCTAGCATGTATATATAGAAATCAGGCCTCTACCCTCTATGATTTAATAAGTCGGTCGGTCGGTTCGGGTCGGGTCGGATCTAAGTTGCTAGACCTCCTGCCTCTCTACTGATCAGATTTTGACACCTTTCATGTACGTGTATGTGCATGTACATGAATTTGGTCTTGGAATATGTCCTGGCCATATCTTTCATTTGAGAGATTGACGCTACAGAGGGCCATTTCAAACTCCCTGTATGAAGGCATAAAGGGGGGGGGGGGGGGATTGTATTTGCGACACATAGCAGTATATTTCATACATTTTTGTGCAATTTCATGCTGTTAAGTTGCAAGACTACGCATTTGTGACCTATGCTGGTATATTGTAGCATGTAATATGTTTCCATTTTTTAGTTTAACCTTTTTTATTTAGTCACGCTACTTTGAACGCTTATGGACAAAACACCATTTGAGTAACAGTCTTCTCGTTATCAAATTAAAATGCCCAATGCCTCAGCTACAAAATACCAAAGTTGCAGATCTTTGATGCAAGTATCTTCAGAGGAGAAGATCTTCAGAGGTGCATGGGGTCAATTTGAAAAATCCAATATGGCGGCCAAACCACGTGACCTACGACTTCGTCATGATTGTCTTTTTTGCGTAGAGTTTCCTTGCGCACCTTTTAAAAAAAGTTTCAAGTCTCTAAAATTATTTTGAAAAAAAAACCCATGTTAATTTTTCGACCTTGAATTCGACCTTGAACTTTTATTTGTCGACCGATTTCGCTCAAAAGCTTATTAGAGCGTCTTCTCATAGAGGGTTATCAATGTACAAAATTTCACTGTCCAAGCATCAGCCGTTCGGGCTGAATCGAGGCCACAAGATCGCTGGAATAAAAAAAAAAAAAAAAATAATAAAACACGCCAATAACAATAAGGATTCAGCCTGAAAGGCTGAATCCTTAATTAAGGTTCGAAAATATTTCCCTTTTTAGGATGTTTCATGCATCACTTGGTGAAATTAGACTTTAGAAAGGCCCCTAGACATAGTTTGCCTCTCTCTAGACTTTATTGGGCTCCTATTGCCATTCCAATAGGTGTTGAAGGCTAGTTTACAATATAGCCGCTAAGCGGCAATAACAGGATTCAGCCAAAATTGAGCTCCTGTGACCCATTTGAGCATTTTTTTGCGTTGTTCTTCACGAAAAACAAAGGTTTTCTGGCAATGTAGACATTATTCTGAGCATAAACTACGTTTGGTGCGCGTTTTCAGTCAGCCTAAGGGATTTGTTTTAAAAAAGTGTGAAAAGTCTAATTTTCATGACATATGGCAAAGTTTGCAAGAAAACAAATTTTTCACAAAGTTAGGAACATTGAGTTAGAGGGGAATGTATATTTTAAAGTTCCACAGAGGTGATAGGTCTTTTTAAAACAGAGTTAATTCAATACGTTCACACCCCAGCCGAGTTGAATCTGCTAGCATGTATATATAGAAATCAGGCCTCTACCCTCTATGATTTAATAAGTCGGTCGGTCGGTTCGGGTCGGGTCGGATCTAAGTTGCTAGACCTCCTGCCTCTCTACTGATCAGATTTTGACACCTTTCATGTACGTGTATGTGCATGTACATGAATTTGGGTCTTGGAATATGTCCTGGCCATATCTTTCATTTGAGAGATTGACGCTACAGAGGGCCATTTCAAACTCCCTGTATGAAGGCATAAAGGGGGGGGGGGGGATTGTATTTGCGACACATAGCAGTATATTTCATACATTTTTGTGCAATTTCATGCTGTTAAGTTGCAAGACTACGCATTTGTGACCTATGCTGGTATATTGTAGCATGTAATATGTTTCCATTTTTTAGTTTAACCTTTTTTATTTAGTCACGCTACTTTGAACGCTTATGGACAAAACACCATTTGAGTAACAGTCTTCTCGTTATCAAATTAAAATGCCCAATGCCTCAGCTACAAAATACCAAAGTTGCAGATCTTTGATGCAAGTATCTTCAGAGGAGAAGATCTTCAGAGGTGCATGGGGTCAATTTGAAAAATCCAATATGGCGGCCAAACCACGTGACCTACGACTTCGTCATGATTGTCTTTTTTGCGTAGAGTTTCCTTGCGCACCTTTTAAAAAAAGTTTCAAGTCTCTAAAATTATTTTGAAAAAAAAACCCATGTTAATTTTTCGACCTTGAATTCGACCTTGAACTTTTATTTGTCGACCGATTTCGCTCAAAAGCTTATTAGAGCGTCTTCTCATAGAGGGTTATCAATGTACAAAATTTCACTGTCCAAGCATCAGCCGTTCGGGCTGAATCGAGGCCACAAGATCGCTGGAATAAAAAAAAAAAAAAAAAATAATAAAACACGCCAATAACAATAAGGATTCAGCCTGAAAGGCTGAATCCTTAATTAAGGTTCGAAAATATTTCCCTTTTTAGGATGTTTCATGCATCACTTGGTGAAATTAGACTTTAGAAAGGCCCCTAGACATAGTTTGCCTCTCTCTAGACTTTATTGGGCTCCTATTGCCATTCCAATAGGTGTTGAAGGCTAGTTTACAATATAGCCGCTAAGCGGCAATAACAGGATTCAGCCAAATTGAGCTCCTGTGACCCATTTGAGCATTTTTTTGCGTTGTTCTTCACGAAAAACAAAGGTTTTCTGGCAATGTAGACATTATTCTGAGCATAAACTACGTTTGGTGCGCGTTTTCAGTCAGCCTAAGGGATTTGTTTTAAAAAAGTGTGAAAAGTCTAATTTTCATGACATATGGCAAAGTTTGCAAGAAAACAAATTTTTCACAAAGTTAGGAACATTGAGTTAGAGGGGAATGTATATTTTAAAGTTCCACAGAGGTGATAGGTCTTTTTAAAACAGAGTTAATTCAATACGTTCACACCCCAGCCGAGTTGAATCTGCTAGCATGTATATATAGAAATCAGGCCTCTACCCTCTATGATTTAATAAGTCGGTCGGTCGGTTCGGGTCGGGTCGGATCTAAGTTGCTAGACCTCCTGCCTCTCTACTGATCAGATTTTGACACCTTTCATGTACGTGTATGTGCATGTACATGAATTTGGTCTTGGAATATGTCCTGGCCATATCTTTCATTTGAGAGATTGACGCTACAGAGGGCCATTTCAAACTCCCTGTATGAAGGCATAAAGGGGGGGGGGGGGGATTGTATTTGCGACACATAGCAGTATATTTCATACATTTTTGTGCAATTTCATGCTGTTAAGTTGCAAGACTACGCATTTGTGACCTATGCTGGTATATTGTAGCATGTAATATGTTTCCATTTTTTAGTTTAACCTTTTTTATTTAGTCACGCTACTTTGAACGCTTATGGACAAAACACCATTTGAGTAACAGTCTTCTCGTTATCAATTAAAATGCCCAATGCCTCAGCTACAAAATACCAAAGTTGCAGATCTTTGATGCAAGTATCTTCAGAGGAGAAGATCTTCAGAGGTGCATGGGTCAATTTGAAAAATCCAATATGGCGGCCAAACCACGTGACCTACGACTTCGTCATGATTGTCTTTTTTGCGTAGAGTTTCCTTGCGCACCTTTTAAAAAAAGTTTCAAGTCTCTAAAATTATTTTGAAAAAAAAACCCATGTTAATTTTTCGACCTTGAATTCGACCTTGAACTTTTATTTGTCGACCGATTTCGCTCAAAAAGCTTATTAGAGCGTCTTCTCATAGAGGGTTATCAATGTACAAAATTTCACTGTCCAAGCATCAGCCGTTCGGGCTGAATCGAGGCCACAAGATCGCTGGAATAAAAAAAAAAAAAAAAATAATAAAACACGCCAATAACAATAAGGATTCAGCCTGAAAGGCTGAATCCTTAATTAAGGTTCGAAAATATTTCCCTTTTTAGGATGTTTCATGCATCACTTGGTGAAATTAGACTTTAGAAAGGCCCCTAGACATAGTTTGCCTCTCTCTAGACTTTATTGGGCTCCTATTGCCATTCCAATAGGTGTTGAAGGCTAGTTTACAATATAGCCGCTAAGCGGCAATAACAGGATTCAGCCAAAATTGAGCTCCTGTGACCCATTTGAGCATTTTTTTGCGTTGTTCTTCACGAAAAACAAAGGTTTTCTGGCAATGTAGACATTATTCTGAGCATAAACTACGTTTGGTGCGCGTTTTCAGTCAGCCTAAGGGATTTGTTTTAAAAAAGTGTGAAAAGTCTAATTTTCATGACATATGGCAAAGTTTGCAAGAAAACAAATTTTTCACAAAGTTAGGAACATTGAGTTAGAGGGGAATGTATATTTTAAAGTTCCACAGAGGTGATAGGTCTTTTTAAAACAGAGTTAATTCAATACGTTCACACCCCAGCCGAGTTGAATCTGCTAGCATGTATATATAGAAATCAGGCCTCTACCCTCTATGATTTAATAAGTCGGTCGGTCGGTTCGGGTCGGGTCGGATCTAAGTTGCTAGACCTCCTGCCTCTCTACTGATCAGATTTTGACACCTTTCATGTACGTGTATGTGCATGTACATGAATTTGGTCTTGGAATATGTCCTGGCCATATCTTTCATTTGAGAGATTGACGCTACAGAGGGCCATTTCAAACTCCCTGTATGAAGGCATAAAGGGGGGGGGGGGGGGGATTGTATTTGCGACACATAGCAGTATATTTCATACATTTTTGTGCAATTTCATGCTGTTAAGTTGCAAGACTACGCATTTGTGACCTATGCTGGTATATTGTAGCATGTAATATGTTTCCATTTTTTAGTTTAACCTTTTTTATTTAGTCACGCTACTTTGAACGCTTATGGACAAAACACCATTTGAGTAACAGTCTTCTCGTTATCAAATTAAAATGCCCAATGCCTCAGCTACAAAATACCAAAGTTGCAGATCTTTGATGCAAGTATCTTCAGAGGAGAAGATCTTCAGAGGTGCATGGGGTCAATTTGAAAAATCCAATATGGCGGCCAAACCACGTGACCTACGACTTCGTCATGATTGTCTTTTTTGCGTAGAGTTTCCTTGCGCACCTTTTAAAAAAAGTTTCAAGTCTCTAAAATTATTTTGAAAAAAAAACCCATGTTAATTTTTCGACCTTGAATTCGACCTTGAACTTTTATTTGTCGACCGATTTCGCTCAAAAGCTTATTAGAGCCGTCTTCTCATAGAGGGTTATCAATGTACAAAATTTCACTGTCCAAGCATCAGCCGTTCGGGCTGAATCGAGGCCACAAGATCGCTGGAATAAAAAAAAAAAAAAAATAATAAAACACGCCAATAACAATAAGGATTCAGCCTGGAAAGGCTTGAATCCTTAATTAAGGTTCGAAAATATTTCCCTTTTTAGGATGTTTCATGCATCACTTGGTGAAATTAGACTTTAGAAAGGCCCCTAGACATAGTTTGCCTCTTCTCTAGACTTTATTGGGCTCCTATTGCCATTCCAATAGGTGTTGAAGGCTAGTTTACAATATAGCCGCTAAGCGGCAATAACAGGATTCAGCCAAAATTGAGCTCCTGTGACCCATTTGAGCATTTTTTTGCGTTGTTCTTCACGAAAAACAAAGGTTTTCTGGCAATGTAGACATTATTCTGAGCATAAACTACGTTTGGTGCGCGTTTTCAGTCAGCCTAAGGGATTTGTTTTAAAAGTGTGAAAAGTCTAATTTTCATGACATATGGCAAAGTTTGCAAGAAAACAAATTTTTCACAAAGTTAGGAACATTGAGTTAGAGGGGAATGTATATTTTAAAGTTCCACAGAGGTGATAGGTCTTTTTAAAACAGAGTTAATTCAATACGTTCACACCCCAGCCGAGGTTGAATCTGCTAGCATGTATATATAGAAATCAGGCCTCTACCCTCTATGATTTCATAAGTCGGTCGGTCGGTTCGGGGTCGGGTCGGATCTAAGTTGCTAGACCTCCTGCCTCTCTACTGATCAGATTTTGACACCTTTCATGTACGTGTAATGTGCATGTACATGAATTTGGTCTTGGAATATGTCCTGGCCATATCTTTCATTTGAGAGATTGACGCTACAGAGGGCCATTTCAAACTCCCTGTATGAAGGCATAAAGGGGGGGGGGGGATTGTATTTGCGACACATAGCAGTATATTTCATACATTTTTGTGCAATTTCATGCTGTTAAGTTGCAAGACTACGCATTTGTGACCTATGCTGGTATATTGTAGCTTGTAATATGTTTCCCATTTTTTAGTTTAACCTTTTTTATTTAGTCACGCTACTTTGAACGCTTATGGACAAAACACCATTTGAGTAACAGTCTTCTCGTTATCAAATTAAAATGCCCAATGCCTCAGCTACAAAATACCAAAGTTGCAGATCTTTGATGCAAGTATCTT
>OU744723.1:5535793-5595991 GCA_916613615.1 Steromphala cineraria
GTCGGAGTCTTGTAAATAATGTTTGAATGCAATAGAAGAACCTGAAAAAGAAGTTTGCGACTTGTTATTAACATGAATGAATAAAGATGTAAATAAACTTGTAATAACATTTGTTTGTATTGTTTATTTAAGAGTTGAATGGAAATAAAAACAACACATAGAGTGTAAATGTGAAAAGTTTTATTAGGGCCGACACAAGAGATGGAGTGACATGTAGATGGAAGATTTTGAGGGGAGAGAGATTTGAAAGTTCTATTTTTTAGTTTGAAAACCAGGGGAGAGCGCGAACGCAGTCCCCCACACTTATAAATTGCGCACCCGAGTCTTCCACATTTGGGAAGATCGCAGGGGTCAACCAAGCCGAGGTGCCAATGGAAAGGTCTCGCCCCGGGCCCACAACCTTGCGGATCATTGTAGAGCCTGTGCCAGGTAAGTATGCTTTTCCTCCGAGCAAGGTTCGACTCCTTTCAGCGGCAATTTTCACTAGCATGGGTGTGACGGAAAACAAAATAAACAAAGATAATTAATGCGCACTCCAAAAAATACAACACGAGCGTCCACACCTTCTATAACATGTTTATAACATTGTGATGAAAAAATATTTCATATAAGTGAAGTTTAACAACCATTAATTCGTCAAATGGACACTCTAATTTGCAGACATAACGTTTCTCCTACGTCAGATACGCACGGCCGGAAGTAGGCTGAAATCTGAGTGTGCAGCAGTCGGAGTCTTGTAAATAATGTTTGAATGCAATAGAAGAACCTGAAAAAGAAGTTTGCGACTTGTTATTAACATGAATGAATAAAGATGTAAATAAACTTGTAATAACATTTGTTTGTATTGTTTTATTTAAGAGTTGAATGGAAATAAAAACAACACATAGAGTGTAAATGTGAAAAGTTTTATTAGGGCCGACACAAGAGATGGAGTGACATGTAGATGGAAGATTTTGAGGGGAGAGAGATTTGAAAGTTCTATTTTTTAGTTTGAAAACCAGGGGAGAGCGCGAACGCAGTCCCCCACACTTATAAATTGCGCACCCGAGTCTTCCACATTTGGGAAGATCGCAGGGGTCAACCAAGCCGAGGTGCAATGGAAAGGTCTCGCCCCGGGCCCACAACCTTGCGGATCATTGTAGAGCCTGTGCCAGGTAAGTATGCTTTCCTCCGAGCAAGGTTCGACTCCTTTCAGCGGCAATTTTCACTAGCATGGGTGTGACGGAAAACAAAATAAACAAAGATAATTAATGCGCACTCCAAAAAATACAACACGAGCGTCCACACCTTCTATAACATGTTTATAACATTGTGATGAAAAAATATTTCATATAAGTGAAGTTTAACAACCATTAATTCGTCAAATGGACACTCTAATTTGCAGACATAACGTTTCTCCTACGTCAGATACGCACGGCCGGAAGTAGGCTGAAATCTGAGTGTGCAGCAGTCGGAGTCTTGTAAATAATGTTTGAATGCAATAGAAGAACCTGAAAAGAAGTTTGCGACTTGTTTATTAACATGAATGAATAAAGATGTAAATAAACTTGTAATAACATTTGTTTGTATTGTTTATTTAAGAGTTGAATGGAAATAAAAACAACACATAGAGTGTAAATGTGAAAAGTTTTATTAGGGCCGACACAAGAGATGGAGTGACATGTAGATGGAAGATTTTGAGGGGAGAGAGATTTGAAAGTTCTATTTTTTAGTTTGAAAACCAGGGGAGAGCGCGAACGCAGTCCCCCACACTTATAAAATTGCGCACCCGAGTCTTCCACATTTGGGAAGATCGCAGGGGTCAACCAAGCCGAGGTGCAATGGAAAGGTCTCGCCCCGGGCCCACAACCTTGCGGATCATTGTAGAGCCTGTGCCAGGTAAGTATGCTTTTCCTCCGAGCAAGGTTCGACTCCTTTCAGCGGCAATTTTCACTAGCATGGGTGTGACGGAAAACAAAATAAACAAAGATAATTAATGCGCACTCCAAAAAATACAACACGAGCGTCCACACCTTCTATAACATGTTTATAACATTGTGATGAAAAAATATTTCATATAAGTGAAGTTTAACAACCATTAATTCGTCAAATGGACACTCTAATTTGCAGACATAACGTTTCTCCTACGTCAGATACGCACGGCCGGAAGTAGGCTGAAATCTGAGTGTGCAGCAGTCGGAGTCTTGTAAATAATGTTTGAATGCAATAGAAGAACCTGAAAAAGAAGTTTGCGACTTGTTATTAACATGAATGAATAAAGATGTAAATAAACTTGTAATAACATTTGTTTGTATTGTTTATTTAAGAGTTGAATGGAAATAAAAACAACACATAGAGTGTAAATGTGAAAAGTTTTATTAGGGCCGACACAAGAGATGGAGTGACATGTAGATGGAAGATTTTGAGGGGAGAGAGATTTGAAAGTTCTATTTTTTAGTTTGAAAACCAGGGGAGAGCGCGAACGCAGTCCCCCACACTTATAAATTGCGCACCCGAGTCTTCCACATTTGGGAAGATCGCAGGGGTCAACCAAGCCGAGGTGCAATGGAAAGGTCTCGCCCCGGGCCCACAACCTTGCGGATCATTGTAGAGCCTGTGCCAGGTAAGTATGCTTTTCCTCCGAGCAAGGTTCGACTCCTTTCAGCGGCAATTTTCACTAGCATGGGTGTGACGGAAAACAAAATAAACAAAGATAATTAATGCGCACTCCAAAAAATACAACACGAGCGTCCACACCTTCTATAACATGTTTATAACATTGTGATGAAAAAATATTTCATATAAGTGAAGTTTAACAACCATTAATTCGTCAAATGGACACTCTAATTTGCAGACATAACGTTTCTCCTACGTCAGATACGCACGGCCGGAAGTAGGCTGAAATCTGAGTGTGCAGCAGTCGGAGTCTTGTAAATAATGTTTGAATGCAATAGAAGAACCTGAAAAAAGAAGTTTGCGACTTGTTATTAACATGAATGAATAAAGATGTAAATAAACTTGTAATAACATTTGTTTGTATTGTTTATTTAAGAGTTGAATGGAAATAAAAACAACACATAGAGTGTAAATGTGAAAAGTTTTATTAGGGCCGACACAAGAGATGGAGTGACATGTAGATGGAAGATTTTGAGGGGAGAGAGATTTGAAAGTTCTATTTTTTAGTTTGAAAACCAGGGGAGAGCGCGAACGCAGTCCCCCACACTTATAAATTGCGCACCCGAGGTCTTCCACATTTGGGAAGATCGCAGGGGTCAACCAAGCCGAGGTGCAATGGAAAGGTCTCGCCCCGGGCCCACAACCTTGCGGATCATTGTAGAGCCTGTGCCAGGTAAGTATGCTTTTCCTCCGAGCAAGGTTCGACTCCTTTCAGCGGCAATTTTCACTAGCATGGGTGTGACGGAAAACAAAATAAACAAAGATAATTAATGCGCACTCCAAAAAATACAACACGAGCGTCCACACCTTCTATAACATGTTTATAACATTGTGATGAAAAAATATTTCATATAAGTGAAGTTTAACAACCATTAATTCGTCAAATGGACACTCTAATTTGCAGACATAACGTTTCTCCTACGTCAGATACGCACGGCCGGAAGTAGGCTGAAATCTGAGTGTGCAGCAGTCGGAGTCTTGTAAATAATGTTTGAATGCAATAGAAGAACCTGAAAAAGAAGTTTGCGACTTGTTATTAACATGAATGAATAAAGATGTAAATAAACTTGTAATAACATTTGTTTGTATTGTTTATTTAAGAGTTGAATGGAAATAAAAACAACACATAGAGTGTAAATGTGAAAAGTTTTATTAGGGCCGACACAAGAGATGGAGTGACATGTAGATGGAAGATTTTGAGGGGAGAGAGATTTGAAAGTTCTATTTTTTAGTTTGAAAACCAGGGGAGAGCGCGAACGCAGTCCCCCACACTTATAAATTGCGCACCCGAGTCTTCCACATTTGGGAAGATCGCAGGGGTCAACCAAGCCGAGGTGCAATGGAAAGGTCTCGCCCCGGGCCCACAACCTTGCGGATCATTGTAGAGCCTGTGCCAGGTAAGTATGCTTTTCCTCCGAGCAAGGTTCGACTCCTTTCAGCGGCAATTTTCACTAGCATGGGTGTGACGGAAAACAAAATAAACAAAGATAATTAATGCGCACTCCAAAAAATACAACACGAGCGTCCACACCTTCTATAACATGTTTATAACATTGTGATGAAAAAATATTTCATATAAGTGAAGTTTAACAACCATTAATTCGTCAAATGGACACTCTAATTTGCAGACATAACGTTTCTCCTACGTCAGATACGCACGGCCGGAAGTAGGCTGAAATCTGAGTGTGCAGCAGTCGGAGTCTTGTAAATAATGTTTGAATGCAATAGAAGAACCTGAAAAAGAAGTTTGCGACTTGTTATTAACATGAATGAATAAAGATGTAAATAAACTTGTAATAACATTTGTTTGTATTGTTTATTTAAGAGTTGAATGGAAATAAAAACAACACATAGAGTGTAAATGTGAAAAGTTTTATTAGGGCCGACACAAGAGATGGAGTGACATGTAGATGGAAGATTTTGAGGGGAGAGAGATTTGAAAGTTCTATTTTTTAGTTTGAAAACCAGGGGAGAGCGCGAACGCAGTCCCCCACACTTATAAATTGCGCACCCGAGTCTTCCACATTTGGGAAGATCGCAGGGGTCAACCAAGCCGAGGTAATGGAAAGGTCTCGCCCCGGGCCCACAACCTTGCGGATCATTGTAGAGCCTGTGCCAGGTAAGTATGCTTTTCCTCCGAGCAAGGTTCGACTCCTTTTCAGCGGCAATTTTCACTAGCATGGGGTGTGACGGAAAACAAAATAAACAAAGATAATTAATGCGCACTCCAAAAAATACAACACGAGCGTCCACACCTTCTATAACATGTTTATAACATTGTGATGAAAAAATATTTCATATAAGTGAAGTTTAACAACCATTAATTCGTCAAATGGACACTCTAATTTGCAGACATAAACGTTTCTCCTACGTCAGATACGCACGGCCGGAAGTAGGCTGAAATCTGAGTGTGCAGCAGTCGGAGTCTTGTAAATAATGTTGGAATGCAATAGAAGAACCTGAAAAAGAAGTTTGCGACTTGTTATTAACATGAATGAATAAAGATGTAAATAAACTTGTAATAACATTTGTTTGTATTGTTTATTTAAGAGTTGAATGGAAATAAAAACAACACATAGAGTGTAAATGTGAAAAGTTTTATTAGGGCCGACACAAGAGATAGAGTGACATGTAGATGGAAGATTTTGAGGGGAGAGAGATTTGAAAGTTCTATTTTTTAGTTTGAAAACCAGGGGAGAGCGCGAACGCAGTCCCCACACTTATAAATTGCGCACCCGAGTCTTCCACATTTGGGAAGATCGCAGGGGTCAACCAAGCCGAGGTGCAATGGAAAGGTCTCGCCCCGGGCCCACAACCTTGCGGATCATTGTAGAGCCTGTGCCAGGTAAGTATGCTTTTCCTCCGAGCAAGGTTCGACTCCTTTCAGCGGCAATTTTCACTAGCATGGGTGTGACGGAAAACAAAATAAACAAAGATAATTAATGCGCACTCCAAAAAATACAACACGAGCGTCCACACCTTCTATAACATGTTTATAACATTGTGATGAAAAAATATTTCATATAAGTGAAGTTTAACAACCATTAATTCGTCAAATGGACACTCTAATTTGCAGACATAACGTTTCTCCTACGTCAGATACGCACGGCCGGAAGTAGGCTGAAATCTGAGTGTGCAGCAGTCGGAGTCTTGTAAATAATGTTGGAATGCAATAGAAGAACCTGAAAAAGAAGTTTGCGACTTGTTATTAACATGAATGAATAAAGATGTAAATAAACTTGTAATAACATTTGTTTGTATTGTTTATTTAAGAGTTGAATGGAAATAAAAACAACACATAGAGTGTAAATGTGAAAAGTTTTATTAGGGCCGACACAAGAGATAGAGTGACATGTAGATGGAAGATTTTGAGGGGAGAGAGATTTGAAAGTTCTATTTTTTAGTTTGAAAACCAGGGGAGAGCGCGAACGCAGTCCCCCACACTTATAAATTGCGCACCCGAGTCTTCCACATTTGGGAAGATCGCAGGGGTCAACCAAGCCGAGGTGCAATGGAAAGGTCTCGCCCCGGGCCCACAACCTTGCGGATCATTGTAGAGCCTGTGCCAGGTAAGTATGCTTTTCCTCCGAGCAATGGTTCGACTCCTTTCAGCGGCAATTTTCACTAGCATGGGTGTGACGGAAAACAAAATAAACAAAGATAATTAATGCGCACTCCAAAAAATACAACACGAGCGTCCACACCTTCTATAACATGTTTATAACATTGTGATGAAAAAATATTTCATATAAGTGAAGTTTAACAACCATTAATTCGTCAAATGGACACTCTAATTTGCAGACATAACGTTTCTCCTACGTCAGATACGCACGGCCGGAAGTAGGCTGAAATCTGAGTGTGCAGCAGTCGGAGTCTTGTAAATAATGTTGGAATGCAATAGAAGAACCTGAAAAAGAAGTTTGCGACTTGTTATTAACATGAATGAATAAAGATGTAAATAAACTTGTAATAACATTTGTTTGTATTGTTTATTTAAGAGTTGAATGGAAATAAAAACAACACATAGAGTGTAAATGTGAAAAGTTTTATTAGGGCCGACACAAGAGATAGAGTGACATGTAGATGGAAGATTTTGAGGGGAGAGAGATTTGAAAGTTCTATTTTTTAGTTTGAAAACCAGGGGAGAGCGCGAACGCAGTCCCCCACACTTATAAATTGCGCACCCGAGTCTTCCACATTTGGGAAGATCGCAGGGGTCAACCAAGCCGAGGTGCAATGGAAAGGTCTCGCCCCGGGCCCACAACCTTGCGGATCATTGTAGAGCCTGTGCCAGGTAAGTATGCTTTTCCTCCGAGCAAGGTTCGACTCCTTTCAGCGGCAATTTTCACTAGCATGGGTGTGACGGAAAACAAAATAAACAAAGATAATTAATGCGCACTCCAAAAAATACAACACGAGCGTCCACACCTTCTATAACATGTTTATAACATTGTGATGAAAAAATATTTCATATAAGTGAAGTTTAACAACCATTAATTCGTCAAATGGACACTCTAATTTGCAGACATAACGTTTCTCCTACGTCAGATACGCACGGCCGGAAGTAGGCTGAAATCTGAGTGTGCAGCAGTCGGAGTCTTGTAAATAATGTTGGAATGCAATAGAAGAACCTGAAAAAGAAGTTTGCGACTTGTTATTAACATGAATGAATAAAGATGTAAATAAACTTGTAATAACATTTGTTTGTATTGTTTATTTAAGAGTTGAATGGAAATAAAAACAACACATAGAGTGTAAATGTGAAAAGTTTTATTAGGGCCGACACAAGAGATAGAGTGACATGTAGATGGAAGATTTTGAGGGGAGAGAGATTTGAAAGTTCTATTTTTTAGTTTGAAAACCAGGGGAGAGCGCGAACGCAGTCCCCCACACTTATAAATTGCGCACCCGAGTCTTCCACATTTGGGAAGATCGCAGGGGTCAACCAAGCCGAGGTGCAATGGAAAGGTCTCGCCCCGGGCCCACAACCTTGCGGATCATTGTAGAGCCTGTGCCAGGTAAGTATGCTTTTCCTCCGAGCAAGGTTCGACTCCTTTCAGCGGCAATTTTCACTAGCATGGGTGTGACGGAAAACAAAATAAACAAAGATAATTAATGCGCACTCCAAAAAATACAACACGAGCGTCCACACCTTCTATAACATGTTTATAACATTGTGATGAAAAAATATTTCATATAAGTGAAGTTTAACAACCATTAATTCGTCAAATGGACACTCTAATTTGCAGACATAACGTTTCTCCTACGTCAGATACGCACGGCCGGAAGTAGGCTGAAATCTGAGTGTGCAGCAGTCGGAGTCTTGTAAATAATGTTGGAATGCAATAGAAGAACCTGAAAAAGAAGTTTGCGACTTGTTATTAACATGAATGAATAAAGATGTAAATAAACTTGTAATAACATTTGTTTGTATTGTTTATTTAAGAGTTGAATGGAAATAAAAACAACACATAGAGTGTAAATGTGAAAAGTTTTATTAGGGCCGACACAAGAGATAGAGTGACATGTAGATGGAAGATTTTGAGGGGAGAGAGATTTGAAAGTTCTATTTTTTAGTTTGAAAACCAGGGGAGAGCGCGAACGCAGTCCCCCACACTTATAAATTGCGCACCCGAGTCTTCCACATTTGGGAAGATCGCAGGGGTCAACCAAGCCGAGGTGCAATGGAAAGGTCTCGCCCCGGGCCCACAACCTTGCGGATCATTGTAGAGCCTGTGCCAGGTAAGTATGCTTTTCCTCCGAGCAAGGTTCGACTCCTTTCAGCGGCAATTTTCACTAGCATGGGTGTGACGGAAAACAAAATAAACAAAGATAATTAATGCGCACTCCAAAAAATACAACACGAGCGTCCACACCTTCTATAACATGTTTATAACATTGTGATGAAAAAATATTTCATATAAGTGAAGTTTAACAACCATTAATTCGTCAAATGGACACTCTAATTTGCAGACATAACGTTTCTCCTACGTCAGATACGCACGGCCGGAAGTAGGCTGAAATCTGAGTGTGCAGCAGTCGGAGTCTTGTAAATAATGTTGGAATGCAATAGAAGAACCTGAAAAAGAAGTTTGCGACTTGTTATTAACATGAATGAATAAAGATGTAAATAAACTTGTAATAACATTTGTTTGTATTGTTTATTTAAGAGTTGAATGGAAATAAAAACAACACATAGAGTGTAAATGTGAAAAGTTTTATTAGGGCCGACACAAGAGATAGAGTGACATGTAGATGGAAGATTTTGAGGGGAGAGAGATTTGAAAGTTCTATTTTTTAGTTTGAAAACCAGGGGAGAGCGCGAACGCAGTCCCCCACACTTATAAATTGCGCACCCGAGTCTTCCACATTTGGGAAGATCGCAGGGGTCAACCAAGCCGAGGTGCAATGGAAAGGTCTCGCCCCGGGCCCACAACCTTGCGGATCATTGTAGAGCCTGTGCCAGGTAAGTATGCTTTTCCTCCGAGCAAGGTTCGACTCCTTTCAGCGGCAATTTTCACTAGCATGGGTGTGACGGAAAACAAAATAAACAAAGATAATTAATGCGCACTCCAAAAAATACAACACGAGCGTCCACACCTTCTATAACATGTTTATAACATTGTGATGAAAAAATATTTCATATAAGTGAAGTTTAACAACCATTAATTCGTCAAATGGACACTCTAATTTGCAGACATAACGTTTCTCCTACGTCAGATACGCACGGCCGGAAGTAGGCTGAAATCTGAGTGTGCAGCAGTCGGAGTCTTGTAAATAATGTTGGAATGCAATAGAAGAACCTGAAAAAGAAGTTTGCGACTTGTTATTAACATGAATGAATAAAGATGTAAATAAACTTGTAATAACATTTGTTTGTATTGTTTATTTAAGAGTTGAATGGAAATAAAAACAACACATAGAGTGTAAATGTGAAAAGTTTTATTAGGGCCGACACAAGAGATAGAGTGACATGTAGATGGAAGATTTTGAGGGGAGAGAGATTTGAAAGTTCTATTTTTTAGTTTGAAAACCAGGGGAGAGCGCGAACGCAGTCCCCCACACTTATAAATTGCGCACCCGAGTCTTCCACATTTGGGAAGATCGCAGGGGTCAACCAAGCCGAGGTGCAATGGAAAGGTCTCGCCCCGGGCCCACAACCTTGCGGATCATTGTAGAGCCTGTGCCAGGTAAGTATGCTTTTCCTCCGAGCAAGGTTCGACTCCTTTCAGCGGCAATTTTCACTAGCATGGGTGTGACGGAAAACAAAATAAACAAAGATAATTAATGCGCACTCCAAAAAATACAACACGAGCGTCCACACCTTCTATAACATGTTTATAACATTGTGATGAAAAAATATTTCATATAAGTGAAGTTTAACAACCATTAATTCGTCAAATGGACACTCTAATTTGCAGACATAACGTTTCTCCTACGTCAGATACGCACGGCCGGAAGTAGGCTGAAATCTGAGTGTGCAGCAGTCGGAGTCTTGTAAATAATGTTGGAATGCAATAGAAGAACCTGAAAAAGAAGTTTGCGACTTGTTATTAACATGAATGAATAAAGATGTAAATAAACTTGTAATAACATTTGTTTGTATTGTTTATTTAAGAGTTGAATGGAAATAAAAACAACACATAGAGTGTAAATGTGAAAAGTTTTATTAGGGCCGACACAAGAGATAGAGTGACATGTAGATGGAAGATTTTGAGGGGAGAGAGATTTGAAAGTTCTATTTTTTAGTTTGAAAACCAGGGGAGAGCGCGAACGCAGTCCCCCACACTTATAAATTGCGCACCCGAGTCTTCCACATTTGGGAAGATCGCAGGGGTCAACCAAGCCGAGGTGCAATGGAAAGGTCTCGCCCCGGGCCCACAACCTTGCGGATCATTGTAGAGCCTGTGCCAGGTAAGTATGCTTTTCCTCCGAGCAAGGTTCGACTCCTTTCAGCGGCAATTTTCACTAGCATGGGTGTGACGGAAAACAAAATAAACAAAGATAATTAATGCGCACTCCAAAAAATACAACACGAGCGTCCACACCTTCTATAACATGTTTATAACATTGTGATGAAAAAATATTTCATATAAGTGAAGTTTAACAACCATTAATTCGTCAAATGGACACTCTAATTTGCAGACATAACGTTTCTCCTACGTCAGATACGCACGGCCGGAAGTAGGCTGAAATCTGAGTGTGCAGCAGTCGGAGTCTTGTAAATAATGTTGGAATGCAATAGAAGAACCTGAAAAAGAAGTTTGCGACTTGTTATTAACATGAATGAATAAAGATGTAAATAAACTTGTAATAACATTTGTTTGTATTGTTTATTTAAGAGTTGAATGGAAATAAAAACAACACATAGAGTGTAAATGTGAAAAGTTTTATTAGGGCCGACACAAGAGATAGAGTGACATGTAGATGGAAGATTTTGAGGGGAGAGAGATTTGAAAGTTCTATTTTTTAGTTTGAAAACCAGGGGAGAGCGCGAACGCAGTCCCCCACACTTATAAATTGCGCACCCGAGTCTTCCACATTTGGGAAGATCGCAGGGGTCAACCAAGCCGAGGTGCAATGGAAAGGTCTCGCCCCGGGCCCACAACCTTGCGGATCATTGTAGAGCCTGTGCCAGGTAAGTATGCTTTTCCTCCGAGCAAGGTTCGACTCCTTTCAGCGGCAATTTTCACTAGCATGGGTGTGACGGAAAACAAAATAAACAAAGATAATTAATGCGCACTCCAAAAAATACAACACGAGCGTCCACACCTTCTATAACATGTTTATAACATTGTGATGAAAAAATATTTCATATAAGTGAAGTTTAACAACCATTAATTCGTCAAATGGACACTCTAATTTGCAGACATAACGTTTCTCCTACGTCAGATACGCACGGCCGGAAGTAGGCTGAAATCTGAGTGTGCAGCAGTCGGAGTCTTGTAAATAATGTTGGAATGCAATAGAAGAACCTGAAAAAGAAGTTTGCGACTTGTTATTAACATGAATGAATAAAGATGTAAATAAACTTGTAATAACATTTGTTTGTATTGTTTATTTAAGAGTTGAATGGAAATAAAAACAACACATAGAGTGTAAATGTGAAAAGTTTTATTAGGGCCGACACAAGAGATAGAGTGACATGTAGATGGAAGATTTTGAGGGGAGAGAGATTTGAAAGTTCTATTTTTTAGTTTGAAAACCAGGGGAGAGCGCGAACGCAGTCCCCCACACTTATAAATTGCGCACCCGAGTCTTCCACATTTGGGAAGATCGCAGGGGTCAACCAAGCCGAGGTGCAATGGAAAGGTCTCGCCCCGGGCCCACAACCTTGCGGATCATTGTAGAGCCTGTGCCAGGTAAGTATGCTTTTCCTCCGAGCAAGGTTCGACTCCTTTCAGCGGCAATTTTCACTAGCATGGGTGTGACGGAAAACAAAATAAACAAAGATAATTAATGCGCACTCCAAAAAATACAACACGAGCGTCCACACCTTCTATAACATGTTTATAACATTGTGATGAAAAAATATTTCATATAAGTGAAGTTTAACAACCATTAATTCGTCAAATGGACACTCTAATTTGCAGACATAACGTTTCTCCTACGTCAGATACGCACGGCCGG
This sequence comes from Steromphala cineraria, assembly GCA_916613615.1. Taxonomy (NCBI): domain Eukaryota; kingdom Metazoa; phylum Mollusca; class Gastropoda; order Trochida; family Trochidae; genus Steromphala; species Steromphala cineraria. Next base: position 5,548,079 of record OU744723.1, read on the forward strand.
AAGTAGGCTGAAATCTGAGTGTGCAGCAGTCGGAGTCTTGTAAATAATGTTGGAATGCAATAGAAGAACCTGAAAAAGAAGTTTGCGACTTGTTATTAACATGAATGAATAAAGATGTAAATAAACTTGTAATAACATTTGTTTGTATTGTTTATTTAAGAGTTGAATGGAAATAAAAACAACACATAGAGTGTAAATGTGAAAAGTTTTATTAGGGCCGACACAAGAGATAGAGTGACATGTAGATGGAAGATTTTGAGGGGAGAGAGATTTGAAAGTTCTATTTTTTAGTTTGAAAACCAGGGGAGAGCGCGAACGCAGTCCCCCACACTTATAAATTGCGCACCCGAGTCTTCCACATTTGGGAAGATCGCAGGGGTCAACCAAGCCGAGGTGCAATGGAAAGGTCTCGCCCCGGGCCCACAACCTTGCGGATCATTGTAGAGCCTGTGCCAGGTAAGTATGCTTTTCCTCCGAGCAAGGTTCGACTCCTTTCAGCGGCAATTTTCACTAGCATGGGTGTGACGGAAAACAAAATAAACAAAGATAATTAATGCGCACTCCAAAAAATACAACACGAGCGTCCACACCTTCTATAACATGTTTATAACATTGTGATGAAAAAATATTTCATATAAGTGAAGTTTAACAACCATTAATTCGTCAAATGGACACTCTAATTTGCAGACATAACGTTTCTCCTACGTCAGATACGCACGGCCGGAAGTAGGCTGAAATCTGAGTGTGCAGCAGTCGGAGTCTTGTAAATAATGTTGGAATGCAATAGAAGAACCTGAAAAAGAAGTTTGCGACTTGTTATTAACATGAATGAATAAAGATGTAAATAAACTTGTAATAACATTTGTTTGTATTGTTTATTTAAGAGTTGAATGGAAATAAAAACAACACATAGAGTGTAAATGTGAAAAGTTTTATTAGGGCCGACACAAGAGATAGAGTGACATGTAGATGGAAGATTTTGAGGGGAGAGAGATTTGAAAGTTCTATTTTTTAGTTTGAAAACCAGGGGAGAGCGCGAACGCAGTCCCCCACACTTATAAATTGCGCACCCGAGTCTTCCACATTTGGGAAGATCGCAGGGGTCAACCAAGCCGAGGTGCAATGGAAAGGTCTCGCCCCGGGCCCACAACCTTGCGGATCATTGTAGAGCCTGTGCCAGGTAAGTATGCTTTTCCTCCGAGCAAGGTTCGACTCCTTTCAGCGGCAATTTTCACTAGCATGGGTGTGACGGAAAACAAAATAAACAAAGATAATTAATGCGCACTCCAAAAAATACAACACGAGCGTCCACACCTTCTATAACATGTTTATAACATTGTGATGAAAAAATATTTCATATAAGTGAAGTTTAACAACCATTAATTCGTCAAATGGACACTCTAATTTGCAGACATAACGTTTCTCCTACGTCAGATACGCACGGCCGGAAGTAGGCTGAAATCTGAGTGTGCAGCAGTCGGAGTCTTGTAAATAATGTTGGAATGCAATAGAAGAACCTGAAAAAGAAGTTTGCGACTTGTTATTAACATGAATGAATAAAGATGTAAATAAACTTGTAATAACATTTGTTTGTATTGTTTATTTAAGAGTTGAATGGAAATAAAAACAACACATAGAGTGTAAATGTGAAAAGTTTTATTAGGGCCGACACAAGAGATAGAGTGACATGTAGATGGAAGATTTTGAGGGGAGAGAGATTTGAAAGTTCTATTTTTTAGTTTGAAAACCAGGGGAGAGCGCGAACGCAGTCCCCCACACTTATAAATTGCGCACCCGAGTCTTCCACATTTGGGAAGATCGCAGGGGTCAACCAAGCCGAGGTGCAATGGAAAGGTCTCGCCCCGGGCCCACAACCTTGCGGATCATTGTAGAGCCTGTGCCAGGTAAGTATGCTTTTCCTCCGAGCAAGGTTCGACTCCTTTCAGCGGCAATTTTCACTAGCATGGGTGTGACGGAAAACAAAATAAACAAAGATAATTAATGCGCACTCCAAAAAATACAACACGAGCGTCCACACCTTCTATAACATGTTTATAACATTGTGATGAAAAAATATTTCATATAAGTGAAGTTTAACAACCATTAATTCGTCAAATGGACACTCTAATTTGCAGACATAACGTTTCTCCTACGTCAGATACGCACGGCCGGAAGTAGGCTGAAATCTGAGTGTGCAGCAGTCGGAGTCTTGTAAATAATGTTGGAATGCAATAGAAGAACCTGAAAAAGAAGTTTGCGACTTGTTATTAACATGAATGAATAAAGATGTAAATAAACTTGTAATAACATTTGTTTGTATTGTTTATTTAAGAGTTGAATGGAAATAAAAACAACACATAGAGTGTAAATGTGAAAAGTTTTATTAGGGCCGACACAAGAGATAGAGTGACATGTAGATGGAAGATTTTGAGGGGAGAGAGATTTGAAAGTTCTATTTTTTAGTTTGAAAACCAGGGGAGAGCGCGAACGCAGTCCCCCACACTTATAAATTGCGCACCCGAGTCTTCCACATTTGGGAAGATCGCAGGGGTCAACCAAGCCGAGGTGCAATGGAAAGGTCTCGCCCCGGGCCCACAACCTTGCGGATCATTGTAGAGCCTGTGCCAGGTAAGTATGCTTTTCCTCCGAGCAAGGTTCGACTCCTTTCAGCGGCAATTTTCACTAGCATGGGTGTGACGGAAAACAAAATAAACAAAGATAATTAATGCGCACTCCAAAAAATACAACACGAGCGTCCACACCTTCTATAACATGTTTATAACATTGTGATGAAAAAATATTTCATATAAGTGAAGTTTAACAACCATTAATTCGTCAAATGGACACTCTAATTTGCAGACATAACGTTTCTCCTACGTCAGATACGCACGGCCGGAAGTAGGCTGAAATCTGAGTGTGCAGCAGTCGGAGTCTTGTAAATAATGTTGGAATGCAATAGAAGAACCTGAAAAAGAAGTTTGCGACTTGTTATTAACATGAATGAATAAAGATGTAAATAAACTTGTAATAACATTTGTTTGTATTGTTTATTTAAGAGTTGAATGGAAATAAAAACAACACATAGAGTGTAAATGTGAAAAGTTTTATTAGGGCCGACACAAGAGATAGAGTGACATGTAGATGGAAGATTTTGAGGGGAGAGAGATTTGAAAGTTCTATTTTTTAGTTTGAAAACCAGGGGAGAGCGCGAACGCAGTCCCCCACACTTATAAATTGCGCACCCGAGTCTTCCACATTTGGGAAGATCGCAGGGGTCAACCAAGCCGAGGTGCAATGGAAAGGTCTCGCCCCGGGCCCACAACCTTGCGGATCATTGTAGAGCCTGTGCCAGGTAAGTATGCTTTTCCTCCGAGCAAGGTTCGACTCCTTTCAGCGGCAATTTTCACTAGCATGGGTGTGACGGAAAACAAAATAAACAAAGATAATTAATGCGCACTCCAAAAAATACAACACGAGCGTCCACACCTTCTATAACATGTTTATAACATTGTGATGAAAAAATATTTCATATAAGTGAAGTTTAACAACCATTAATTCGTCAAATGGACACTCTAATTTGCAGACATAACGTTTCTCCTACGTCAGATACGCACGGCCGGAAGTAGGCTGAAATCTGAGTGTGCAGCAGTCGGAGTCTTGTAAATAATGTTGGAATGCAATAGAAGAACCTGAAAAAGAAGTTTGCGACTTGTTATTAACATGAATGAATAAAGATGTAAATAAACTTGTAATAACATTTGTTTGTATTGTTTATTTAAGAGTTGAATGGAAATAAAAACAACACATAGAGTGTAAATGTGAAAAGTTTTATTAGGGCCGACACAAGAGATAGAGTGACATGTAGATGGAAGATTTTGAGGGGAGAGAGATTTGAAAGTTCTATTTTTTAGTTTGAAAACCAGGGGAGAGCGCGAACGCAGTCCCCCACACTTATAAATTGCGCACCCGAGTCTTCCACATTTGGGAAGATCGCAGGGGTCAACCAAGCCGAGGTGCAATGGAAAGGTCTCGCCCCGGGCCCACAACCTTGCGGATCATTGTAGAGCCTGTGCCAGGTAAGTATGCTTTTCCTCCGAGCAAGGTTCGACTCCTTTCAGCGGCAATTTTCACTAGCATGGGTGTGACGGAAAACAAAATAAACAAAGATAATTAATGCGCACTCCAAAAAATACAACACGAGCGTCCACACCTTCTATAACATGTTTATAACATTGTGATGAAAAAATATTTCATATAAGTGAAGTTTAACAACCATTAATTCGTCAAATGGACACTCTAATTTGCAGACATAACGTTTCTCCTACGTCAGATACGCACGGCCGGAAGTAGGCTGAAATCTGAGTGTGCAGCAGTCGGAGTCTTGTAAATAATGTTGGAATGCAATAGAAGAACCTGAAAAAGAAGTTTGCGACTTGTTATTAACATGAATGAATAAAGATGTAAATAAACTTGTAATAACATTTGTTTGTATTGTTTATTTAAGAGTTGAATGGAAATAAAAACAACACATAGAGTGTAAATGTGAAAAGTTTTATTAGGGCCGACACAAGAGATAGAGTGACATGTAGATGGAAGATTTTGAGGGGAGAGAGATTTGAAAGTTCTATTTTTTAGTTTGAAAACCAGGGGAGAGCGCGAACGCAGTCCCCCACACTTATAAATTGCGCACCCGAGTCTTCCACATTTGGGAAGATCGCAGGGGTCAACCAAGCCGAGGTGCAATGGAAAGGTCTCGCCCCGGGCCCACAACCTTGCGGATCATTGTAGAGCCTGTGCCAGGTAAGTATGCTTTTCCTCCGAGCAAGGTTCGACTCCTTTCAGCGGCAATTTTCACTAGCATGGGTGTGACGGAAAACAAAATAAACAAAGATAATTAATGCGCACTCCAAAAAATACAACACGAGCGTCCACACCTTCTATAACATGTTTATAACATTGTGATGAAAAAATATTTCATATAAGTGAAGTTTAACAACCATTAATTCGTCAAATGGACACTCTAATTTGCAGACATAACGTTTCTCCTACGTCAGATACGCACGGCCGGAAGTAGGCTGAAATCTGAGTGTGCAGCAGTCGGAGTCTTGTAAATAATGTTGGAATGCAATAGAAGAACCTGAAAAAGAAGTTTGCGACTTGTTATTAACATGAATGAATAAAGATGTAAATAAACTTGTAATAACATTTGTTTGTATTGTTTATTTAAGAGTTGAATGGAAATAAAAACAACACATAGAGTGTAAATGTGAAAAGTTTTATTAGGGCCGACACAAGAGATAGAGTGACATGTAGATGGAAGATTTTGAGGGGAGAGAGATTTGAAAGTTCTATTTTTTAGTTTGAAAACCAGGGGAGAGCGCGAACGCAGTCCCCCACACTTATAAATTGCGCACCCGAGTCTTCCACATTTGGGAAGATCGCAGGGGTCAACCAAGCCGAGGTGCAATGGAAAGGTCTCGCCCCGGGCCCACAACCTTGCGGATCATTGTAGAGCCTGTGCCAGGTAAGTATGCTTTTCCTCCGAGCAAGGTTCGACTCCTTTCAGCGGCAATTTTCACTAGCATGGGTGTGACGGAAAACAAAATAAACAAAGATAATTAATGCGCACTCCAAAAAATACAACACGAGCGTCCACACCTTCTATAACATGTTTATAACATTGTGATGAAAAAATATTTCATATAAGTGAAGTTTAACAACCATTAATTCGTCAAATGGACACTCTAATTTGCAGACATAACGTTTCTCCTACGTCAGATACGCACGGCCGGAAGTAGGCTGAAATCTGAGTGTGCAGCAGTCGGAGTCTTGTAAATAATGTTGGAATGCAATAGAAGAACCTGAAAAAGAAGTTTGCGACTTGTTATTAACATGAATGAATAAAGATGTAAATAAACTTGTAATAACATTTGTTTGTATTGTTTATTTAAGAGTTGAATGGAAATAAAAACAACACATAGAGTGTAAATGTGAAAAGTTTTATTAGGGCCGACACAAGAGATAGAGTGACATGTAGATGGAAGATTTTGAGGGGAGAGAGATTTGAAAGTTCTATTTTTTAGTTTGAAAACCAGGGGAGAGCGCGAACGCAGTCCCCCACACTTATAAATTGCGCACCCGAGTCTTCCACATTTGGGAAGATCGCAGGGGTCAACCAAGCCGAGGTGCAATGGAAAGGTCTCGCCCCGGGCCCACAACCTTGCGGATCATTGTAGAGCCTGTGCCAGGTAAGTATGCTTTTCCTCCGAGCAAGGTTCGACTCCTTTCAGCGGCAATTTTCACTAGCATGGGTGTGACGGAAAACAAAATAAACAAAGATAATTAATGCGCACTCCAAAAAATACAACACGAGCGTCCACACCTTCTATAACATGTTTATAACATTGTGATGAAAAAATATTTCATATAAGTGAAGTTTAACAACCATTAATTCGTCAAATGGACACTCTAATTTGCAGACATAACGTTTCTCCTACGTCAGATACGCACGGCCGGAAGTAGGCTGAAATCTGAGTGTGCAGCAGTCGGAGTCTTGTAAATAATGTTGGAATGCAATAGAAGAACCTGAAAAAGAAGTTTGCGACTTGTTATTAACATGAATGAATAAAGATGTAAATAAACTTGTAATAACATTTGTTTGTATTGTTTATTTAAGAGTTGAATGGAAATAAAAACAACACATAGAGTGTAAATGTGAAAAGTTTTATTAGGGCCGACACAAGAGATAGAGTGACATGTAGATGGAAGATTTTGAGGGGAGAGAGATTTGAAAGTTCTATTTTTTAGTTTGAAAACCAGGGGAGAGCGCGAACGCAGTCCCCCACACTTATAAATTGCGCACCCGAGTCTTCCACATTTGGGAAGATCGCAGGGGTCAACCAAGCCGAGGTGCAATGGAAAGGTCTCGCCCCGGGCCCACAACCTTGCGGATCATTGTAGAGCCTGTGCCAGGTAAGTATGCTTTTCCTCCGAGCAAGGTTCGACTCCTTTCAGCGGCAATTTTCACTAGCATGGGTGTGACGGAAAACAAAATAAACAAAGATAATTAATGCGCACTCCAAAAAATACAACACGAGCGTCCACACCTTCTATAACATGTTTATAACATTGTGATGAAAAAATATTTCATATAAGTGAAGTTTAACAACCATTAATTCGTCAAATGGACACTCTAATTTGCAGACATAACGTTTCTCCTACGTCAGATACGCACGGCCGGAAGTAGGCTGAAATCTGAGTGTGCAGCAGTCGGAGTCTTGTAAATAATGTTGGAATGCAATAGAAGAACCTGAAAAAGAAGTTTGCGACTTGTTATTAACATGAATGAATAAAGATGTAAATAAACTTGTAATAACATTTGTTTGTATTGTTTATTTAAGAGTTGAATGGAAATAAAAACAACACATAGAGTGTAAATGTGAAAAGTTTTATTAGGGCCGACACAAGAGATAGAGTGACATGTAGATGGAAGATTTTGAGGGGAGAGAGATTTGAAAGTTCTATTTTTTAGTTTGAAAACCAGGGGAGAGCGCGAACGCAGTCCCCCACACTTATAAATTGCGCACCCGAGTCTTCCACATTTGGGAAGATCGCAGGGGTCAACCAAGCCGAGGTGCAATGGAAAGGTCTCGCCCCGGGCCCACAACCTTGCGGATCATTTTAGAGCCTGTGCCAGGTAAGTATGCTTTTCCTCCGAGCAAGGTTCGACTCCTTTCAGCGGCAATTTTCACTAGCATGGGTGTGACGGAAAACAAAATAAACAAAGATAATTAATGCGCACTCCAAAAAATACAACACGAGCGTCCACACCTTCTATAACATGTTTATAACATTGTGATGAAAAAATATTTCATATAAGTGAAGTTTAACAACCATTAATTCGTCAAATGGACACTCTAATTTGCAGACATAACGTTTCTCCTACGTCAGATACGCACGGCCGGAAGTAGGCTGAAATCTGAGTGTGCAGCAGTCGGAGTCTTGTAAATAATGTTGGAATGCAATAGAAGAACCTGAAAAAGAAGTTTGCGACTTGTTATTAACATGAATGAATAAAGATGTAAATAAACTTGTAATAACATTTGTTTGTATTGTTTATTTAAGAGTTGAATGGAAATAAAAACAACACATAGAGTGTAAATGTGAAAAGTTTTATTAGGGCCGACACAAGAGATAGAGTGACATGTAGATGGAAGATTTTGAGGGGAGAGAGATTTGAAAGTTCTATTTTTTAGTTTGAAAACCAGGGGAGAGCGCGAACGCAGTCCCCCACACTTATAAATTGCGCACCCGAGTCTTCCACATTTGGGAAGATCGCAGGGGTCAACCAAGCCGAGGTGCAATGGAAAGGTCTCGCCCCGGGCCCACAACCTTGCGGATCATTGTAGAGCCTGTGCCAGGTAAGTATGCTTTTCCTCCGAGCAAGGTTCGACTCCTTTCAGCGGCAATTTTCACTAGCATGGGTGTGACGGAAAACAAAATAAACAAAGATAATTAATGCGCACTCCAAAAAATACAACACGAGCGTCCACACCTTCTATAACATGTTTATAACATTGTGATGAAAAAATATTTCATATAAGTGAAGTTTAACAACCATTAATTCGTCAAATGGACACTCTAATTTGCAGACATAACGTTTCTCCTACGTCAGATACGCACGGCCGGAAGTAGGCTGAAATCTGAGTGTGCAGCAGTCGGAGTCTTGTAAATAATGTTGGAATGCAATAGAAGAACCTGAAAAAGAAGTTTGCGACTTGTTATTAACATGAATGAATAAAGATGTAAATAAACTTGTAATAACATTTGTTTGTATTGTTTATTTAAGAGTTGAATGGAAATAAAAACAACACATAGAGTGTAAATGTGAAAAGTTTTATTAGGGCCGACACAAGAGATAGAGTGACATGTAGATGGAAGATTTTGAGGGGAGAGAGATTTGAAAGTTCTATTTTTTAGTTTGAAAACCAGGGGAGAGCGCGAACGCAGTCCCCCACACTTATAAATTGCGCACCCGAGTCTTCCACATTTGGGAAGATCGCAGGGGTCAACCAAGCCGAGGTGCAATGGAAAGGTCTCGCCCCGGGCCCACAACCTTGCGGATCATTGTAGAGCCTGTGCCAGGTAAGTATGCTTTTCCTCCGAGCAAGGTTCGACTCCTTTCAGCGGCAATTTTCACTAGCATGGGTGTGACGGAAAACAAAATAAACAAAGATAATTAATGCGCACTCCAAAAAATACAACACGAGCGTCCACACCTTCTATAACATGTTTATAACATTGTGATGAAAAAATATTTCATATAAGTGAAGTTTAACAACCATTAATTCGTCAAATGGACACTCTAATTTGCAGACATAACGTTTCTCCTACGTCAGATACGCACGGCCGGAAGTAGGCTGAAATCTGAGTGTGCAGCAGTCGGAGTCTTGTAAATAATGTTGGAATGCAATAGAAGAACCTGAAAAAGAAGTTTGCGACTTGTTATTAACATGAATGAATAAAGATGTAAATAAACTTGTAATAACATTTGTTTGTATTGTTTATTTAAGAGTTGAATGGAAATAAAAACAACACATAGAGTGTAAATGTGAAAAGTTTTATTAGGGCCGACACAAGAGATAGAGTGACATGTAGATGGAAGATTTTGAGGGGAGAGAGATTTGAAAGTTCTATTTTTTAGTTTGAAAACCAGGGGAGAGCGCGAACGCAGTCCCCCACACTTATAAATTGCGCACCCGAGTCTTCCACATTTGGGAAGATCGCAGGGGTCAACCAAGCCGAGGTGCAATGGAAAGGTCTCGCCCCGGGCCCACAACCTTGCGGATCATTGTAGAGCCTGTGCCAGGTAAGTATGCTTTTCCTCCGAGCAAGGTTCGACTCCTTTCAGCGGCAATTTTCACTAGCATGGGTGTGACGGAAAACAAAATAAACAAAGATAATTAATGCGCACTCCAAAAAATACAACACGAGCGTCCACACCTTCTATAACATGTTTATAACATTGTGATGAAAAAATATTTCATATAAGTGAAGTTTAACAACCATTAATTCGTCAAATGGACACTCTAATTTGCAGACATAACGTTTCTCCTACGTCAGATACGCACGGCCGGAAGTAGGCTGAAATCTGAGTGTGCAGCAGTCGGAGTCTTGTAAATAATGTTGGAATGCAATAGAAGAACCTGAAAAAGAAGTTTGCGACTTGTTATTAACATGAATGAATAAAGATGTAAATAAACTTGTAATAACATTTGTTTGTATTGTTTATTTAAGAGTTGAATGGAAATAAAAACAACACATAGAGTGTAAATGTGAAAAGTTTTATTAGGGCCGACACAAGAGATAGAGTGACATGTAGATGGAAGATTTTGAGGGGAGAGAGATTTGAAAGTTCTATTTTTTAGTTTGAAAACCAGGGGAGAGCGCGAACGCAGTCCCCCACACTTATAAATTGCGCACCCGAGTCTTCCACATTTGGGAAGATCGCAGGGGTCAACCAAGCCGAGGTGCAATGGAAAGGTCTCGCCCCGGGCCCACAACCTTGCGGATCATTGTAGAGCCTGTGCCAGGTAAGTATGCTTTTCCTCCGAGCAAGGTTCGACTCCTTTCAGCGGCAATTTTCACTAGCATGGGTGTGACGGAAAACAAAATAAACAAAGATAATTAATGCGCACTCCAAAAAATACAACACGAGCGTCCACACCTTCTATAACATGTTTATAACATTGTGATGAAAAAATATTTCATATAAGTGAAGTTTAACAACCATTAATTCGTCAAATGGACACTCTAATTTGCAGACATAACGTTTCTCCTACGTCAGATACGCACGGCCGGAAGTAGGCTGAAATCTGAGTGTGCAGCAGTCGGAGTCTTGTAAATAATGTTGGAATGCAATAGAAGAACCTGAAAAAGAAGTTTGCGACTTGTTATTAACATGAATGAATAAAGATGTAAATAAACTTGTAATAACATTTGTTTGTATTGTTTATTTAAGAGTTGAATGGAAATAAAAACAACACATAGAGTGTAAATGTGAAAAGTTTTATTAGGGCCGACACAAGAGATAGAGTGACATGTAGATGGAAGATTTTGAGGGGAGAGAGATTTGAAAGTTCTATTTTTTAGTTTGAAAACCAGGGGAGAGCGCGAACGCAGTCCCCCACACTTATAAATTGCGCACCCGAGTCTTCCACATTTGGGAAGATCGCAGGGGTCAACCAAGCCGAGGTGCAATGGAAAGGTCTCGCCCCGGGCCCACAACCTTGCGGATCATTGTAGAGCCTGTGCCAGGTAAGTATGCTTTTCCTCCGAGCAAGGTTCGACTCCTTTCAGCGGCAATTTTCACTAGCATGGGTGTGACGGAAAACAAAATAAACAAAGATAATTAATGCGCACTCCAAAAAATACAACACGAGCGTCCACACCTTCTATAACATGTTTATAACATTGTGATGAAAAAATATTTCATATAAGTGAAGTTTAACAACCATTAATTCGTCAAATGGACACTCTAATTTGCAGACATAACGTTTCTCCTACGTCAGATACGCACGGCCGGAAGTAGGCTGAAATCTGAGTGTGCAGCAGTCGGAGTCTTGTAAATAATGTTGGAATGCAATAGAAGAACCTGAAAAAGAAGTTTGCGACTTGTTATTAACATGAATGAATAAAGATGTAAATAAACTTGTAATAACATTTGTTTGTATTGTTTATTTAAGAGTTGAATGGAAATAAAAACAACACATAGAGTGTAAATGTGAAAAGTTTTATTAGGGCCGACACAAGAGATAGAGTGACATGTAGATGGAAGATTTTGAGGGGAGAGAGATTTGAAAGTTCTATTTTTTAGTTTGAAAACCAGGGGAGAGCGCGAACGCAGTCCCCCACACTTATAAATTGCGCACCCGAGTCTTCCACATTTGGGAAGATCGCAGGGGTCAACCAAGCCGAGGTGCAATGGAAAGGTCTCGCCCCGGGCCCACAACCTTGCGGATCATTGTAGAGCCTGTGCCAGGTAAGTATGCTTTTCCTCCGAGCAAGGTTCGACTCCTTTCAGCGGCAATTTTCACTAGCATGGGTGTGACGGAAAACAAAATAAACAAAGATAATTAATGCGCACTCCAAAAAATACAACACGAGCGTCCACACCTTCTATAACATGTTTATAACATTGTGATGAAAAAATATTTCATATAAGTGAAGTTTAACAACCATTAATTCGTCAAATGGACACTCTAATTTGCAGACATAACGTTTCTCCTACGTCAGATACGCACGGCCGGAAGTAGGCTGAAATCTGAGTGTGCAGCAGTCGGAGTCTTGTAAATAATGTTGGAATGCAATAGAAGAACCTGAAAAAGAAGTTTGCGACTTGTTATTAACATGAATGAATAAAGATGTAAATAAACTTGTAATAACATTTGTTTGTATTGTTTATTTAAGAGTTGAATGGAAATAAAAACAACACATAGAGTGTAAATGTGAAAAGTTTTATTAGGGCCGACACAAGAGATAGAGTGACATGTAGATGGAAGATTTTGAGGGGAGAGAGATTTGAAAGTTCTATTTTTTAGTTTGAAAACCAGGGGAGAGCGCGAACGCAGTCCCCCACACTTATAAATTGCGCACCCGAGTCTTCCACATTTGGGAAGATCGCAGGGGTCAACCAAGCCGAGGTGCAATGGAAAGGTCTCGCCCCGGGCCCACAACCTTGCGGATCATTGTAGAGCCTGTGCCAGGTAAGTATGCTTTTCCTCCGAGCAAGGTTCGACTCCTTTCAGCGGCAATTTTCACTAGCATGGGTGTGACGGAAAACAAAATAAACAAAGATAATTAATGCGCACTCCAAAAAATACAACACGAGCGTCCACACCTTCTATAACATGTTTATAACATTGTGATGAAAAAATATTTCATATAAGTGAAGTTTAACAACCATTAATTCGTCAAATGGACACTCTAATTTGCAGACATAACGTTTCTCCTACGTCAGATACGCACGGCCGGAAGTAGGCTGAAATCTGAGTGTGCAGCAGTCGGAGTCTTGTAAATAATGTTGGAATGCAATAGAAGAACCTGAAAAAGAAGTTTGCGACTTGTTATTAACATGAATGAATAAAGATGTAAATAAACTTGTAATAACATTTGTTTGTATTGTTTATTTAAGAGTTGAATGGAAATAAAAACAACACATAGAGTGTAAATGTGAAAAGTTTTATTAGGGCCGACACAAGAGATAGAGTGACATGTAGATGGAAGATTTTGAGGGGAGAGAGATTTGAAAGTTCTATTTTTTAGTTTGAAAACCAGGGGAGAGCGCGAACGCAGTCCCCCACACTTATAAATTGCGCACCCGAGTCTTCCACATTTGGGAAGATCGCAGGGGTCAACCAAGCCGAGGTGCAATGGAAAGGTCTCGCCCCGGGCCCACAACCTTGCGGATCATTGTAGAGCCTGTGCCAGGTAAGTATGCTTTTCCTCCGAGCAAGGTTCGACTCCTTTCAGCGGCAATTTTCACTAGCATGGGTGTGACGGAAAACAAAATAAACAAAGATAATTAATGCGCACTCCAAAAAATACAACACGAGCGTCCACACCTTCTATAACATGTTTATAACATTGTGATGAAAAAATATTTCATATAAGTGAAGTTTAACAACCATTAATTCGTCAAATGGACACTCTAATTTGCAGACATAACGTTTCTCCTACGTCAGATACGCACGGCCGGAAGTAGGCTGAAATCTGAGTGTGCAGCAGTCGGAGTCTTGTAAATAATGTTGGAATGCAATAGAAGAACCTGAAAAAGAAGTTTGCGACTTGTTATTAACATGAATGAATAAAGATGTAAATAAACTTGTAATAACATTTGTTTGTATTGTTTATTTAAGAGTTGAATGGAAATAAAAACAACACATAGAGTGTAAATGTGAAAAGTTTTATTAGGGCCGACACAAGAGATAGAGTGACATGTAGATGGAAGATTTTGAGGGGAGAGAGATTTGAAAGTTCTATTTTTTAGTTTGAAAACCAGGGGAGAGCGCGAACGCAGTCCCCCACACTTATAAATTGCGCACCCGAGTCTTCCACATTTGGGAAGATCGCAGGGGTCAACCAAGCCGAGGTGCAATGGAAAGGTCTCGCCCCGGGCCCACAACCTTGCTTTTTTTTTTTTTTTTTCTTTTGAATAAAGTTTATTCTCATGAATGAAGGACTTATCACATTTCTCCCCAGGCACTTGGAAAGGACAGCGATGATTAAATGGAGAAATACAATTAAATGAAATGATGATGAAAAGTAGATGATGTTTAAAATAAAAGTGCCTGGGTCCTACAACTGCCCGAAACAATCATGGTTCAGTTGAAAAAGGGAGGGGAATTTACAGAGACATGTGGAATAACCTTCTGTTAAAAATTAAAGCAATGATAAATATATATAATGTGGATGATAAAATGACATGATGTACAAATATTAAATCAGAAGGTAAACTCCACTTTATTATTTATAAAGGTGCAGAACAATTTGGGTTGCACCCAATAAGAAATAAATAAATCATCAGACAACCGGGCTTTGTCTACTACGATTCGAAATCGTAATCTTTCCAAAAACATGGTCACCATACTTTCCTTGGTGACTACTTTCCTTTTATGCTTTACATTACACCTATCAATCCAAATCTGATGCTTTGCCAAACACACCAGGTACAAAATGACATTTTTCCGGAAATGGTCTGAAACACCATGTAACAAATTAAACCGAATGATTTCTGGATTCAAATCAATTAAGCCAAAGGACAAGTCCAAAACCCAATTTCTAACGATGCTCCATAAAGTTGAGACCATATTACAATTGTAAAATAAATGCTCGACAGATTCTATACCATTACAAAAGGTACAAGATTTAATAAGGGTATGGCGTTTACAGAATAAATTAAAGTTTGTGGGGACAATGTCATGAATTAAACGCCAGGATAAATTACGAAGATGGGGATCAATGAAAGAATTGTCGAGCAGTTTAAAAGCAGCATGAAAATTAACATTAGGAAAATACAAAACGATAGGTGATGCAGTACATATTTTGGATATTAACATTTCATAAAAATCACAGCTCTTCAGAGGCTGGTACCAATTAAAGTTAGAATACAATGAAGTGAAATATGTATATGAAGCTAAACAGTTTTTATAAAATGGTGGCATGACAGCAGAATGCAGTAACATATTAGAAGAAAAATTGGGATTGACATTACGTAAGCTAAAACCTAACCAATAAATAGCAAAATGAACAAATTTGGAATTACAACCATTAATTACTTTATAGATATGGAAAAGCCTTAAAGCATGAAAACGTGAAGGTAAATGAATAAAATTTACACCGCCAAAATCCTTAGTGTTATACAAAACAGTGCGAGCTAAAGGCTCATATAAATGGCTACCCCAGAAATAATCAAAACTAATACGAGTGGCAAGATCTATATATGGCTTAGGCATGTCCAAGACAGAGGCAACATACCAAAGCTTAGACATAGCCATCACCTTAACAATAAGAGATTTACCAAAAAATGTTAAATGCCTATCCCTAAACTTAAAATTTAGAACCCCGTGTAATTTTGTAAGAATTTCGTGCCAGTTATCATCAGGAGTTATATTATTTCCAAATTTCACCCCAAGAATTTTACATGAATCAGGCCATGAAATGCCAAAAGAATGATCCGCCGAAACACGCCACTTGCCAAAAGCAAGGGCCTTTGTCTTACCCATGTTGAGACGGGCCCCCGACCCCCTACAATAACATTCACTCACTTTCAACAAACGTCTCACACTCAACTCATCCACACATATACCTGTCCCGTCATCAGCATAGGCAGATATTTTTGCTTCCTCGTTAACCCCAGGAATTTTGATGCCCTTAATTAACTTATCACTCCTGATTTTAATTAAAAAAGGTTCCAAAACCAAAACATATAATAATGGGCTAAGACTACAGCCTTGCCTTACGCTCCTATCCACGGGGAAAATGTCAGAAAAATACCCATTAACTAAAACCCTGCTAGAAATATTTGTATAAAGTAACTTAACCCATTTAATGAAATTGGTTCCAAAACCATAATTATGTAGGGCCTTGAACAAAAATTCGTGATTTACCCGATCAAAAGCCTTCTCTTGATCGAGGCAAATGAAGGCCACAGAGGTACCTTTCTGCTTTACATAATCTACAACATTCCTAAGAAGATGTAGATTGTCTGCTATTGACCTCCCCTTGATAGAACAAGTCTGATCAGGGTGAACGATCTCAGCAATAACTGTTGACAGCCGACCTTCTAAAACCCTAGATAATATTTTATAATCTACATTTAATAAACTAATAGGACGCCAATTTCGTAAGAACTGAGGATTATTTTTATCTTTACAAAGAAGAGAAATACACCCCAATTTTTGAGATTTACTTAAAGAATCTTGACTCAAAGCCAAGTTATAGAGATGAACTAAGACATCACCAAATAAATTCCAAAAAGCCAAATAAAATTCCTTACTTAACCCATCCAACCCCGGAGATTTATTGTTATCCATACCCTTTAACGCCCCCAAAGCTTCCTCCTTTGTTACAGCGCCCTCTAAACTATCAGCCGAAGCTTTATTAAGAGTAGGTAATTCATCAATAAATTCCGAACAATAAAAATCATCAATTTCTTCAGCCGAATATAAATTTGCATAAAAATCTTTACAATGGTTGATGATATCATCATTACAGTTATAACTTTCGTTTCCATTTACCAGGTTCCGAATGGTTTTATCTCCAGAGTTTTTGAATTCCGATTGAATAAAGAATTTGGAAGGTTGTTCATTATTTTCCAAGACTTGAACTCTGGAGCGAATTACATTACCCCTAGCCCTATCAAAATTAATATCATATAGTTGTGATTTGATTGCCTTAATTTGGTCAGCATACTCGCCAGGTTTCTGGGCTTCTGCATCAACCAATTCTCTGTATCGCCTTTGTAACTGGTAAAGTAATTTATTTTTATTAATAGCCACCCTTTTACTATAAGCCGAAATAAACTCCTTGAATTTAACTTTAAGATCATCCCAGTCCGAAAGAGATAAAGCATTGTTTACATTTAAACCATCCCAAAAATCACGAAATTGTGATAAAAATGCTTTATCAGATAATAAGGAGTTATTAAATTTCCAGTAACCAGGCCCGACAGAGATGACATCAAACTGCTCAAAAGTCAGAACACAATAATCGTGATCCGAGATCGAACAGGGCTTAACCTCACAACTCTTTACCATCGGCATTAAGTCAGCAGAAAGGTAAAACCTATCTAATCTACAAGAGATATTGCCACTCCGCCATGTTGTATTTACTTTATTTGGGTAAAGTGCCCGAAAAGGGTCGATCAATTTATAATTTTGAATTATTTTTTTAAGGATGATAGAACCACCCTTACCACCTTTAGGGTCCCCCCCAACCTTGTCCAAAAGAATATTATTTACAAAATTAAAATCGCCCCCAAATACAACATGGCGTCTCGTTACAAAATAATTATCTAAAGCTGAAAGAAATTCAAGACGATTAGAGTAATTAACAGGAGCATATATATTGATTAAACGAAAATGAAGATTAAACATATCAATATCTAAAACAAATATTCTACCATCAAAATCATAATGAAATTTAACAATGTTGTAATTTAAATGAGAAGCTAATAAAATACCTACACCTCTAGCATTACCAGTTCCGAAACTCAAGAAGGCCTTGCATCCAAACTCTCTCTCTACAGTCTGACCCTCTTTCACACAAGCAACATGCGTCTCTTGCAAAAATAAAATATCAACTTTCATTCTCTTCCACTCTTCACACAACACTCTCCTTCTGGACCCGGTCCTTAGGCCAGCGCAGTTTAATGTTGAAAAAGTAAACATGGTATATTATATAGATTGGAATAAATATAAAGAATGGTCTCATGGAGCAAAAAAATGTAAAAATATGATATAAAATATTTCATAAATGATATATACAATATTAAAAACATACACCAAAACATACTTACAAGCTGAGAATCCAATATAAATCCATAAAGAAAACACAATAATCCAGGGTGTGAAAACACAAATAATCCAATTAGAAACACAATAAATCCAAACGAAAACACAAATAATCCAATGAAACGAAAAACATATAATCCATAGGAAAGCACATATAATCCAATCACTGGGTAAATCCGAGAAGGCACAAACACTACAAAACACAATCCCTTGTTAGAATCACAATCCAGTATCGAAGTCCAGGGGCAAAGCAGTCGGTGTTTGGGGTCATAATCAGTTCTCAGAGTCCAGGGGCAAAGCACAGTTCGTTTGGATGTAACCCACTCGATGTCAAGTTAGTTTATATCGGGTCTCCATCTGCCGCCATCTCAACTACCACGTCTCCCTGATCATCCACATGAGCACTGATGGGTACAGCAGAGTCTATACTCCCCACCCCGGCGACCTTCTTCTTGTTGTCCTCAGAAATCCTCTCTGCTGAGTGGGACCTCTTGGCACTGTTCTTATAGGTGACCTCAGTGTAAGTCCCTTGTCCATCATCATCGGATGTCAATGTCACTTCCTTGGCATCCTGAGTGTCCTTGGGGAAGTCCTCAGGCGCTGGCTCCTTCCCCTCAACCACTTCCTGAGTCCAGTCTTTCGCGATCGGTGGGTAATCGTCCTCCATGCTCTCATCTGCTACCTCATCCTGGAAAACAGGTGTTTCCTTCTCCATCTTCCCTCTAAGAGCTTCCGCGTATGAAGGGGCCTTGATAGGTTCTGGTGCTGTTGTAGTGGCCCGAATTCCTGGTGTCTGGAGTTCATATCTGGCATTCCCGCACTCCCTGCGGGTGTGTCCCACCTCGTGGCACTTCAGGCAAAGTGGAGGTCTGCCTGCCATGGTAACAAGGATCTGGAAGTTTGTAGTTTCAGACAGACACACAACTACAAGATGCGGAATGTTATCCAGGGCCTCGTTGTCGCACTCCAGTAGTAGCTCATATTGACCAAGTGCACAACCCTTGTCAAATTCGTTGTCCGAGACCTCCTCCTTACACACAAGCACATTTCCATAGTCCTTGAAAAGGATCTTCAGAAAACCGGCTCCATACTTCTCGGGAAGCCAATGTATCCTGAGCCTCGATCTGACCTTGTTAACCAGAAAGCATGAAACACTCAGGCGGTGATCTACTTGTTCGTCCTCCAGGCCATGTAGGTGTAAAGCTTGATCTTCTGTTGACACAGTGGCAAACCATTCATTCGCTTTGTTCCTCTTTGTAAGCCTCTTTACACTCCCAGGTCCTAGTCGGTCTGTCAACCAAGGGAACAACTTGAACCTTGTCACCGTGAAACGATCTTGGCCTTTAAAGACGAGTTTTACCACCCGGTCGCTCACAGACTGGTTGATGCACTCTCGAGGGATCTCTCCACTCCAGCACTGGACAGACTTCGAAACGCCTCGCTTGAACATCGTGGAAAAGTGTAGGGGGTGTCCGAAGACAAAAGCCCGAAAGCTAACCGCCCTGTAGACCTGTTTGAAAATAGAAAATCTCAATACTTTGGGGCACAACCTCGGATCATGTGGAGACTGTGCCAGGTAAGTATGCTTTTCCTCCGAGCAAGGTTCGACTCCTTTCAGCGGCAATTTTCACTAGCATGGGTGTGACGGAAAACAAAATAAACAAAGATAATTAATGCGCACTCCAAAAAATACAACACGAGCGTCCACACCTTCTATAACATGTTTATAACATTGTGATGAAAAAATATTTCATATAAGTGAAGTTTAACAACCATTAATTCGTCAAATGGACACTCTAATTTGCAGACATAACGTTTCTCCTACGTCAGATACGCACGGCCGGAAGTAGGCTGAAATCTGAGTGTGCAGCAGTCGGAGTCTTGTAAATAATGTTGGAATGCAATAGAAGAACCTGAAAAAGAAGTTTGCGACTTGTTATTAACATGAATGAATAAAGATGTAAATAAACTTGTAATAACATTTGTTTGTATTGTTTATTTAAGAGTTGAATGGAAATAAAAACAACACATAGAGTGTAAATGTGAAAAGTTTTATTAGGGCCGACACAAGAGATAGAGTGACATGTAGATGGAAGATTTTGAGGGGAGAGAGATTTGAAAGTTCTATTTTTTAGTTTGAAAACCAGGGGAGAGCGCGAACGCAGTCCCCCACACTTATAAATTGCGCACCCGAGTCTTCCACATTTGGGAAGATCGCAGGGGTCAACCAAGCCGAGGTGCAATGGAAAGGTCTCGCCCCGGGCCCACAACCTTGCGGATCATTGTAGAGCCTGTGCCAGGTAAGTATGCTTTTCCTCCGAGCAAGGTTCGACTCCTTTCAGCGGCAATTTTCACTAGCATGGGTGTGACGGAAAACAAAATAAACAAAGATAATTAATGCGCACTCCAAAAAATACAACACGAGCGTCCACACCTTCTATAACATGTTTATAACATTGTGATGAAAAAATATTTCATATAAGTGAAGTTTAACAACCATTAATTCGTCAAATGGACACTCTAATTTGCAGACATAACGTTTCTCCTACGTCAGATACGCACGGCCGGAAGTAGGCTGAAATCTGAGTGTGCAGCAGTCGGAGTCTTGTAAATAATGTTGGAATGCAATAGAAGAACCTGAAAAAGAAGTTTGCGACTTGTTATTAACATGAATGAATAAAGATGTAAATAAACTTGTAATAACATTTGTTTGTATTGTTTATTTAAGAGTTGAATGGAAATAAAAACAACACATAGAGTGTAAATGTGAAAAGTTTTATTAGGGCCGACACAAGAGATGGAGTGACATGTAGATGGAAGATTTTGAGGGGAGAGAGATTTGAAAGTTCTATTTTTTAGTTTGAAAACCAGGGGAGAGCGCGAACGCAGTCCCCCACACTTATAAATTGCGCACCCGAGTCTTCCACATTTGGGAAGATCGCAGGGGTCAACCAAGCCGAGGTGCAATGGAAAGGTCTCGCCCCGGGCCCACAACCTTGCGGATCATTGTAGAGCCTGTGCCAGGTAAGTATGCTTTTCCTCCGAGCAAGGTTCGACTCCTTTCAGCGGCAATTTTCACTAGCATGGGTGTGACGGAAAACAAAATAAACAAAGATAATTAATGCGCACTCCAAAAAATACAACACGAGCGTCCACACCTTCTATAACATGTTTATAACATTGTGATGAAAAAATATTTCATATAAGTGAAGTTTAACAACCATTAATTCGTCAAATGGACACTCTAATTTGCAGACATAACGTTTCTCCTACGTCAGATACGCACGGCCGGAAGTAGGCTGAAATCTGAGTGTGCAGCAGTCGGAGTCTTGTAAATAATGTTTGAATGCAATAGAAGAACCTGAAAAAGAAGTTTGCGACTTGTTATTAACATGAATGAATAAAGATGTAAATAAACTTGTAATAACATTTGTTTGTATTGTTTATTTAAGAGTTGAATGGAAATAAAAACAACACATAGAGTGTAAATGTGAAAAGTTTTATTAGGGCCGACACAAGAGATGGAGTGACATGTAGATGGAAGATTTTGAGGGGAGAGAGATTTGAAAGTTCTATTTTTTAGTTTGAAAACCAGGGGAGAGCGCGAACGCAGTCCCCCACACTTATAAATTGCGCACCCGAGTCTTCCACATTTGGGAAGATCGCAGGGGTCAACCAAGCCGAGGTGCAATGGAAAGGTCTCGCCCCGGGCCCACAACCTTGCGGATCATTGTAGAGCCTGTGCCAGGTAAGTATGCTTTTCCTCCGAGCAAGGTTCGACTCCTTTCAGCGGCAATTTTCACTAGCATGGGTGTGACGGAAAACAAAATAAACAAAGATAATTAATGCGCACTCCAAAAAATACAACACGAGCGTCCACACCTTCTATAACATGTTTATAACATTGTGATGAAAAAATATTTCATATAAGTGAAGTTTAACAACCATTAATTCGTCAAATGGACACTCTAATTTGCAGACATAACGTTTCTCCTACGTCAGATACGCACGGCCGGAAGTAGGCTGAAATCTGAGTGTGCAGCAGTCGGAGTCTTGTAAATAATGTTTGAATGCAATAGAAGAACCTGAAAAAGAAGTTTGCGACTTGTTATTAACATGAATGAATAAAGATGTAAATAAACTTGTAATAACATTTGTTTGTATTGTTTATTTAAGAGTTGAATGGAAATAAAAACAACACATAGAGTGTAAATGTGAAAAGTTTTATTAGGGCCGACACAAGAGATGGAGTGACATGTAGATGGAAGATTTTGAGGGGAGAGAGATTTGAAAGTTCTATTTTTTAGTTTGAAAACCAGGGGAGAGCGCGAACGCAGTCCCCCACACTTATAAATTGCGCACCCGAGTCTTCCACATTTGGGAAGATCGCAGGGGTCAACCAAGCCGAGGTGCAATGGAAAGGTCTCGCCCCGGGCCCACAACCTTGCGGATCATTGTAGAGCCTGTGCCAGGTAAGTATGCTTTTCCTCCGAGCAAGGTTCGACTCCTTTCAGCGGCAATTTTCACTAGCATGGGTGTGACGGAAAACAAAATAAACAAAGATAATTAATGCGCACTCCAAAAAATACAACACGAGCGTCCACACCTTCTATAACATGTTTATAACATTGTGATGAAAAAATATTTCATATAAGTGAAGTTTAACAACCATTAATTCGTCAAATGGACACTCTAATTTGCAGACATAACGTTTCTCCTACGTCAGATACGCACGGCCGGAAGTAGGCTGAAATCTGAGTGTGCAGCAGTCGGAGTCTTGTAAATAATGTTTGAATGCAATAGAAGAACCTGAAAAAGAAGTTTGCGACTTGTTATTAACATGAATGAATAAAGATGTAAATAAACTTGTAATAACATTTGTTTGTATTGTTTATTTAAGAGTTGAATGGAAATAAAAACAACACATAGAGTGTAAATGTGAAAAGTTTTATTAGGGCCGACACAAGAGATGGAGTGACATGTAGATGGAAGATTTTGAGGGGAGAGAGATTTGAAAGTTCTATTTTTTAGTTTGAAAACCAGGGGAGAGCGCGAACGCAGTCCCCCACACTTATAAATTGCGCACCCGAGTCTTCCACATTTGGGAAGATCGCAGGGGTCAACCAAGCCGAGGTGCAATGGAAAGGTCTCGCCCCGGGCCCACAACCTTGCGGATCATTGTAGAGCCTGTGCCAGGTAAGTATGCTTTTCCTCCGAGCAAGGTTCGACTCCTTTCAGCGGCAATTTTCACTAGCATGGGTGTGACGGAAAACAAAATAAACAAAGATAATTAATGCGCACTCCAAAAAATACAACACGAGCGTCCACACCTTCTATAACATGTTTATAACATTGTGATGAAAAAATATTTCATATAAGTGAAGTTTAACAACCATTAATTCGTCAAATGGACACTCTAATTTGCAGACATAACGTTTCTCCTACGTCAGATACGCACGGCCGGAAGTAGGCTGAAATCTGAGTGTGCAGCAGTCGGAGTCTTGTAAATAATGTTTGAATGCAATAGAAGAACCTGAAAAAGAAGTTTGCGACTTGTTATTAACATGAATGAATAAAGATGTAAATAAACTTGTAATAACATTTGTTTGTATTGTTTATTTAAGAGTTGAATGGAAATAAAAACAACACATAGAGTGTAAATGTGAAAAGTTTTATTAGGGCCGACACAAGAGATGGAGTGACATGTAGATGGAAGATTTTGAGGGGAGAGAGATTTGAAAGTTCTATTTTTTAGTTTGAAAACCAGGGGAGAGCGCGAACGCAGTCCCCCACACTTATAAATTGCGCACCCGAGTCTTCCACATTTGGGAAGATCGCAGGGGTCAACCAAGCCGAGGTGCAATGGAAAGGTCTCGCCCCGGGCCCACAACCTTGCGGATCATTGTAGAGCCTGTGCCAGGTAAGTATGCTTTTCCTCCGAGCAAGGTTCGACTCCTTTCAGCGGCAATTTTCACTAGCATGGGTGTGACGGAAAACAAAATAAACAAAGATAATTAATGCGCACTCCAAAAAATACAACACGAGCGTCCACACCTTCTATAACATGTTTATAACATTGTGATGAAAAAATATTTCATATAAGTGAAGTTTAACAACCATTAATTCGTCAAATGGACACTCTAATTTGCAGACATAACGTTTCTCCTACGTCAGATACGCACGGCCGGAAGTAGGCTGAAATCTGAGTGTGCAGCAGTCGGAGTCTTGTAAATAATGTTTGAATGCAATAGAAGAACCTGAAAAAGAAGTTTGCGACTTGTTATTAACATGAATGAATAAAGATGTAAATAAACTTGTAATAACATTTGTTTGTATTGTTTATTTAAGAGTTGAATGGAAATAAAAACAACACATAGAGTGTAAATGTGAAAAGTTTTATTAGGGCCGACACAAGAGATGGAGTGACATGTAGATGGAAGATTTTGAGGGGAGAGAGATTTGAAAGTTCTATTTTTTAGTTTGAAAACCAGGGGAGAGCGCGAACGCAGTCCCCCACACTTATAAATTGCGCACCCGAGTCTTCCACATTTGGGAAGATCGCAGGGGTCAACCAAGCCGAGGTGCAATGGAAAGGTCTCGCCCCGGGCCCACAACCTTGCGGATCATTGTAGAGCCTGTGCCAGGTAAGTATGCTTTTCCTCCGAGCAAGGTTCGACTCCTTTCAGCGGCAATTTTCACTAGCATGGGTGTGACGGAAAACAAAATAAACAAAGATAATTAATGCGCACTCCAAAAAATACAACACGAGCGTCCACACCTTCTATAACATGTTTATAACATTGTGATGAAAAAATATTTCATATAAGTGAAGTTTAACAACCATTAATTCGTCAAATGGACACTCTAATTTGCAGACATAACGTTTCTCCTACGTCAGATACGCACGGCCGGAAGTAGGCTGAAATCTGAGTGTGCAGCAGTCGGAGTCTTGTAAATAATGTTTGAATGCAATAGAAGAACCTGAAAAAGAAGTTTGCGACTTGTTATTAACATGAATGAATAAAGATGTAAATAAACTTGTAATAACATTTGTTTGTATTGTTTATTTAAGAGTTGAATGGAAATAAAAACAACACATAGAGTGTAAATGTGAAAAGTTTTATTAGGGCCGACACAAGAGATGGAGTGACATGTAGATGGAAGATTTTGAGGGGAGAGAGATTTGAAAGTTCTATTTTTTAGTTTGAAAACCAGGGGAGAGCGCGAACGCAGTCCCCCACACTTATAAATTGCGCACCCGAGTCTTCCACATTTGGGAAGATCGCAGGGGTCAACCAAGCCGAGGTGCAATGGAAAGGTCTCGCCCCGGGCCCACAACCTTGCGGATCATTGTAGAGCCTGTGCCAGGTAAGTATGCTTTTCCTCCGAGCAAGGTTCGACTCCTTTCAGCGGCAATTTTCACTAGCATGGGTGTGACGGAAAACAAAATAAACAAAGATAATTAATGCGCACTCCAAAAAATACAACACGAGCGTCCACACCTTCTATAACATGTTTATAACATTGTGATGAAAAAATATTTCATATAAGTGAAGTTTAACAACCATTAATTCGTCAAATGGACACTCTAATTTGCAGACATAACGTTTCTCCTACGTCAGATACGCACGGCCGGAAGTAGGCTGAAATCTGAGTGTGCAGCAGTCGGAGTCTTGTAAATAATGTTTGAATGCAATAGAAGAACCTGAAAAAGAAGTTTGCGACTTGTTATTAACATGAATGAATAAAGATGTAAATAAACTTGTAATAACATTTGTTTGTATTGTTTATTTAAGAGTTGAATGGAAATAAAAACAACACATAGAGTGTAAATGTGAAAAGTTTTATTAGGGCCGACACAAGAGATGGAGTGACATGTAGATGGAAGATTTTGAGGGGAGAGAGATTTGAAAGTTCTATTTTTTAGTTTGAAAACCAGGGGAGAGCGCGAACGCAGTCCCCCACACTTATAAATTGCGCACCCGAGTCTTCCACATTTGGGAAGATCGCAGGGGTCAACCAAGCCGAGGTGCAATGGAAAGGTCTCGCCCCGGGCCCACAACCTTGCGGATCATTGTAGAGCCTGTGCCAGGTAAGTATGCTTTTCCTCCGAGCAAGGTTCGACTCCTTTCAGCGGCAATTTTCACTAGCATGGGTGTGACGGAAAACAAAATAAACAAAGATAATTAATGCGCACTCCAAAAAATACAACACGAGCGTCCACACCTTCTATAACATGTTTATAACATTGTGATGAAAAAATATTTCATATAAGTGAAGTTTAACAACCATTAATTCGTCAAATGGACACTCTAATTTGCAGACATAACGTTTCTCCTACGTCAGATACGCACGGCCGGAAGTAGGCTGAAATCTGAGTGTGCAGCAGTCGGAGTCTTGTAAATAATGTTTGAATGCAATAGAAGAACCTGAAAAAGAAGTTTGCGACTTGTTATTAACATGAATGAATAAAGATGTAAATAAACTTGTAATAACATTTGTTTGTATTGTTTATTTAAGAGTTGAATGGAAATAAAAACAACACATAGAGTGTAAATGTGAAAAGTTTTATTAGGGCCGACACAAGAGATGGAGTGACATGTAGATGGAAGATTTTGAGGGGAGAGAGATTTGAAAGTTCTATTTTTTAGTTTGAAAACCAGGGGAGAGCGCGAACGCAGTCCCCCACACTTATAAATTGCGCACCCGAGTCTTCCACATTTGGGAAGATCGCAGGGGTCAACCAAGCCGAGGTGCAATGGAAAGGTCTCGCCCCGGGCCCACAACCTTGCGGATCATTGTAGAGCCTGTGCCAGGTAAGTATGCTTTTCCTCCGAGCAAGGTTCGACTCCTTTCAGCGGCAATTTTCACTAGCATGGGTGTGACGGAAAACAAAATAAACAAAGATAATTAATGCGCACTCCAAAAAATACAACACGAGCGTCCACACCTTCTATAACATGTTTATAACATTGTGATGAAAAAATATTTCATATAAGTGAAGTTTAACAACCATTAATTCGTCAAATGGACACTCTAATTTGCAGACATAACGTTTCTCCTACGTCAGATACGCACGGCCGGAAGTAGGCTGAAATCTGAGTGTGCAGCAGTCGGAGTCTTGTAAATAATGTTTGAATGCAATAGAAGAACCTGAAAAAGAAGTTTGCGACTTGTTATTAACATGAATGAATAAAGATGTAAATAAACTTGTAATAACATTTGTTTGTATTGTTTATTTAAGAGTTGAATGGAAATAAAAACAACACATAGAGTGTAAATGTGAAAAGTTTTATTAGGGCCGACACAAGAGATGGAGTGACATGTAGATGGAAGATTTTGAGGGGAGAGAGATTTGAAAGTTCTATTTTTTAGTTTGAAAACCAGGGGAGAGCGCGAACGCAGTCCCCCACACTTATAAATTGCGCACCCGAGTCTTCCACATTTGGGAAGATCGCAGGGGTCAACCAAGCCGAGGTGCAATGGAAAGGTCTCGCCCCGGGCCCACAACCTTGCGGATCATTGTAGAGCCTGTGCCAGGTAAGTATGCTTTTCCTCCGAGCAAGGTTCGACTCCTTTCAGCGGCAATTTTCACTAGCATGGGTGTGACGGAAAACAAAATAAACAAAGATAATTAATGCGCACTCCAAAAAATACAACACGAGCGTCCACACCTTCTATAACATGTTTATAACATTGTGATGAAAAAATATTTCATATAAGTGAAGTTTAACAACCATTAATTCGTCAAATGGACACTCTAATTTGCAGACATAACGTTTCTCCTACGTCAGATACGCACGGCCGGAAGTAGGCTGAAATCTGAGTGTGCAGCAGTCGGAGTCTTGTAAATAATGTTTGAATGCAATAGAAGAACCTGAAAAAGAAGTTTGCGACTTGTTATTAACATGAATGAATAAAGATGTAAATAAACTTGTAATAACATTTGTTTGTATTGTTTATTTAAGAGTTGAATGGAAATAAAAACAACACATAGAGTGTAAATGTGAAAAGTTTTATTAGGGCCGACACAAGAGATGGAGTGACATGTAGATGGAAGATTTTGAGGGGAGAGAGATTTGAAAGTTCTATTTTTTAGTTTGAAAACCAGGGGAGAGCGCGAACGCAGTCCCCCACACTTATAAATTGCGCACCCGAGTCTTCCACATTTGGGAAGATCGCAGGGGTCAACCAAGCCGAGGTGCAATGGAAAGGTCTCGCCCCGGGCCCACAACCTTGCGGATCATTGTAGAGCCTGTGCCAGGTAAGTATGCTTTTCCTCCGAGCAAGGTTCGACTCCTTTCAGCGGCAATTTTCACTAGCATGGGTGTGACGGAAAACAAAATAAACAAAGATAATTAATGCGCACTCCAAAAAATACAACACGAGCGTCCACACCTTCTATAACATGTTTATAACATTGTGATGAAAAAATATTTCATATAAGTGAAGTTTAACAACCATTAATTCGTCAAATGGACACTCTAATTTGCAGACATAACGTTTCTCCTACGTCAGATACGCACGGCCGGAAGTAGGCTGAAATCTGAGTGTGCAGCAGTCGGAGTCTTGTAAATAATGTTTGAATGCAATAGAAGAACCTGAAAAAGAAGTTTGCGACTTGTTATTAACATGAATGAATAAAGATGTAAATAAACTTGTAATAACATTTGTTTGTATTGTTTATTTAAGAGTTGAATGGAAATAAAAACAACACATAGAGTGTAAATGTGAAAAGTTTTATTAGGGCCGACACAAGAGATGGAGTGACATGTAGATGGAAGATTTTGAGGGGAGAGAGATTTGAAAGTTCTATTTTTTAGTTTGAAAACCAGGGGAGAGCGCGAACGCAGTCCCCCACACTTATAAATTGCGCACCCGAGTCTTCCACATTTGGGAAGATCGCAGGGGTCAACCAAGCCGAGGTGCAATGGAAAGGTCTCGCCCCGGGCCCACAACCTTGCGGATCATTGTAGAGCCTGTGCCAGGTAAGTATGCTTTTCCTCCGAGCAAGGTTCGACTCCTTTCAGCGGCAATTTTCACTAGCATGGGTGTGACGGAAAACAAAATAAACAAAGATAATTAATGCGCACTCCAAAAAATACAACACGAGCGTCCACACCTTCTATAACATGTTTATAACATTGTGATGAAAAAATATTTCATATAAGTGAAGTTTAACAACCATTAATTCGTCAAATGGACACTCTAATTTGCAGACATAACGTTTCTCCTACGTCAGATACGCACGGCCGGAAGTAGGCTGAAATCTGAGTGTGCAGCAGTCGGAGTCTTGTAAATAATGTTTGAATGCAATAGAAGAACCTGAAAAAGAAGTTTGCGACTTGTTATTAACATGAATGAATAAAGATGTAAATAAACTTGTAATAACATTTGTTTGTATTGTTTATTTAAGAGTTGAATGGAAATAAAAACAACACATAGAGTGTAAATGTGAAAAGTTTTATTAGGGCCGACACAAGAGATGGAGTGACATGTAGATGGAAGATTTTGAGGGGAGAGAGATTTGAAAGTTCTATTTTTTAGTTTGAAAACCAGGGGAGAGCGCGAACGCAGTCCCCCACACTTATAAATTGCGCACCCGAGTCTTCCACATTTGGGAAGATCGCAGGGGTCAACCAAGCCGAGGTGCAATGGAAAGGTCTCGCCCCGGGCCCACAACCTTGCGGATCATTGTAGAGCCTGTGCCAGGTAAGTATGCTTTTCCTCCGAGCAAGGTTCGACTCCTTTCAGCGGCAATTTTCACTAGCATGGGTGTGACGGAAAACAAAATAAACAAAGATAATTAATGCGCACTCCAAAAAATACAACACGAGCGTCCACACCTTCTATAACATGTTTATAACATTGTGATGAAAAAATATTTCATATAAGTGAAGTTTAACAACCATTAATTCGTCAAATGGACACTCTAATTTGCAGACATAACGTTTCTCCTACGTCAGATACGCACGGCCGGAAGTAGGCTGAAATCTGAGTGTGCAGCAGTCGGAGTCTTGTAAATAATGTTTGAATGCAATAGAAGAACCTGAAAAAGAAGTTTGCGACTTGTTATTAACATGAATGAATAAAGATGTAAATAAACTTGTAATAACATTTGTTTGTATTGTTTATTTAAGAGTTGAATGGAAATAAAAACAACACATAGAGTGTAAATGTGAAAAGTTTTATTAGGGCCGACACAAGAGATGGAGTGACATGTAGATGGAAGATTTTGAGGGGAGAGAGATTTGAAAGTTCTATTTTTTAGTTTGAAAACCAGGGGAGAGCGCGAACGCAGTCCCCCACACTTATAAATTGCGCACCCGAGTCTTCCACATTTGGGAAGATCGCAGGGGTCAACCAAGCCGAGGTGCAATGGAAAGGTCTCGCCCCGGGCCCACAACCTTGCGGATCATTGTAGAGCCTGTGCCAGGTAAGTATGCTTTTCCTCCGAGCAAGGTTCGACTCCTTTCAGCGGCAATTTTCACTAGCATGGGTGTGACGGAAAACAAAATAAACAAAGATAATTAATGCGCACTCCAAAAAATACAACACGAGCGTCCACACCTTCTATAACATGTTTATAACATTGTGATGAAAAAATATTTCATATAAGTGAAGTTTAACAACCATTAATTCGTCAAATGGACACTCTAATTTGCAGACATAACGTTTCTCCTACGTCAGATACGCACGGCCGGAAGTAGGCTGAAATCTGAGTGTGCAGCAGTCGGAGTCTTGTAAATAATGTTTGAATGCAATAGAAGAACCTGAAAAAGAAGTTTGCGACTTGTTATTAACATGAATGAATAAAGATGTAAATAAACTTGTAATAACATTTGTTTGTATTGTTTATTTAAGAGTTGAATGGAAATAAAAACAACACATAGAGTGTAAATGTGAAAAGTTTTATTAGGGCCGACACAAGAGATGGAGTGACATGTAGATGGAAGATTTTGAGGGGAGAGAGATTTGAAAGTTCTATTTTTTAGTTTGAAAACCAGGGGAGAGCGCGAACGCAGTCCCCCACACTTATAAATTGCGCACCCGAGTCTTCCACATTTGGGAAGATCGCAGGGGTCAACCAAGCCGAGGTGCAATGGAAAGGTCTCGCCCCGGGCCCACAACCTTGCGGATCATTGTAGAGCCTGTGCCAGGTAAGTATGCTTTTCCTCCGAGCAAGGTTCGACTCCTTTCAGCGGCAATTTTCACTAGCATGGGTGTGACGGAAAACAAAATAAACAAAGATAATTAATGCGCACTCCAAAAAATACAACACGAGCGTCCACACCTTCTATAACATGTTTATAACATTGTGATGAAAAAATATTTCATATAAGTGAAGTTTAACAACCATTAATTCGTCAAATGGACACTCTAATTTGCAGACATAACGTTTCTCCTACGTCAGATACGCACGGCCGGAAGTAGGCTGAAATCTGAGTGTGCAGCAGTCGGAGTCTTGTAAATAATGTTTGAATGCAATAGAAGAACCTGAAAAAGAAGTTTGCGACTTGTTATTAACATGAATGAATAAAGATGTAAATAAACTTGTAATAACATTTGTTTGTATTGTTTATTTAAGAGTTGAATGGAAATAAAAACAACACATAGAGTGTAAATGTGAAAAGTTTTATTAGGGCCGACACAAGAGATGGAGTGACATGTAGATGGAAGATTTTGAGGGGAGAGAGATTTGAAAGTTCTATTTTTTAGTTTGAAAACCAGGGGAGAGCGCGAACGCAGTCCCCCACACTTATAAATTGCGCACCCGAGTCTTCCACATTTGGGAAGATCGCAGGGGTCAACCAAGCCGAGGTGCAATGGAAAGGTCTCGCCCCGGGCCCACAACCTTGCGGATCATTGTAGAGCCTGTGCCAGGTAAGTATGCTTTTCCTCCGAGCAAGGTTCGACTCCTTTCAGCGGCAATTTTCACTAGCATGGGTGTGACGGAAAACAAAATAAACAAAGATAATTAATGCGCACTCCAAAAAATACAACACGAGCGTCCACACCTTCTATAACATGTTTATAACATTGTGATGAAAAAATATTTCATATAAGTGAAGTTTAACAACCATTAATTCGTCAAATGGACACTCTAATTTGCAGACATAACGTTTCTCCTACGTCAGATACGCACGGCCGGAAGTAGGCTGAAATCTGAGTGTGCAGCAGTCGGAGTCTTGTAAATAATGTTTGAATGCAATAGAAGAACCTGAAAAAGAAGTTTGCGACTTGTTATTAACATGAATGAATAAAGATGTAAATAAACTTGTAATAACATTTGTTTGTATTGTTTATTTAAGAGTTGAATGGAAATAAAAACAACACATAGAGTGTAAATGTGAAAAGTTTTATTAGGGCCGACACAAGAGATGGAGTGACATGTAGATGGAAGATTTTGAGGGGAGAGAGATTTGAAAGTTCTATTTTTTAGTTTGAAAACCAGGGGAGAGCGCGAACGCAGTCCCCCACACTTATAAATTGCGCACCCGAGTCTTCCACATTTGGGAAGATCGCAGGGGTCAACCAAGCCGAGGTGCAATGGAAAGGTCTCGCCCCGGGCCCACAACCTTGCGGATCATTGTAGAGCCTGTGCCAGGTAAGTATGCTTTTCCTCCGAGCAAGGTTCGACTCCTTTCAGCGGCAATTTTCACTAGCATGGGTGTGACGGAAAACAAAATAAACAAAGATAATTAATGCGCACTCCAAAAAATACAACACGAGCGTCCACACCTTCTATAACATGTTTATAACATTGTGATGAAAAAATATTTCATATAAGTGAAGTTTAACAACCATTAATTCGTCAAATGGACACTCTAATTTGCAGACATAACGTTTCTCCTACGTCAGATACGCACGGCCGGAAGTAGGCTGAAATCTGAGTGTGCAGCAGTCGGAGTCTTGTAAATAATGTTTGAATGCAATAGAAGAACCTGAAAAAGAAGTTTGCGACTTGTTATTAACATGAATGAATAAAGATGTAAATAAACTTGTAATAACATTTGTTTGTATTGTTTATTTAAGAGTTGAATGGAAATAAAAACAACACATAGAGTGTAAATGTGAAAAGTTTTATTAGGGCCGACACAAGAGATGGAGTGACATGTAGATGGAAGATTTTGAGGGGAGAGAGATTTGAAAGTTCTATTTTTTAGTTTGAAAACCAGGGGAGAGCGCGAACGCAGTCCCCCACACTTATAAATTGCGCACCCGAGTCTTCCACATTTGGGAAGATCGCAGGGGTCAACCAAGCCGAGGTGCAATGGAAAGGTCTCGCCCCGGGCCCACAACCTTGCGGATCATTGTAGAGCCTGTGCCAGGTAAGTATGCTTTTCCTCCGAGCAAGGTTCGACTCCTTTCAGCGGCAATTTTCACTAGCATGGGTGTGACGGAAAACAAAATAAACAAAGATAATTAATGCGCACATCCAAAAAATACAACACGAGCGTCCACACCTTCTATAACATGTTTATAACATTGTGATGAAAAAATATTTCATATAAGTGAAGTTTAACAACCATTAATTCGTCAAATGGACACTCTAATTTGCAGACATAACGTTTCTCCTACGTCAGATACGCACGGCCGGAAGTAGGCTGAAATCTGAGTGTGCAGCAGTCGGAGTCTTGTAAATAATGTTTGAATGCAATAGAAGAACCTGAAAAAGAAGTTTGCGACTTGTTATTAACATGAATGAATAAAGATGTAAATAAACTTGTAATAACATTTGTTTGTATTGTTTATTTAAGAGTTGAATGGAAATAAAAACAACACATAGAGTGTAAATGTGAAAAGTTTTATTAGGGCCGACACAAGAGATGGAGTGACATGTAGATGGAAGATTTTGAGGGGAGAGAGATTTGAAAGTTCTATTTTTTAGTTTGAAAACCAGGGGAGAGCGCGAACGCAGTCCCCCACACTTATAAATTGCGCACCCGAGTCTTCCACATTTGGGAAGATCGCAGGGGTCAACCAAGCCGAGGTGCAATGGAAAGGTCTCGCCCCGGGCCCACAACCTTGCGGATCATTGTAGAGCCTGTGCCAGGTAAGTATGCTTTTCCTCCGAGCAAGGTTCGACTCCTTTCAGCGGCAATTTTCACTAGCATGGGTGTGACGGAAAACAAAATAAACAAAGATAATTAATGCGCACTCCAAAAAATACAACACGAGCGTCCACACCTTCTATAACATGTTTATAACATTGTGATGAAAAAATATTTCATATAAGTGAAGTTTAACAACCATTAATTCGTCAAATGGACACTCTAATTTGCAGACATAACGTTTCTCCTACGTCAGATACGCACGGCCGGAAGTAGGCTGAAATCTGAGTGTGCAGCAGTCGGAGTCTTGTAAATAATGTTTGAATGCAATAGAAGAACCTGAAAAAGAAGTTTGCGACTTGTTATTAACATGAATGAATAAAGATGTAAATAAACTTGTAATAACATTTGTTTGTATTGTTTATTTAAGAGTTGAATGGAAATAAAAACAACACATAGAGTGTAAATGTGAAAAGTTTTATTAGGGCCGACACAAGAGATGGAGTGACATGTAGATGGAAGATTTTGAGGGGAGAGAGATTTGAAAGTTCTATTTTTTAGTTTGAAAACCAGGGGAGAGCGCGAACGCAGTCCCCCACACTTATAAATTGCGCACCCGAGTCTTCCACATTTGGGAAGATCGCAGGGGTCAACCAAGCCGAGGTGCAATGGAAAGGTCTCGCCCCGGGCCCACAACCTTGCGGATCATTGTAGAGCCTGTGCCAGGTAAGTATGCTTTTCCTCCGAGCAAGGTTCGACTCCTTTCAGCGGCAATTTTCACTAGCATGGGTGTGACGGAAAACAAAATAAACAAAGATAATTAATGCGCACTCCAAAAAATACAACACGAGCGTCCACACCTTCTATAACATGTTTATAACATTGTGATGAAAAAATATTTCATATAAGTGAAGTTTAACAACCATTAATTCGTCAAATGGACACTCTAATTTGCAGACATAACGTTTCTCCTACGTCAGATACGCACGGCCGGAAGTAGGCTGAAATCTGAGTGTGCAGCAGTCGGAGTCTTGTAAATAATGTTTGAATGCAATAGAAGAACCTGAAAAAGAAGTTTGCGACTTGTTATTAACATGAATGAATAAAGATGTAAATAAACTTGTAATAACATTTGTTTGTATTGTTTATTTAAGAGTTGAATGGAAATAAAAACAACACATAGAGTGTAAATGTGAAAAGTTTTATTAGGGCCGACACAAGAGATGGAGTGACATGTAGATGGAAGATTTTGAGGGGAGAGAGATTTGAAAGTTCTATTTTTTAGTTTGAAAACCAGGGGAGAGCGCGAACGCAGTCCCCCACACTTATAAATTGCGCACCCGAGTCTTCCACATTTGGGAAGATCGCAGGGGTCAACCAAGCCGAGGTGCAATGGAAAGGTCTCGCCCCGGGCCCACAACCTTGCGGATCATTGTAGAGCCTGTGCCAGGTAAGTATGCTTTTCCTCCGAGCAAGGTTCGACTCCTTTCAGCGGCAATTTTCACTAGCATGGGTGTGACGGAAAACAAAATAAACAAAGATAATTAATGCGCACTCCAAAAAATACAACACGAGCGTCCACACCTTCTATAACATGTTTATAACATTGTGATGAAAAAATATTTCATATAAGTGAAGTTTAACAACCATTAATTCGTCAAATGGACACTCTAATTTGCAGACATAACGTTTCTCCTACGTCAGATACGCACGGCCGGAAGTAGGCTGAAATCTGAGTGTGCAGCAGTCGGAGTCTTGTAAATAATGTTTGAATGCAATAGAAGAACCTGAAAAAGAAGTTTGCGACTTGTTATTAACATGAATGAATAAAGATGTAAATAAACTTGTAATAACATTTGTTTGTATTGTTTATTTAAGAGTTGAATGGAAATAAAAACAACACATAGAGTGTAAATGTGAAAAGTTTTATTAGGGCCGACACAAGAGATG
Organism: Steromphala cineraria; assembly: GCA_916613615.1. Taxonomy (NCBI): domain Eukaryota; kingdom Metazoa; phylum Mollusca; class Gastropoda; order Trochida; family Trochidae; genus Steromphala; species Steromphala cineraria. The sequence continues at coordinate 5,584,155 of OU744723.1, forward strand.
GAGTGACATGTAGATGGAAGATTTTGAGGGGAGAGAGATTTGAAAGTTCTATTTTTTAGTTTGAAAACCAGGGGAGAGCGCGAACGCAGTCCCCCACACTTATAAATTGCGCACCCGAGTCTTCCACATTTGGGAAGATCGCAGGGGTCAACCAAGCCGAGGTGCAATGGAAAGGTCTCGCCCCGGGCCCACAACCTTGCGGATCATTGTAGAGCCTGTGCCAGGTAAGTATGCTTTTCCTCCGAGCAAGGTTCGACTCCTTTCAGCGGCAATTTTCACTAGCATGGGTGTGACGGAAAACAAAATAAACAAAGATAATTAATGCGCACTCCAAAAAATACAACACGAGCGTCCACACCTTCTATAACATGTTTATAACATTGTGATGAAAAAATATTTCATATAAGTGAAGTTTAACAACCATTAATTCGTCAAATGGACACTCTAATTTGCAGACATAACGTTTCTCCTACGTCAGATACGCACGGCCGGAAGTAGGCTGAAATCTGAGTGTGCAGCAGTCGGAGTCTTGTAAATAATGTTTGAATGCAATAGAAGAACCTGAAAAAGAAGTTTGCGACTTGTTATTAACATGAATGAATAAAGATGTAAATAAACTTGTAATAACATTTGTTTGTATTGTTTATTTAAGAGTTGAATGGAAATAAAAACAACACATAGAGTGTAAATGTGAAAAGTTTTATTAGGGCCGACACAAGAGATGGAGTGACATGTAGATGGAAGATTTTGAGGGGAGAGAGATTTGAAAGTTCTATTTTTTAGTTTGAAAACCAGGGGAGAGCGCGAACGCAGTCCCCCACACTTATAAATTGCGCACCCGAGTCTTCCACATTTGGGAAGATCGCAGGGGTCAACCAAGCCGAGGTGCAATGGAAAGGTCTCGCCCCGGGCCCACAACCTTGCGGATCATTGTAGAGCCTGTGCCAGGTAAGTATGCTTTTCCTCCGAGCAAGGTTCGACTCCTTTCAGCGGCAATTTTCACTAGCATGGGTGTGACGGAAAACAAAATAAACAAAGATAATTAATGCGCACTCCAAAAAATACAACACGAGCGTCCACACCTTCTATAACATGTTTATAACATTGTGATGAAAAAATATTTCATATAAGTGAAGTTTAACAACCATTAATTCGTCAAATGGACACTCTAATTTGCAGACATAACGTTTCTCCTACGTCAGATACGCACGGCCGGAAGTAGGCTGAAATCTGAGTGTGCAGCAGTCGGAGTCTTGTAAATAATGTTTGAATGCAATAGAAGAACCTGAAAAAGAAGTTTGCGACTTGTTATTAACATGAATGAATAAAGATGTAAATAAACTTGTAATAACATTTGTTTGTATTGTTTATTTAAGAGTTGAATGGAAATAAAAACAACACATAGAGTGTAAATGTGAAAAGTTTTATTAGGGCCGACACAAGAGATGGAGTGACATGTAGATGGAAGATTTTGAGGGGAGAGAGATTTGAAAGTTCTATTTTTTAGTTTGAAAACCAGGGGAGAGCGCGAACGCAGTCCCCCACACTTATAAATTGCGCACCCGAGTCTTCCACATTTGGGAAGATCGCAGGGGTCAACCAAGCCGAGGTGCAATGGAAAGGTCTCGCCCCGGGCCCACAACCTTGCGGATCATTGTAGAGCCTGTGCCAGGTAAGTATGCTTTTCCTCCGAGCAAGGTTCGACTCCTTTCAGCGGCAATTTTCACTAGCATGGGTGTGACGGAAAACAAAATAAACAAAGATAATTAATGCGCACTCCAAAAAATACAACACGAGCGTCCACACCTTCTATAACATGTTTATAACATTGTGATGAAAAAATATTTCATATAAGTGAAGTTTAACAACCATTAATTCGTCAAATGGACACTCTAATTTGCAGACATAACGTTTCTCCTACGTCAGATACGCACGGCCGGAAGTAGGCTGAAATCTGAGTGTGCAGCAGTCGGAGTCTTGTAAATAATGTTTGAATGCAATAGAAGAACCTGAAAAAGAAGTTTGCGACTTGTTATTAACATGAATGAATAAAGATGTAAATAAACTTGTAATAACATTTGTTTGTATTGTTTATTTAAGAGTTGAATGGAAATAAAAACAACACATAGAGTGTAAATGTGAAAAGTTTTATTAGGGCCGACACAAGAGATGGAGTGACATGTAGATGGAAGATTTTGAGGGGAGAGAGATTTGAAAGTTCTATTTTTTAGTTTGAAAACCAGGGGAGAGCGCGAACGCAGTCCCCCACACTTATAAATTGCGCACCCGAGTCTTCCACATTTGGGAAGATCGCAGGGGTCAACCAAGCCGAGGTGCAATGGAAAGGTCTCGCCCCGGGCCCACAACCTTGCGGATCATTGTAGAGCCTGTGCCAGGTAAGTATGCTTTTCCTCCGAGCAAGGTTCGACTCCTTTCAGCGGCAATTTTCACTAGCATGGGTGTGACGGAAAACAAAATAAACAAAGATAATTAATGCGCACTCCAAAAAATACAACACGAGCGTCCACACCTTCTATAACATGTTTATAACATTGTGATGAAAAAATATTTCATATAAGTGAAGTTTAACAACCATTAATTCGTCAAATGGACACTCTAATTTGCAGACATAACGTTTCTCCTACGTCAGATACGCACGGCCGGAAGTAGGCTGAAATCTGAGTGTGCAGCAGTCGGAGTCTTGTAAATAATGTTTGAATGCAATAGAAGAACCTGAAAAAGAAGTTTGCGACTTGTTATTAACATGAATGAATAAAGATGTAAATAAACTTGTAATAACATTTGTTTGTATTGTTTATTTAAGAGTTGAATGGAAATAAAAACAACACATAGAGTGTAAATGTGAAAAGTTTTATTAGGGCCGACACAAGAGATGGAGTGACATGTAGATGGAAGATTTTGAGGGGAGAGAGATTTGAAAGTTCTATTTTTTAGTTTGAAAACCAGGGGAGAGCGCGAACGCAGTCCCCCACACTTATAAATTGCGCACCCGAGTCTTCCACATTTGGGAAGATCGCAGGGGTCAACCAAGCCGAGGTGCAATGGAAAGGTCTCGCCCCGGGCCCACAACCTTGCGGATCATTGTAGAGCCTGTGCCAGGTAAGTATGCTTTTCCTCCGAGCAAGGTTCGACTCCTTTCAGCGGCAATTTTCACTAGCATGGGTGTGACGGAAAACAAAATAAACAAAGATAATTAATGCGCACTCCAAAAAATACAACACGAGCGTCCACACCTTCTATAACATGTTTATAACATTGTGATGAAAAAATATTTCATATAAGTGAAGTTTAACAACCATTAATTCGTCAAATGGACACTCTAATTTGCAGACATAACGTTTCTCCTACGTCAGATACGCACGGCCGGAAGTAGGCTGAAATCTGAGTGTGCAGCAGTCGGAGTCTTGTAAATAATGTTTGAATGCAATAGAAGAACCTGAAAAAGAAGTTTGCGACTTGTTATTAACATGAATGAATAAAGATGTAAATAAACTTGTAATAACATTTGTTTGTATTGTTTATTTAAGAGTTGAATGGAAATAAAAACAACACATAGAGTGTAAATGTGAAAAGTTTTATTAGGGCCGACACAAGAGATGGAGTGACATGTAGATGGAAGATTTTGAGGGGAGAGAGATTTGAAAGTTCTATTTTTTAGTTTGAAAACCAGGGGAGAGCGCGAACGCAGTCCCCCACACTTATAAATTGCGCACCCGAGTCTTCCACATTTGGGAAGATCGCAGGGGTCAACCAAGCCGAGGTGCAATGGAAAGGTCTCGCCCCGGGCCCACAACCTTGCGGATCATTGTAGAGCCTGTGCCAGGTAAGTATGCTTTTCCTCCGAGCAAGGTTCGACTCCTTTCAGCGGCAATTTTCACTAGCATGGGTGTGACGGAAAACAAAATAAACAAAGATAATTAATGCGCACTCCAAAAAATACAACACGAGCGTCCACACCTTCTATAACATGTTTATAACATTGTGATGAAAAAATATTTCATATAAGTGAAGTTTAACAACCATTAATTCGTCAAATGGACACTCTAATTTGCAGACATAACGTTTCTCCTACGTCAGATACGCACGGCCGGAAGTAGGCTGAAATCTGAGTGTGCAGCAGTCGGAGTCTTGTAAATAATGTTTGAATGCAATAGAAGAACCTGAAAAAGAAGTTTGCGACTTGTTATTAACATGAATGAATAAAGATGTAAATAAACTTGTAATAACATTTGTTTGTATTGTTTATTTAAGAGTTGAATGGAAATAAAAACAACACATAGAGTGTAAATGTGAAAAGTTTTATTAGGGCCGACACAAGAGATGGAGTGACATGTAGATGGAAGATTTTGAGGGGAGAGAGATTTGAAAGTTCTATTTTTTAGTTTGAAAACCAGGGGAGAGCGCGAACGCAGTCCCCCACACTTATAAATTGCGCACCCGAGTCTTCCACATTTGGGAAGATCGCAGGGGTCAACCAAGCCGAGGTGCAATGGAAAGGTCTCGCCCCGGGCCCACAACCTTGCGGATCATTGTAGAGCCTGTGCCAGGTAAGTATGCTTTTCCTCCGAGCAAGGTTCGACTCCTTTCAGCGGCAATTTTCACTAGCATGGGTGTGACGGAAAACAAAATAAACAAAGATAATTAATGCGCACTCCAAAAAATACAACACGAGCGTCCACACCTTCTATAACATGTTTATAACATTGTGATGAAAAAATATTTCATATAAGTGAAGTTTAACAACCATTAATTCGTCAAATGGACACTCTAATTTGCAGACATAACGTTTCTCCTACGTCAGATACGCACGGCCGGAAGTAGGCTGAAATCTGAGTGTGCAGCAGTCGGAGTCTTGTAAATAATGTTTGAATGCAATAGAAGAACCTGAAAAAGAAGTTTGCGACTTGTTATTAACATGAATGAATAAAGATGTAAATAAACTTGTAATAACATTTGTTTGTATTGTTTATTTAAGAGTTGAATGGAAATAAAAACAACACATAGAGTGTAAATGTGAAAAGTTTTATTAGGGCCGACACAAGAGATGGAGTGACATGTAGATGGAAGATTTTGAGGGGAGAGAGATTTGAAAGTTCTATTTTTTAGTTTGAAAACCAGGGGAGAGCGCGAACGCAGTCCCCCACACTTATAAATTGCGCACCCGAGTCTTCCACATTTGGGAAGATCGCAGGGGTCAACCAAGCCGAGGTGCAATGGAAAGGTCTCGCCCCGGGCCCACAACCTTGCGGATCATTGTAGAGCCTGTGCCAGGTAAGTATGCTTTTCCTCCGAGCAAGGTTCGACTCCTTTCAGCGGCAATTTTCACTAGCATGGGTGTGACGGAAAACAAAATAAACAAAGATAATTAATGCGCACTCCAAAAAATACAACACGAGCGTCCACACCTTCTATAACATGTTTATAACATTGTGATGAAAAAATATTTCATATAAGTGAAGTTTAACAACCATTAATTCGTCAAATGGACACTCTAATTTGCAGACATAACGTTTCTCCTACGTCAGATACGCACGGCCGGAAGTAGGCTGAAATCTGAGTGTGCAGCAGTCGGAGTCTTGTAAATAATGTTTGAATGCAATAGAAGAACCTGAAAAAGAAGTTTGCGACTTGTTATTAACATGAATGAATAAAGATGTAAATAAACTTGTAATAACATTTGTTTGTATTGTTTATTTAAGAGTTGAATGGAAATAAAAACAACACATAGAGTGTAAATGTGAAAAGTTTTATTAGGGCCGACACAAGAGATGGAGTGACATGTAGATGGAAGATTTTGAGGGGAGAGAGATTTGAAAGTTCTATTTTTTAGTTTGAAAACCAGGGGAGAGCGCGAACGCAGTCCCCCACACTTATAAATTGCGCACCCGAGTCTTCCACATTTGGGAAGATCGCAGGGGTCAACCAAGCCGAGGTGCAATGGAAAGGTCTCGCCCCGGGCCCACAACCTTGCGGATCATTGTAGAGCCTGTGCCAGGTAAGTATGCTTTTCCTCCGAGCAAGGTTCGACTCCTTTCAGCGGCAATTTTCACTAGCATGGGTGTGACGGAAAACAAAATAAACAAAGATAATTAATGCGCACTCCAAAAAATACAACACGAGCGTCCACACCTTCTATAACATGTTTATAACATTGTGATGAAAAAATATTTCATATAAGTGAAGTTTAACAACCATTAATTCGTCAAATGGACACTCTAATTTGCAGACATAACGTTTCTCCTACGTCAGATACGCACGGCCGGAAGTAGGCTGAAATCTGAGTGTGCAGCAGTCGGAGTCTTGTAAATAATGTTTGAATGCAATAGAAGAACCTGAAAAAGAAGTTTGCGACTTGTTATTAACATGAATGAATAAAGATGTAAATAAACTTGTAATAACATTTGTTTGTATTGTTTATTTAAGAGTTGAATGGAAATAAAAACAACACATAGAGTGTAAATGTGAAAAGTTTTATTAGGGCCGACACAAGAGATGGAGTGACATGTAGATGGAAGATTTTGAGGGGAGAGAGATTTGAAAGTTCTATTTTTTAGTTTGAAAACCAGGGGAGAGCGCGAACGCAGTCCCCCACACTTATAAATTGCGCACCCGAGTCTTCCACATTTGGGAAGATCGCAGGGGTCAACCAAGCCGAGGTGCAATGGAAAGGTCTCGCCCCGGGCCCACAACCTTGCGGATCATTGTAGAGCCTGTGCCAGGTAAGTATGCTTTTCCTCCGAGCAAGGTTCGACTCCTTTCAGCGGCAATTTTCACTAGCATGGGTGTGACGGAAAACAAAATAAACAAAGATAATTAATGCGCACTCCAAAAAATACAACACGAGCGTCCACACCTTCTATAACATGTTTATAACATTGTGATGAAAAAATATTTCATATAAGTGAAGTTTAACAACCATTAATTCGTCAAATGGACACTCTAATTTGCAGACATAACGTTTCTCCTACGTCAGATACGCACGGCCGGAAGTAGGCTGAAATCTGAGTGTGCAGCAGTCGGAGTCTTGTAAATAATGTTTGAATGCAATAGAAGAACCTGAAAAAGAAGTTTGCGACTTGTTATTAACATGAATGAATAAAGATGTAAATAAACTTGTAATAACATTTGTTTGTATTGTTTATTTAAGAGTTGAATGGAAATAAAAACAACACATAGAGTGTAAATGTGAAAAGTTTTATTAGGGCCGACACAAGAGATGGAGTGACATGTAGATGGAAGATTTTGAGGGGAGAGAGATTTGAAAGTTCTATTTTTTAGTTTGAAAACCAGGGGAGAGCGCGAACGCAGTCCCCCACACTTATAAATTGCGCACCCGAGTCTTCCACATTTGGGAAGATCGCAGGGGTCAACCAAGCCGAGGTGCAATGGAAAGGTCTCGCCCCGGGCCCACAACCTTGCGGATCATTGTAGAGCCTGTGCCAGGTAAGTATGCTTTTCCTCCGAGCAAGGTTCGACTCCTTTCAGCGGCAATTTTCACTAGCATGGGTGTGACGGAAAACAAAATAAACAAAGATAATTAATGCGCACTCCAAAAAATACAACACGAGCGTCCACACCTTCTATAACATGTTTATAACATTGTGATGAAAAAATATTTCATATAAGTGAAGTTTAACAACCATTAATTCGTCAAATGGACACTCTAATTTGCAGACATAACGTTTCTCCTACGTCAGATACGCACGGCCGGAAGTAGGCTGAAATCTGAGTGTGCAGCAGTCGGAGTCTTGTAAATAATGTTTGAATGCAATAGAAGAACCTGAAAAAGAAGTTTGCGACTTGTTATTAACATGAATGAATAAAGATGTAAATAAACTTGTAATAACATTTGTTTGTATTGTTTATTTAAGAGTTGAATGGAAATAAAAACAACACATAGAGTGTAAATGTGAAAAGTTTTATTAGGGCCGACACAAGAGATGGAGTGACATGTAGATGGAAGATTTTGAGGGGAGAGAGATTTGAAAGTTCTATTTTTTAGTTTGAAAACCAGGGGAGAGCGCGAACGCAGTCCCCCACACTTATAAATTGCGCACCCGAGTCTTCCACATTTGGGAAGATCGCAGGGGTCAACCAAGCCGAGGTGCAATGGAAAGGTCTCGCCCCGGGCCCACAACCTTGCGGATCATTGTAGAGCCTGTGCCAGGTAAGTATGCTTTTCCTCCGAGCAAGGTTCGACTCCTTTCAGCGGCAATTTTCACTAGCATGGGTGTGACGGAAAACAAAATAAACAAAGATAATTAATGCGCACTCCAAAAAATACAACACGAGCGTCCACACCTTCTATAACATGTTTATAACATTGTGATGAAAAAATATTTCATATAAGTGAAGTTTAACAACCATTAATTCGTCAAATGGACACTCTAATTTGCAGACATAACGTTTCTCCTACGTCAGATACGCACGGCCGGAAGTAGGCTGAAATCTGAGTGTGCAGCAGTCGGAGTCTTGTAAATAATGTTTGAATGCAATAGAAGAACCTGAAAAAGAAGTTTGCGACTTGTTATTAACATGAATGAATAAAGATGTAAATAAACTTGTAATAACATTTGTTTGTATTGTTTATTTAAGAGTTGAATGGAAATAAAAACAACACATAGAGTGTAAATGTGAAAAGTTTTATTAGGGCCGACACAAGAGATGGAGTGACATGTAGATGGAAGATTTTGAGGGGAGAGAGATTTGAAAGTTCTATTTTTTAGTTTGAAAACCAGGGGAGAGCGCGAACGCAGTCCCCCACACTTATAAATTGCGCACCCGAGTCTTCCACATTTGGGAAGATCGCAGGGGTCAACCAAGCCGAGGTGCAATGGAAAGGTCTCGCCCCGGGCCCACAACCTTGCGGATCATTGTAGAGCCTGTGCCAGGTAAGTATGCTTTTCCTCCGAGCAAGGTTCGACTCCTTTCAGCGGCAATTTTCACTAGCATGGGTGTGACGGAAAACAAAATAAACAAAGATAATTAATGCGCACTCCAAAAAATACAACACGAGCGTCCACACCTTCTATAACATGTTTATAACATTGTGATGAAAAAATATTTCATATAAGTGAAGTTTAACAACCATTAATTCGTCAAATGGACACTCTAATTTGCAGACATAACGTTTCTCCTACGTCAGATACGCACGGCCGGAAGTAGGCTGAAATCTGAGTGTGCAGCAGTCGGAGTCTTGTAAATAATGTTTGAATGCAATAGAAGAACCTGAAAAAGAAGTTTGCGACTTGTTATTAACATGAATGAATAAAGATGTAAATAAACTTGTAATAACATTTGTTTGTATTGTTTATTTAAGAGTTGAATGGAAATAAAAACAACACATAGAGTGTAAATGTGAAAAGTTTTATTAGGGCCGACACAAGAGATGGAGTGACATGTAGATGGAAGATTTTGAGGGGAGAGAGATTTGAAAGTTCTATTTTTTAGTTTGAAAACCAGGGGAGAGCGCGAACGCAGTCCCCCACACTTATAAATTGCGCACCCGAGTCTTCCACATTTGGGAAGATCGCAGGGGTCAACCAAGCCGAGGTGCAATGGAAAGGTCTCGCCCCGGGCCCACAACCTTGCGGATCATTGTAGAGCCTGTGCCAGGTAAGTATGCTTTTCCTCCGAGCAAGGTTCGACTCCTTTCAGCGGCAATTTTCACTAGCATGGGTGTGACGGAAAACAAAATAAACAAAGATAATTAATGCGCACTCCAAAAAATACAACACGAGCGTCCACACCTTCTATAACATGTTTATAACATTGTGATGAAAAAATATTTCATATAAGTGAAGTTTAACAACCATTAATTCGTCAAATGGACACTCTAATTTGCAGACATAACGTTTCTCCTACGTCAGATACGCACGGCCGGAAGTAGGCTGAAATCTGAGTGTGCAGCAGTCGGAGTCTTGTAAATAATGTTTGAATGCAATAGAAGAACCTGAAAAAGAAGTTTGCGACTTGTTATTAACATGAATGAATAAAGATGTAAATAAACTTGTAATAACATTTGTTTGTATTGTTTATTTAAGAGTTGAATGGAAATAAAAACAACACATAGAGTGTAAATGTGAAAAGTTTTATTAGGGCCGACACAAGAGATGGAGTGACATGTAGATGGAAGATTTTGAGGGGAGAGAGATTTGAAAGTTCTATTTTTTAGTTTGAAAACCAGGGGAGAGCGCGAACGCAGTCCCCCACACTTATAAATTGCGCACCCGAGTCTTCCACATTTGGGAAGATCGCAGGGGTCAACCAAGCCGAGGTGCAATGGAAAGGTCTCGCCCCGGGCCCACAACCTTGCGGATCATTGTAGAGCCTGTGCCAGGTAAGTATGCTTTTCCTCCGAGCAAGGTTCGACTCCTTTCAGCGGCAATTTTCACTAGCATGGGTGTGACGGAAAACAAAATAAACAAAGATAATTAATGCGCACTCCAAAAAATACAACACGAGCGTCCACACCTTCTATAACATGTTTATAACATTGTGATGAAAAAATATTTCATATAAGTGAAGTTTAACAACCATTAATTCGTCAAATGGACACTCTAATTTGCAGACATAACGTTTCTCCTACGTCAGATACGCACGGCCGGAAGTAGGCTGAAATCTGAGTGTGCAGCAGTCGGAGTCTTGTAAATAATGTTTGAATGCAATAGAAGAACCTGAAAAAGAAGTTTGCGACTTGTTATTAACATGAATGAATAAAGATGTAAATAAACTTGTAATAACATTTGTTTGTATTGTTTATTTAAGAGTTGAATGGAAATAAAAACAACACATAGAGTGTAAATGTGAAAAGTTTTATTAGGGCCGACACAAGAGATGGAGTGACATGTAGATGGAAGATTTTGAGGGGAGAGAGATTTGAAAGTTCTATTTTTTAGTTTGAAAACCAGGGGAGAGCGCGAACGCAGTCCCCCACACTTATAAATTGCGCACCCGAGTCTTCCACATTTGGGAAGATCGCAGGGGTCAACCAAGCCGAGGTGCAATGGAAAGGTCTCGCCCCGGGCCCACAACCTTGCGGATCATTGTAGAGCCTGTGCCAGGTAAGTATGCTTTTCCTCCGAGCAAGGTTCGACTCCTTTCAGCGGCAATTTTCACTAGCATGGGTGTGACGGAAAACAAAATAAACAAAGATAATTAATGCGCACTCCAAAAAATACAACACGAGCGTCCACACCTTCTATAACATGTTTATAACATTGTGATGAAAAAATATTTCATATAAGTGAAGTTTAACAACCATTAATTCGTCAAATGGACACTCTAATTTGCAGACATAACGTTTCTCCTACGTCAGATACGCACGGCCGGAAGTAGGCTGAAATCTGAGTGTGCAGCAGTCGGAGTCTTGTAAATAATGTTTGAATGCAATAGAAGAACCTGAAAAAGAAGTTTGCGACTTGTTATTAACATGAATGAATAAAGATGTAAATAAACTTGTAATAACATTTGTTTGTATTGTTTATTTAAGAGTTGAATGGAAATAAAAACAACACATAGAGTGTAAATGTGAAAAGTTTTATTAGGGCCGACACAAGAGATGGAGTGACATGTAGATGGAAGATTTTGAGGGGAGAGAGATTTGAAAGTTCTATTTTTTAGTTTGAAAACCAGGGGAGAGCGCGAACGCAGTCCCCCACACTTATAAATTGCGCACCCGAGTCTTCCACATTTGGGAAGATCGCAGGGGTCAACCAAGCCGAGGTGCAATGGAAAGGTCTCGCCCCGGGCCCACAACCTTGCGGATCATTGTAGAGCCTGTGCCAGGTAAGTATGCTTTTCCTCCGAGCAAGGTT